>CAKOAT010145043.1:87388-120227 GCA_932364175.1 Eruca vesicaria subsp. sativa | reverse complement strand
CTGGTCGCTAACGTCTCAAGGCATGAATCGAGATCCTAAAGGCATGTCTCTTCGTCTATATCTAAACGCTCACTCGATTTACTAAACATCCTAAAACGGGCAAACGAACAAGGCGATACACTAAGGGAAAAAGGAATGCGAGACGACAACTCACGGACCTCCCTCAATATCAACTCATATTCTTCCCGCTACATTCATAAGAATAAAAACACGCTCTTAAAAACGCAAACTGATTTTTAATAAAGCCGCAAAAGCGGCAGGGACTCAGAGCCGCACACGGCCAGTCCGAAAACTATAACGGCCACGCTCGGCCAGACCAAACGGCCTACGAGGCTAGTCTCAAGGCCGCAAAGGTCCAGATGCCGTTGACATCAATATGCTCGATAACTCCTACAAGACACATAACTAGTCTATAAAGGTCTCACTGCGAAACAGGTCATACGAACCTTAACTCCAAAACGAACTACGAAAGGCTTGATCCCCTCAAAAGGGTACGTAGGCAGCCTTCACAAGGCGCAGCCCTAATTTTAAACGCTTTCCGCTCCCTGTAAAGTGGAAAGATCACTTTCAACAGACCTTTCCGACCATTGATTACGCCTAACTTAACTAAAACTGGTTAACTACTCGCAAGAACCTTACGCTAAAGGCTCAAGATTCATACGAGCTGGGGGGCTAACTGTTGGGGTCAAAATCGGTACGACGGAATCAACGGCGAAACTCCCCGCAGAAATATAAAAGGAATCGTTTTATAAAACCCAAAGAATCATTTTATAAAACTCGAGGATCGTTTTATACAACTCAAGGATCATTTTATAAAACTCGAGAATCGTTTTATAAAACCCGAGGATCGTTTTATAAAACTCGAGAATCGTTTTATAAAACTCGAGGATCGTTTTATAAAACTAGAGAATCGTTTTATAAAACTCGAAGAATCGTTTTATAAAACTCGAGAATCATTTTATAAAACTCGAAGAATCATTTTATAAAACTCGAGAATCGTTTTATAAAACTCGAGGATCATTTTATAAAACTCGAGAAGCCGTTTTATAAAACTCGAAGATCGTTTTATAAAACTCGAAGAATCGTTTTCTAAAACTCGAGAATCGTTTTATAAAACTCGAGGATCATTTTATAAAACTCGAGAAGCCGTTTTATAAAACTCGAAGATCGTTTTATAAAACTCGAGGATCGTTTTATAAAACTCGAGAAAGTCGTTTTATAAAACTCGAAGATCGTTTTATAAAACTCGAAGATCGTTTTATAAAACTCGAGAAGCAGTTTTATAAAACTCGAGAATCGTTTTATAATACTCGAGAAAGCCGTTTTATAAAACTCGAAGATCGTTTTATAAAACTCGAAGAATCGTTTTATAAAACTCGAAGATCGTTTTATAAAACCCGAGAATCGTTTTATAAAACTGGAAGAATTGTTTTATAAAACTCGAGAATCATTTTCTAAAACTCGAAGAATCGTTTTATAAAACTCGAAGAATCATTTTATAAAACTCGAAAATAGTTTTATAAAACTCGAGAATCGTTTTATAAAACTCGAGAAGCCGTTTTATGAAACTCAAAGATCGTTTTATAAAACTCGAGAAGCCGTTTTATAAAACTCAAAGATCATTTTATAAAACACGAAGATCGTTTTATAAAACTCGAGAAGCCGTTTTATAAAACTCGAGAATCGTTTTACGAAACCGCAAAAAACCGAAACAGCCGTAAAACGCGAACTAAGCACAGCTGGCTTAGTTCGCCGATGGGCGAACTAGAAGGCCCATGACTAGTTCGCCCACCGGCGAACTAAGCCAACTTGGCTTAGTTCGCCGGTGGGCGAACGAGTCCCACTTGACTAGTTCGCCCACCGGCGAACCAAGCCGGCTTGGCTTAGTTCTCCGGTGGGCGAACGAGTCCCACTTGACTAGTTCGCCCACCGGCGAACTAAGCCGGCCTGGCTTAGTTCTCCGGTGGGCGAAGTAGTCCCGTCCCAACTAGTTCGCCCACGGGCGAACTAAGCCAGCTCGGCTTAGTTCGCCGGTGGGCGAACTAGTCCCGTCCCGACTAGTTCGCCCACTGGCGAACTAAGCCAACCGGTTTAGTTCACCGTTGGACGAACTAGAGACTTTCTGGACGTCCCGAGCCTCGATCTCCCGCATCCCCGATTCGAAACTTACGTCTTTCGACATGGTCGCATTCTGAACCGCAGCCAAAACGTCTCCCGTTCCATCTCGATCCGACCTATCTTTCGAGTTTTACGATAAAAACCGTAAAACTTCGCTTTCTCGACAAAGAACTCGAGGAAATCGTATAAAACGGCAACAGTTAAATGAAACACCGAACATTGCCTAAACTATACGATTTATTCAAGATTTCTCGTTAAAATCGTAAAAAACGCGTTTTTAATAAAAAAGTCGAGTAAATCGTAAAAAAACGCGTTTTTAAGAAAAACGTCGAGTAAACCGTAAAACCTTGCGATTAGCTCGAGGAATTTACTAAAAACAGCTTCAGATCAGGAAACGGTCCCGTACAAAGTCGGAAAACGGATTTATCGCAGAACGGCCCGGAAGGTCTTAAAACGCGATAAAAACCCATTTCACGATCTTAACGGAATCTAACCCGAAGATACGATAACGTTTTGACGGTTTACTCGCAGGAGGAAAATAAATGTCAAGTTTGAAAATAAAAGGAAGGTTTGAAGAAAAATAGAAGATTTCCGCGGAAGAAAAGGAAGGATCGAGAAAAATGGAAAATTCCCGATATAGTCAAATCTGGGCGAAATGGAAAGACCGAATGACCAAGGCGAGGAGTATATAAATAAGAGGTCTAGGTCAGAAGCAAGGGACACGAGTTTTCAGAGCTTTCACCACCAAACTTAGCATTTAGGCAATTTTCCGTTTTCGTTATCGAGCTGCGTCTCAACTAGGGTTTTAGTCTTAGATTGCTAGAACTAGGAATTTCGCCGACGGCTCACGCAGCTAAGGCAACTCTCGTTGTAACCGTTCTTACGCGAATTCGGAATAAGAATCCTNCAACTAGGGTTTTAGTCTTAGATTGCTAGAACTAGGAATTTCGCCGACGGCTCACGCAGCTAAGGCAACTCTCGTTGTAACCGTTCTTACGCGAATTCGGAATAAGAATCCTTCTTGCTCTCAATCTCGTTTTTCTTTTTATATCTTTCAATTTATTCATATTAATCGCGTTCTTGGTTACTTGTCGTTGGCTTTCGCATAGATCCAGTTCCTCTGGAAAATTAGGGTTTTCCTAACTTTCCTTATTTTATGGAAATCGACAAGTGTGAATCTCGGTTCCCACAAATGATAGTAATTTAAAATAATATTATCCTCATCATCAGACCAATTCCAGATGTGAATACTGTGAAGAAACAATCTAATCCAAAGCATATACGGGGAAAGAAAAACTCACCATGGTAGAGTGGAGGTTTAAGAGATTGATTCACTCCTTTAAAGAATCTCAAGGAGCCTTTTAGTTTTATATATATATATATATATAAAAGAGAAAAAAGAAAAGTATAGGCCGCCACTAGAGATGGGCAGCTTCTCCTTTCCTTTGTCTTTCTGGGAAGGGTCCCTTTCCTCCTCTCCTTTCTTCCTTCTTTCCGGATCTCCAATGTCTTCTTTTTGTTTTTCTTTCACAGTGACGTGGCAGCATACCGTAATTATTGCACTCTTGTCCTTTTCCCAAGTTTTAACTAATTAACCGGGATTGTATCTACCGAATGATTGGATATTTAATTACCGGTTTGCTTAAATGATTGGGGGGGGGGGGGCTTGGTGACTTTTCCACCATTTTTTTAATGAAATTATTAGTTTTACTAGAGTCTTTCTACACACTACACGCGGATAAGTAAATAAATAGTTTAGATTTAGATCATATTTTCCAATGACATTTGTTGATTGGGATCACTGTATTTTAAAAATATGAGAAACTTAATGATTATTAAGTGTTTACTATTTTTAAAATAAAATAAAAGAATAGCTTAAATGATCATAAATAATGTAAGAAATAGATTATTTCTTTCGGAGAATAGAAGATAGATAGTTGCGATGTGTACTGGATGAAAAAAATTGCTTAAAATTGGTAAAGATTAAGTTAGTTAACTCAAAATTAAACAGATATCTATACATCTTTTTTCATAAGATTTTTTATGTCATGAAGATCAGATATCTCTTACTAAATACTCCCTCCATTACGTATTAAGTGTTATAGTAAATAAAATTTTTCGTTATAAAATAAGTGTTAATTTTGGTTTTCAATGAAAAATTTATTAATTTCATTATGCAATTTATTTTCTATTGATTAAAATATGTATATGTAATTGTGTTTTATATAGAAAATATACAAAATTAATTGTTTTCTTAGTCTGTGTACATAAAAAAAATTAAGCGCTAGACTAAAGAAATTGGTTAAGAATCGAAATTGTACGATCATATATATATATAGATATTACCATTAAACCTTTTTAGTGAAAATATTTAAATTACTTTATTTATTATCAGTTATAAGTAACATTAACTTTCACTAATTGTTACATTTTATTTTTGCTATTTTCTTTTTTTTCTACTATTATATTCAAGCTTTTTTTTTTGGCATCATTATATTCAAGCTTAGACAGGGGATTAAAGACTTTGTTCAAACAAAACAAAAAGACAGACAATTAAAGACTGTTTGGACACATAATCATTGAGCAGTAAATCATTTTATAGATGACCCTCTTTCTTTTAATCAGAATGTGAGTTCTGCGTACATAAACTGAATCTTAGTAATTAAAGGCGTATGGTATTGTGCCAAAAAAGGCGTATGGTACTAAATATACAAACCAATTAAAGCTCTGACATTTTAAAAAAACGTCTGAACCAAACATAGATTACCCAAAAGGGGGGAAACAAAAACATACTTTTCCAAATAAGATATTGATGCATTAGCATTGTTTAAAGAGGAAATACTGTGTCCAATGCTCTCATTATCTTAACATATTTCATACATGTTTTCTTGGCCATCTTGGATGCTGCTTGCGCTGGATGCTTCTTTGTGTCGAAACCACTTGGAGCTGCTCATGTAATTGATGCTTCCTGAAAACTACTGCCACCAATGTCCACCTTAGTAGGTACTGTGTTGGCACCGAGCATATATCATCTCCATTGTCATAGTTGCTCTCTGATCAAACCAAATCACTTATAATTATTTACAAACTAAGGAATGAAGAATGAAATATACATGAAACTTACATCGTCAATAAAGATAGAGAGCGGCATACAGTCACCTTCGCTAAGAATGCGTGAGATTGTGAAAGTTTGATGATTCACTGTGAAGTTGTAGGTACTAACCTTGACCTAGAACGTGTAGGTCTTGACTACTATTGTCTGCAATAAAAGGGGGGGGGACCTGAGTCTCCCCTGGGTTCACACCGTCTCCAGGCTAAGTGACCATTGGTTGATTGCAAGTGTATGAGAACAAAATCGGACCAAACGATGATATGAGATGGAATAGTCATGTATCTTTAGATGACCAGTTTCATAAGTTCTGATGTTATGTAGTTTCCTCATTAACCAATCAAAACAAAAAAATAGACCTTCAGCAGTAGCATCAACAATAGTCATCTCCACACAATATCTAGAAGTCAGAAAACATGTATTAAGTGTCAAGGGTAACTACGTGTGTTGGGACATTCAGTGCAATGAATGGAAATAACATGTTATATAGATACATATCAGAGGACACCAATAACATTAGTATTGTTGCAGTGCACACAGAAAAGGACGAGACAGTCCGTTGAAGCTTCTTAGTAAAGTTGGAGCAAGAAACGTAACAACATTTTTGTCCATCTTGAGACTGGTGACCTTTTTGGTGCAGTCAATATCCTACATTCTTAGAATAACATACAGAGTTCAAAACATGCAGTATTCTAACCTATTAAAATCATCTTTAACTATTGAGTAAATACATAAAACATGAATTTCCCTTGAATCACCTTTTGACTGCACCAATCCCACTCGTTTTAATCAGTTCATAGACCATGAATACCAGTCTGCTGAGTTGGATACTGCAAAAAACAACAGAAAACACATGAATGTGAGGGAGAGAAAAATAGCTTTAGGAACAAACTTGAAGCGTTAAACATATATCAAGGTAACACTCACCTTTCTAATCAACGTTGGGCCAGTGATCTAGTTCACATTGCCAACGGCCTATTGACAATGACATCAAACACAAAAATAGATAGGCAAAAAGCATATAACATTTCTTTCACTAAGAGCCTTGTTTTCTCATTCAAAGAAAATGGATTAAATAGCTTGATTGCCAAAATTTTTTAAGGTTTTGATAATGTTAGATGCCTGTAAAAAATATATTACTTAGCTGTTTGTGTTAGTTTCAAAACAATATTTAATTGCTACCACTTAAATGTTTATAACTATAAAAAACTCATGAAAACCAGTACATATAAGAGGGTAGGGTGTAGAATGGTAAATATAACCTTCAAAATCTTCTCTTTTGGATCTGGAAGTGTATCATTATATAATTCATCAAGGGCATCGATGCAAATCGCTCATACCTACAAAGTGGGGAAAAGTAAGTTGTTTAGTGAACTATGAATCCAGAACAATTATAATACAATTACAAATCTTGGAAAATTTTAATACCTACAAAGTTCATCTTCTGATTCATCACTTCTCTCCAGCCCGAGAAGAAGCACATGCCTTAACCGAATCGGATCCTCCGCAGCATCAATCGCCGCTAAAAGAAAAAACGTTACTACAAAGAAAAAAGACGAACGAAGCTGGTCTCGAAGATCTAAGCAAAACACGAACCCTAGATATTGGGGGGAGGCGACTTTGGAGAATGTAGTTCGTTTTTTTGTCTTGGGTTCGATTTAGTAAAAACATTGAAGCCCATACTTTTTTTTTCCCGAGACCCATGTAAGAAAACGAAGAGGACACATGACGTGGCATAAGGAAATGTTTGATTAGACGAATATTTTATCCTATGTGGACAGCTCCAAAAGGCATTATTAAGAACGTTTAATAGTGTTAGATTAGTTCATAGTTTTGAGAATAAGAAAACAAATTGTTAAAGTTTCCTAAGAATTTTTAGCATAAGAACAAAATTGGAAAGTATTTGGATACTTTGAATCACAAAGAAAATGATGGCCAAATCATATACTACCACTAAAGCGAAAAGGAAAAAAGAAAAACTGAAATATAATATTATGTATGTATGATAGTCCTCTTACATCAAGTGCTAGTCAATATGAAAGAAAAGAAAGCTTGCATAAAAACTGGAGTGATGGTTTAACGTAGCTTTGATCATTCGCAAATATAATAGAGATGATGATCTATCTATATATACAACAAAGGGAATAATCCACCCAAGTAAGTTTCTCAGATTAGCTGAAAAGAAAACGCTCAAATACAATAAGACACACTTCTCCTTGGCAAGTGGGCTTTCATGCTTTAATTATTTAGTAGAAGACGCATCTGAATTCACAGCACGAACAAACTGGCCTTTCACTCTTGGACGCTGCTCTGCTAGCTTCTTCCTGCTCTCATATCTTACCTGTATTATACCATTGCCACTTGCATCATTTACTTGTTTGTATTTGAATGAATGAAGAATCCCATATATATATATATATAGAGCAGAGCTTGCTTATGGGGGTGTCTCTTTACCTTTTTACCAAAGCATCGATCTTTCCTCTTCATCCGGAACTTCATCAGCGCAGCTTCTCTCTCACTCCTACGTTCACCTTCTTCTTCTTCTTCTTCTTCTTCCTTTGCTTTCTCTCTTGTGCTGCTCCTACTTTCTCCTCCTGCTGTTACTACTGTTCCCTCTTCATTGGTGCTTTGACAACCTTCCTTGCTTGCTTTCTGGCTATTTGATTCTACTGGAAAAAGAGATTTTTGCTTCTGTTTCCTAGTCCCGGACTGAAGAACCTGGTTTTGTCCGCTTATGGTCGATGATCCTCCTACATTCTCATGGTTGCTGCTCGTTGTAGCGCTTCCGTGATCACATCTTAACAGCTTTTCATGTGATTCGCTTGGTGTTTTGGGATCACCTGAACTGCTTGCCTCTACTACAGCAACCACTGCTTCCTCTCCTGGCTTGTCATTCTCATATCTGCAAGATAAAATAGTAATGTTATTGATCAAAACATTCTATAGTTTCTTTTTTTTTTAAAAGAAAAAAAGCAAAGAATACAAACCGTGAGAAGGCTGATGCATTAGAGAGGCTAAGCTTTTGATGCTTGCTTTCATCTTGGTTCTTCTCTAAACTTCCAGAGCAACATCTCTTCAGAGAAAGCCCAAGCTCTGGACCAACATGTTGCTGCTCACCAGTGTTGTCTCCATAGTAACACTCACTCCGTTTGTCTATTCCACCTATTAAATCCATTGTCACATCAAAAGATTCAACCTTTTTGTCTATCTCAACCAGCGGTTTGACATCATCGCTAATAGCCTGCGTAATTTATAAATCACACGGGTATCAGCATCTATTGGAACAGGATGAACCAAAAGGTCTGGAGAAGTGTGTATTGGTACCTGAGAACCACTTCCATGATCAGAATGATATCTTGAATCTGCACAAGTTTCATCATTGTCGTCAAGGTTCTGCTGTGAAGCTGGTAAGCTAGGACCATTAGCAGTATGATCACCACCACGCAACTGATTCAGAACCAAAAAACAAAAAAAAAGACAATAAATTTCCTAAACTTAGAACCAACATACGGAAACATAACGAAAAGTAACTTACAGTAAGTCTTCTCCAGACATGTTGCCATAGATTCTTCAACTCGTTTTTCCTCATGGGTTTAATTAGATAATCAGCAGCACCTCTCAACATACACTTCAACACCATTGTCATCGAATCTTGCGAAGACATCACTAGAAAACAAGTAAAAATAATCATTAGAACAACAAAAAATCTAAAGAGAAGCTTTTTTTTTTTTTTTCAAAAAAAAGAACGGACATAGAGGATCACACCACCATCGTACTTATGACAGGAATGTGCTTGCAAGCTTCATGCTCCATCACCAAAGCAAGGAGCGCAAAACCAGATATAGCTGGCAAATCAAGCTCCGTTAGTATTAGGTCAATGTTGAGTGTCTTCTCCTTTAGAATCTCCCACGCAGCTAAACCATCAGAAACAGCTACAACTGTTTTGAAAAATCAAAACCAGAGCCGAGTTTAGTTACACAGGCCAGAACATACTTCCAAGTTTCCAACTTCAAAATCAAGACAAAAGAACGAAACTTGAAACAGATTAAGACACTATTTGAATCAAAACCAGACCCTAGTTGAATTTCACAGACCAGAACATACTTCTAACTTCAAAATCAAGACAAAGAAGGAAACTTTACAATATGAAATAAAACAGAGTAAATTAATGACCTTTGTAAGAGCATTTTTGAAGAAGGGCGGTGAGGATTTGGCGAGTTGAATCATCGGACTCGACAAGCAAAACCCTAAGCACCGTTGTCGGAAGATACTTCTCCCACCGGACAACCTCCGATGACTTGCCTCTGCTCGTCATCATCGTCTCCACAGTACCTTCGTCGCTACTTAAAACCACAACTTCCCCCATCGATCTGAGCTCCTCAGTAGAGAGGAAAAAAAACAGAACTTTCCAAAACAAAAGAAAAACCTGATATTTAGATTTTTAATTCGCCGAGAGGAAGAAGAAGAAGAAAAAGGGTATCTGATTATTGTAGTAAGGAAGAAGGCAAAGAGGTATATTATTAGTATCTAATTCACAGCCACTCAACCTCGCCAAAATATCAGACGACTTCAATGCTCAGAGGACAACGAGAATAGAAATAAAAACTATTCGGGAAATCCAATTAACGGTGAATAACTATGTGGGCCTTCATTGGGCTGACGTGGCTCAATACGGGCCATTATTTTGATCTTTCTAAATCGTGTCTGATTCGGTGGAGATGGCGTAACTCTGCTTCGCAGGTCCACAGTACACTTGTCGGTGTGTTATAGTCTTATGTGTATCTCGTGGTTATTAGGATGCCACGTGGTATTCTAATTTATTTGTGTGGCTACCTTTGATTTTTGGGACTTTGATTGGTTTCAAAATGTATATATTTTTCTTCTACTTTCTGCCGCGATCTATTTATAATTCAAATTAGATCTTGTATTATATTTTTTTTTAAACTGAAATAAAAACAATAGACCCACTAGCCTCAATATTAAATGAGCATTTGATTAAATCGTAATTTGTGGTGTAAACTCTTACTCCCTCCCTATACAAATATAAGATGTTTTAGTTTTTTACTTATATATAAAGGTATGATGTTCTACCTTTTAATTAATGCAATTTAATTGTAAAAATAAAATAAAATAAGAATATAAAAAACTAAGTGGCTAAAATGTACAGAGAACCAAATAAAACTTTAAATTTACTGAAAATAAACAATAGATAAAAATAGGGCAATTGACCAAAATAGCATTTCTAAAATTTTTGTCTTCAAAATACCACTAGAAGAGAAAAATCACAAAAATGACCTTAGTTAATAGATAAAAAGTCTCTAATATTCTTGCTTTTAATTAATATTAACTCTAAACATTACTATCAATACTAAACCCTAAACCCTAAAAATATTAACTCTACACCTTCAACCCTAAAACATAAAACACTTGATTTGATGCTACCCATAACGTAAATCCAACTTAAAAAACACTACCGCTCCATTCAACATATCTAACAGCTGATATATGACCAGTATTGGATAATTATCAGGGACTGTTGCTCTATTTAACGCTCCATAGTCAATGCAAAACCTCATAAAGTTATCTTTTTCTTGCACCAATAGAACTGGGCTGGAAAAAAGGCTCTTACTTGACCGAATAATACCATTTTCAACATCTCCACCACCATTAACTCCATAATCTCCTTACTGGAATGAGGATAACGATATGGTCAAACTGAATGTGAAGCTACAACAGGTACTAAATGAATAGCATGCTCGTGCCCCATTAATGGAGGTTACCCTTCAAGAACAGAAAAAAACATGTTTCATCCCCTTCAACATTTCCTCAATTACCATTGGAACCTACGAACTTGTCAAAGAGTAATTGTGAATTTGCAACATAGTTCCCTTCTTATGCACCAACACATTCTTTTGCAAAGACATAAAAATATGAAAGTTGTCATGTAACAAAGGGTCTCCCTTCAACACCATTGTTTTCCCCAAATATTGAAAAGAAAATTCATGAAGATCAATGTCTAACAAACACTTTCCCAAGGTCTGAAGCCATTGGACACCTAGAATGATATCTGCACCTTCTAACTCCAAAGCTATTAAGTCATTCACAAAAGAAACTCCCTGAATGGAAAAATCTACCTTTGAACAAATTTCCAACCGTTGGACAAACACTCTTGTACCCAACATAATCTGCAACCTTTTCATGGTAAATAATTTTAGTCAATCCTTGTTTACTATATGGAGAGATAAAAAGTTATGGGGTGCCCCACTGTTGGCGGGGGTGGGGGGGGGGTCAAAATCGATACGACAGAATCGATGATCAAAACTTTCCGCAAAAATAAAAATACGTTTTATAAAACACGAGATGTTGTTTTACAAAATTCTAAAGGACTTTCCGAACAAAGGAAATCCGTGTAAAACTTGGAGATTGTCATCTCGGAAAAACGAACGAAACAATCGCTGATTACACGATTGCCCAAGTTAAGCGAAAAACCGCATCCGCCATACTATACTATGAGCAGGTTCGACCGAACCATTTAACGTACGACGAGCCGGACCAGCTGGTTCAGCTTTCCGTACGGCGAACGCGAGCTGGTTCGACCTAACCAGCTCGCCGCACGGCGAGCTGCTCGCCTCAAAGCAGCTCGCCGTACGGCGAGGTGAACCAACCCGGTTCGGCTCGTCGTACGTCGAGCTGACCGTCCTAAGCCTTGCTCCCCCACATCCTTGACATAAGGCGTACGTCCTTTGACGTCGATCATGCTCTGAACCATGGTCGAAACGTCTCTCGTTTCATCACGATCCATCTCACCATTCCAGTTTTACGATAAAAATCGTAAAAGTCTTCTTTTCTCGTAAGAATTCAGGAGGATCTTATAAAACGGAAACGATTAGACGAAACATCGTACATTGTCAAACTATACGATTAACTCGAGAAATCTTATTGAAACGGCATCGTATCAGGAAACGATCTCGTCTAAAATCGTAAAATGGTTTTTATCGCAAAACGGCTGATAAACCATGGTTTTAACCCACTTTTAGCCATGGTATTGATATGTTTTTATAATATATATATATATATATATATATACACATATATATATACATATATATGTTTTGGAGTCTATTAGGTATGTTTTCAGGTTCAGGAGCATTTTGGAGTAAAGTGATGATTTAGGTGCCCTTATGGAGCTTAAAGGAGAGTTTTTCGAGATGACTATGAAGATCAGACAACAAGGATACATATCGATCGATACACACCCTGTGTAATCGATCGATGACGCTTCTATAGAAGATGAATTCAAGATAATCCATCGATCGATATCAAGCGTGAAGAACAAGTCTTACTTGGCCGACTTGAAGCCCAAGTTTTCCCAATATTACAAGATTTCCCCTGACGAGTTTTTTAACCTAATGGAACTCATATTTATAGTTTTGCCTATGTGTTTTGGCAAAGCATTCTTTTGAATATTTTTTATGCCTTTTGTGCTTTTGTGTTTTTGATACTATTTTATACTTAGCAATAAAGTATTCTTTTCATCTTAATTCTCAAAGGTTATAGAATTCTAGATTTAGAAAAAACACACAAACAGATTTGTTGTTCCAAAGAACCAAGAGTTCAATCTTCTAATCTTATGAATTTCTATTATTACCTTGCTGCTATGAATCACTTGGCCATGTCTGAGTAGATTCACTTGTTAGATTTGGGGTTCAAATAGTTATGAGGGATTAGCTCCAACTATGGAATGTTGAGTTGTGATATTCATTATCCAAATGAACACTAATGCTTACTCTAGAGTAGCTAACTAGAGTATGATCATGGAGTGATCTAACTTGTTAATCATTATCCTGAAATCATTTGGCATAAGCCTAGATCCTCTAGAGATGTGCGAGAGCCGGTCTATGATCTTGGTGAACACAGTTTCGATTCGATCTTATACTATATCGATCGATACTCCTATAGAGTCATCGATCGACGGCAACCCATATCGTCCGATAACGCTGTCAAACATCGGTCGATACTACCGGCAGTAAGATCAATGAACGAGTCTATATAGCGACTGCTATTAGATCTGTATAAGAATTGAAGTTCTTATATATCTTGCAAGCAACTTACTAAAACATGTGTAGCATTATAATCCTGATTATCTGAATAGCAACCTTGAATCTAACTACTTTCTTTTATTATTTAAAACCTAAAACCAATTCTCTTGAGCAACTCACCATTGCTCACAACTGCAATTTACTTCTAAACCTTAATCAACCTAGCATAATCACTTAGGATTACATCTTTTGTGTTCCTCAGTTCCCCGTGGATTCGATCCCTAAGTACTACAACTGAACCTCTTATTTGAGAGAGTAATTCACTCCTTAGGGTTAAATATTTGAGTAATATCAAATTAGGCGCCGTTGCCGGGGAACTTTGATAGCCATCAGATTTAATCTGATTAGGTCTAGGTTATTTTTCTTTTATTACTTAATTATCTTCTGACACAAAATTTTTTTCTTGTCTCTTTCAGGTACATGCCCAGCAGTACTAGAAGCAACAAGAACAACCAACTTGTGTATTCAGAAGACCCTCACAGCTTGGAATGTAGCATCCGCAAAGACTTACGTTCCGCATCGATCGACATCAACACCTCTTTGTCGACCGATACTCGCTTACCTCAGTCGACCGAGACACCTTCTTCGTCGATCAATAGTCTCACCGTCACATCGATCGACATCAACAACCGTTCGTCGACCAATACCGTTCATCCGACATCGATCGATACACCTTATCTTACATCGATCGATACTAACCGGCGAGACATGGTAGCGCCTATTATTCTCACTACCGATGAGAATGGAGACCTGCGTGATCAAGACGGTTACCTGCGTAATGCAGCAGGTCAGAAGCTGAACGCTCAGAAGGAGATCATTCCTCAGCAAGAAACTGCACCTACAGACATCATTCAACCTGTAGAAGAGGCTAACCAAGCTAGAAATTTGGCTGACTACAACCGGCCGGATCAGTTCTATTCCAACCGATCAGCCATCCACCCTCATGCTATTCAAAGAGGAGATTTCGAGCTTAAGCCGCAGTACTACACACTTGTAGGACAAATACCCTTCTGTGGGTTGTCCCATGAGCATCCTATGGACCATATGGAGATGTTCGAGGATCTCATAACCATCATAAAAGCCAATGGACTCCCTCAAGACTATCATCTCTGCAAGCTTTTCAAATACTCTCTATCTGGAGAAGCTTTGCAGTCGCTGAGACAACTACCACCAGGTTCTCTCACAACCTAGAGCGACATAAAAAAACGCATTCCATTCGTAACTTTTTTGATGAGTCACGCGCTGAAGAGTGGAGAAGAAAGATTGCTACATTCACTCAGAATCCTGAAGAGTCTTTCCAAGATGCATGGAACAGATTCAAGTCCTACTAACGAGATTGTCCACACCACAGATTCAACAAAGTGCAACTGCTTTGCACTTTCTACAGAGGCATCACCTTGGATTATCAAAGGACTCTTGATACAGCTAGTGACGACAACTTCAACACCAGGAATCCACAAGAGGCTGTGAAGTTAATTGATGTTGGGGTCAAAATCGGTACGACGGAATCAATAGCCAAAATTCCCCGCAAAAAGGAATAGTTTTATGAAACCCTGGAAGTCGTTTTATAAAACAAGAAGCCATTTTATAAAACTCGAGAAGATCGTTTTATAAAACTCGAAGATCGTTTTATAAAACACGAGAAGCCGTTTTATAAAACTCAAAAATCGTTTTATAAAACTCGAGAAGCCGTTTTATAAAACTCAAAGATCGTTTTATAAAACTCGAGAAACCGTTTTATAAAACTCGAAAATCGTTTTATAAAACTCGAGAAGCCGTTTTATAAAACTCAAAGATTGTTTTATAAAACTCGAGAAGCCGTTTTATAAAACTTGAAGATCGTTTTATAAAACACGAGAAGCCGTTTTATAAAACTCGAAGATCGTTTTATAAAACCCGAGAAGCCGTTTTATAAAACTCAAAGATCGTTTTATAAAACTCGAGAAGCCGTTTTATAAAACCCGAGAAGCCGTTTTATAAAACTCAAAGATCGTTTTATAAAACTCGAGAAGCCGTTTTATAAAACTCGAAGATCGTTTTATAAAATTCGAAAAGCCGTTTTATAAAACTCGAGAAATCGTTTTACAAAACCGCAAAAGACCGAAACAGCCACGAAGCGCGAACTAGTCGCAACTAGTTCGCCTGCTGGCGAACTAGAGGCTCACCAACTAGTTCGCCTGCTGGCGAACTAAGCCAGCCTGGCTTAGTTCGCCAGCAGGCGAACTAGACGGTCCCGGACTAGTTCGCCAGCAGGCGAACTAGACAGACCCGGACTAGTTCGCCAGCAGGCAAACTAGACGGTCCCGGACTAGTTCGCCAGCAGGCGAACTAGAAGCTTCCAACTAGTTCGCCTGCTGTCGAACTAAGCCAAGCTGGCTTAGTTTGCCAGCAGGCGAACTAAGACCCCCTCGGCTAGTTCGCCTGCTGGCGAACTAAGCCACCCCGGCTTAGTTCGCCAGCAGGCGAACTAGAGATCTCCCGGATCTCCCGCGGCCCGATTCGAACCTTACGTCCTTTGACACGGTCACATTCTGAACCACGGCCAAAATGTCTCTCGTTTCGTCTCGATCTGACTTATCGTTTGAATTCTACGATAAAATCCGTAAAACTCCGTTTTCCCGAAAAGAACTCGAAGAAATCGTATAAAACGGTAACGGTTAAGCAAAACACCGAACATCGCCTAAACTATACGATTTATCCGAGATTCTTCGTTAAGATTATTAAAAACGCGTTTTTAATAAAAAACGTCGAGAAATCGTAAAAAAAGTGCATCGGATCAGGAAAAGTTCTCGTTAAAGTCGTAAAATGGTTTTTATCGTAAAACGGCCCGAAAGGTCCTAAAACACGATAAAAACCCATCTCGCGACGTTAACGAAATCAAACCCGAAGATACGATAACGTTTTGACGGTTTACTCGCAGACGGAAGATAAAAGGTAAGTTTGAAGATAAATAGAAGATTTCCGCGGAAAAAAAAAGAAGGATCGACAGATATGGAAAGTTCCCGATATATTCGGTTTCGAGCGAAATGGAAAGATCAAAACCGCCTAAGGAGGAGTATATAAGGGGGAGGCATATGGCAGAAGCTGGGACACGATTTTCAGAGCTCTCACCACCAAAATTAGCATTTAGGAATATTTCTGTTTTCTGTTAGCGAGCTGCGTCTCAATTAGGGTTTTTCGTTCTTAAGTTTTCGGCTACTCTTTTTGTACCACTTCTTACGCAGATTCGGAATAAGAACCTCTTTGCTCTCAATTTCGTTTATTCTTTTAAAATTCTAAGTTTATCGTTTTCTTAATCTTCGTTGTGCGGTTCTGCAGATAGCCGGTTCCTCTGGAAACTTAGGGTTTTCCCGAAGTTTCCTTTTTTACGATTTATTGACAGTAGGTGGATTTCGGTTCCCACAGTTTGGCGCTAGAAGGAGGGGGGGTCGGATCTATCTTACACCGAAGCCGCAACATGTCCAACGAAGAAACGATGACTGGNTGTGCGGTTCTGCAGATAGCCGGTTCCTCTGGAAACTTAGGGTTTTCCCGAAGTTTCCTTTTTTACGATTTATTGACAGTAGGTGGATTTCGGTTCCCACAGTTTGGCGCTAGAAGGAGGGGGGGTCGGATCTATCTTACACCGAAGCCGCAACATGTCCAACGAAGAAACGATGACTGGTGACAACCAAACTCGCAACCAACGCGATAACGTTGAAACAACACCACCACAAGGTGTGTTTGCGACCAACGCTACAAACGCTAACGCCGAGACCCTCGAGAAGATGCTTTCCGAGTTTAACAAAAAATCGGAAGAGCAGGAAAAGCTCATTGGTTCGCTCGCGAAACGGGTAGAAATCCTAACCGCGAAAACCCGAGCAATTCTCCCCCGCGGAACTACTAAGATCCGCGGAAGGAGGCTCGACTTTGGCGCTCCTACGGATCGTCCCAGAACCGAGCAGGGTAACTTACCGGAAAAGGATTCCGGAAAAGACAATCCTGACGCGACGCTGAACGAATCGGAGAAACCTCCTACTCACGAATAGGAGACCGAGGGCGACGGCATCGAAAGGGTTAACCTGGAGACAAGCGACCAGTCCGATTCATCGGACGAAGACGCTGACGTCCATCCTAGGAGAAGAAAGACTCGAAGTCCTCTGCCGGAGTCTTCTCCCGAACGTTCTTTTACTGGAGACGAGGGGGAACTCGACTTCGCGCGATACGCAAAAACCGCCGAGGAGCGATCTCCAGTCACTTGCAGCAAACGCCGACAAGGTTGGCAAACTGCTGGCGGTTTGACCGAGATTCGCGATCTCCGACAATATATCACCAAAACGGCCGCAGCGGTAAAAGCAGTGAAATCTCAGATTCACCACGCTACCAGCGCCGCACCCGAGATTGATCGGCTACTGTACGAGTCTCGGAAAACACCCTTCACGGCCCGCATTACCGAGATCAAACTGCCCGATCCCGGAAAACTTAAGGTGCCGACTTACGACGGGACGTCCGATCCTAAAGCACACCTACAAGCATTCCAGATCACCATGGGACGAGCCAAGCTCAAGGACCACGAAAAAGACGCAGGCTACTGCCGCCTCTTCGTCGAAAACCTAGAAGGAGCAGCGCTCGAATGGTTTGCCAAACTTAGGCGAAATTCGATCAGAAGTTTCCGTTGACTGGCTTCGGAATTCCTGAAGCAGTACTCGATGTTCATTAACCCGAAAACCTCTGACGCCGACATCTGGAGCTTGGTGCAGAAGGAGGACGAATCTCTCCGCGATTTCATGAGTAGGTTCAAACTCGTCATGGCTAGGGTTAGCAGGATTAGCGACAAAGCCGCCATCAACGCGTTAAGAAAATCACTCTGGTATAAATCTAAATTCCGCAACTGGATAACTCTCGAGAAACCGCCGACGATCCAGGATGCGCTCCATAAAGCCACTGACTTCATAACCATCGAAGAAGAGACTAAAATCCTGTCAGAGAAGAACAAGCCGACGAAAACATCCGCGAAGGATAACGCGTCCAAGCAGAAGCAGAAAAAGAGGAACTCTCGTAACGACAAATTCGTCCATCACGAGGGATAGGATCTCCAAGGGGCGCATAACTACGCCATCAACTCCGGTTCGGAGCAAGGGCGAACTACGGGTAATACATGGACGAGAAATTCAAATTACAACGAGAATTCCTTCTGCGACCTCCACCAAACCCACGGGCATTCCACCGTGAACTGCAAAGTTCTCGGCGCCAGACTTGCTGCAAAATTGGTCGCGGGAGAACTTTCCGAGATATCTAGTGTCAAGGATCTCATCCGCGATTTGGATCGCCTTCCGAAGAATGACAGGAACGCGCAAGCAGAAATTCCGCCTCAGGGGAACCAGTCAGGCGAAAAACGCGGACGAAGACAAGACGAGAAAGGTAACGACGCTAACCGCCGAAAAATCAACATGATTATCGGCGAATCGCAATACTACAACGACACCGCCTCGTCTATCAAATCCTACCAACGCAAAGCCGAAACCGACTCGAGTTTGAAGGTACCGACGGATGACTCTGCGAAAGGAGTAATCTCATTCGACGACGCTGAAACCGGCAGAATCGACCAACCTCATGCTGATCCTCTTGTCATCGACTTAGTGATAAGCGATTTAGAAGTCGCTCGGATCTTGGTCGATACTGGAAGTACTGTCAACGTAATCTTCCGCAACACGCTAGCACGCATGGAAATCGACCTCTCAGAAGTCGAGTCGGTTCCAAAACTGTTGACTAGTTTCTCCGGCGAGACGTCGATGACCCTGGGATCGATCCGATTACCGGTCGCCGCAAAAGAAGTGACGAAAATCGTTAACTTCGCAGTAGTCGATTTCCCGGCTATCTACAACGTGATTATGGGAACGCCTTGGATAAATTCCATGAAGGCGGTTCTGTCAACATACCACTTAGGCATCAAATTCCCAACACCTACGGGAGTCGCAGCAATTTGGGGATGCCAAAGACAGTCGCGATCCTGCTACCTGGCCGAACATAAGCTGAGGCAATTGGCAGTAGCGATCGTGAAACCAAAACGGGCAAAGGTCACGCCACCGCCCGCAGAAGACGACCCAAAGCAAGCAACGGCCAAGAAACCAGAAGTTTCCGCACCCATCGCTTCCACCCGGCCAGAGGAGACAATTCCGGACAAAGACATCGATCGTGCAACTAAAGCGATCGAGAAGTCTGCGACAGCCGAGTAAGCACACTCGCGCAAACAATCAGAACTACGAGATGTCTTGATTTCCGAAAGGAATACGTAGGCAGCTCGCCTAAAGACGAGTTCAGCTATCCCCCCTTCCAAAACGGGGGGGGGGGGGGAGTGGGTGAGTATACGAGTATTCGTATACTCCCAAATTTTTTACAAAATTTCTTTTAGCTTTGTAATCGAAATTTTTTTGAAATTTTTAATAAAGACAAAGTTAGAATATCTCCGCTACTATCAAAAACGCGAATCCGGAAAATCGCTTCCGCAGTAACAACTATTTAATCGTTTTTCTAAAACTTGCATATCAAAATATTCTCGGAAAGAACTGGCGAGACGTCGCCTGAACTCTCAAAGAAAAATATTTCCCCAAGTCCGTCCGCGACTATAAAAACACGAACGCTCGGCGATTGGCCCCGTCGAGCACACTAGCCGTCCTAAACAAACGCATCGACCTATCGGTCCGCATACATCCGACTAGGATAAAATAGCGCGCTATAAAAGAAATCCAAATTTTTGGTCAGCACTTCCAGGCAACTTAGAAATTGTTCCCGGTGAGATGCTTGATTCCAACCATATGAATCATATAAGCCGAGAACCTATAGCGGATTCTAAATCGGTATGGTGTCAGGTTAAAATCGCAACGGGCAAAACGAAAGCCGACTAGTCATCGCACAGCCCCAATCCGAAAGTAAACCTAGGTCTTACCCTAAACCCAGCACACTGGTCGCTAACGTCTCAAGGCATGAATCGAGAACTTAAAGGAATGTCTCTTCGCCCACATCTAAACACTCGCGAAAATCGAAATCTCCCGAGTTAACGAATCGGACGATTTACACCAAAGAGTTAGATACGAGATGACAACTCGTATTCTTCCCTCTACATCTAACACAAAAAACGAATTTCATACTTAGAAAATATATTCTTATTAGCAAGCATCCAAGTACATACCGCCCAGCGGTAGGGATTCAAAGCCACCAACGGTCAGTAACAACAAAATCGAAACATCACACACTGAAGTCATCAAACGCGGACTGATCAACTTCACCCTCCGCATCCGAAATCCCAGGTCCAACTTCGACCGAATCCGGCGACACCACGATGGGATTCCATTGATCCCACATGCGCGCCTTAAGGTCGAAAAGTTCGGGCTGCATATCTGTTTCCTAATCCAAGTGTCCCCACCGCCTGGAGTATTCCTTAGCAAACGAATACCCTTCATTCTGAGTTAGGGATAACCCATGAACGATCCCGCGACATTCGCGATAATCACCATGCGCCCGTTGAACAACTTCGGCATCCGAACAACCGGTTGCAAATCGCTCACGACGAGCCTTCATCTCTTCGGCAACCTCTCGTTTGCCCACACGACGAGCACGACGAATCCTTTGGTCAGAGAGCTCCTTGGCACGACGAGATCTAGCCGCACACTCATCCCTCACGCGAGCAACCTCCCTCGCAACCACTTCTTCGGTTCGGTTGGCCTCGACCTGTGCCCGAAGACGAGCAACTTCTTTTTCAGCCATGTTCGCTCGAAACTCGGCAGGCGAGCTTCAGCAGTACGGCTGTCTAGGGCCCGGCTAATGACAAGGAAACCCTACCAAAAAAATAATAAAAAATTAAGCGATATCATAAAAACTGCTCGGAAAAGAAAATAATAAACACACGTACTTCCTTGGCTTTCTCAGACCCCCTAATAAACTCTGGGACTTTATCATGGTCGATGTCTGGAAAATGGGAGGTCGATGATCCGCCCGCCTTCGTCCAGACGCCTTCTTCCGTCTGACTATCAAGGAAGTCCTTGAGAATATTGTCAGGAGAAGCCGCGCGTTCAGAGTCATCATCTTCGACAACCGGATTTTTATCCCTTCGGTAGCTTGACTTGCCACTCCTAATCGTGGGAACATACAGAATAAAATCCCCGATAAACGGATCCTCTTCATAAATCGGAGAATCCAGAAAGAGTCGAGATCGGAAGAGGACAACCGCTTGGCGGACGCGTTGCGGAGAAAAACTGCACCAACCAACCTCACCACGTTTGAGAGAAGTGGTGATGTTCTGGAGATCCGCGGGATACGGAGGCAAAGGGTTGGTCACTGCGGAAAAACAGAAACAAATAAAAAAAAATAAGAGGAAGAAGATTCGTATGAACTCGATTCACATACCTTTCCGACCCCACGTGGTCGTAAAAAGCGGAATGCAACCCTCCTCGACTGACGCACTGTCGATACAAACATAGAAGAAATTTTTCTTCCAAGAAGTAGAGAGCGTTGAGCAGCCCGTAACAATTTCGTCACGAGGGCATAGAGTGATCCTCTGCAATTGCCCCGTGGGCTTCAACAGACTCTCAAGATCATCGACGTTAAGGGTAATTCCCTGCTCATAACTCAGCGTCAGGAGACCAACGAGTTGCTTTAAACCAGGGGGAGTCAGCTGACTGATCGATAGCCCCAGCCTGTGAAGGTAATGAACAATGATTTCCGGGATCGGAAACCATAAGTGGCATTGTTGCAAGAAAATGTTGTAACATGTGAAAAAACCCTCGGGCGCATCCTTGTCGCCCTCCCCGACAAGTGGGAGACGAAACTCGACAGCCTCTGGAACTCGGCAAAATTCGCGCATGTAATCGATACAGTTAAAAAGAGCCGAGCTCGGATATCCGGAAGTTTGATCGACGTCCGACAAAGCTGGAACCCAAGTCCCAGGCCTAGCGGACCTCGACTCATCTCCCAACGCCCAAAAAGCCTCACGGTCCGTCGGATCGATTAATGGGGACGAATATTCTTCTTTCGGAGCTGAAACTGGAGGCTGCGAGCTCGTTCCCTCAGAATTGCGAGAATTGGAGCTAGTTGAGGAACGAGTCCTTCTTCCTGAAAACATGTTTGAAGATCCCCAAAGAAAGTAGAGAGAAAAGTTTCTTGGATAAGTTGTAGAAAATGTGGTTTAGGAAGAATTTTACTATTCACCCTTGGACTTTTGGCCATTAAAGTTCCGCCTAATTCTACCAAACTCGCCAAACAGGCTCAATCCACTCGCAAGAACCACACGATTCTTACGAGTTCTTGCGAGCTGGGGGGCTAACTGTTGGGGTCAAAATCGGTACGACGGAATCAATAGCCAAAATTCCCCGCAAAAAGGAATAGTTTTATGAAACCCAGGAAGTCGTTTTATAAAACGAGAAGCCATTTTATAAAACTCGAAAATCGTTTTATAAAACTCGAGAGGCCGTTTTATAAAACTCGAAGATCGTTTTATAAAACTCGAGAAGCCGTTTTATAAAACTCGAAGATCGTTTTATAAAACTCGAAGATCGTTTTATAAAACACGAGAAGCCGTTTTATAAAACTCAAAGATCGTTTTATAAAACTCGAAGATCGTTTTATAAAACACGAGAAGCCGTTTTATAAAACTCGAAGATCGTTTTATAAAACCCAAGAAGCCGTTTTATAAAACTCAAAGATCGTTTTATAAAACTCGAGAAGCCGTTTTATAAAACCTGAGAAGCCGTTTTATAAAACTCAAAGATCGTTTTTATAAAACTCGAGAAGCCGTTTTATAAAACTCGAAGATCGTTTTATAAAATTCGAAAAGCCATATTATAAAACTCGAGAAATCGTTTTACAAAACCGCGAAAGACCGAAACAGCCACGAAGCGCGAACTAGTCGCAACTAGTTCGCCTGCCGGCGAACTAAGCCAAGCTGGCTTAGTTTGCCAACAGGCGAACTAGAGGCTCACCAACTAGTTCGCCTGCTGGCGAACTAAGCCAGGCTGGCTTAGTTCGCCAGCAGGCGAAGTAGACGGTCCCGGACTAGTTCGCCTGCTGGCAAACTAAGCCAGCTTGGCTTAGTTCGCCAGCAGGCGAACTAGAAGCTTCCAACTAGTTCGCCTGCTGGCGAACTAAGCCAGCCCGGCTTATTTCGCCAGCAGGCGAACTAGAGATCTCCCGGATCTCCCGCGGCCCCGATTCGAACCTTACGTCCTTCGACACTGTCACATTCTGAACCACGGCCAAAATGTCTCTCGTTTCGTCTCGATCCGACTTATCGTTTGAATTCTACGATAAAAACCGTAAAACTCCGTTTTCCCGAAAAGAACTCGAAGAAATCGTATAAAACGGTAACGGTTAGGCAAAATACCGAACATCGCCTAAACTATACGATTTATCCGAGATTCTTCGTTAAGATTATTAAAAACACGTTTTTAGTAAAAAGCGCCGAAAGAATCGTAAAAAACGGCATCGGATCAGGAAACGGTCTCGGTAAAGTCGTAAAACGGTTTTTATCGTAAAAAGGCCCGAAAGGTCCTAAAACACGATAAAAACCCATCTCGCGACGTTAGAGAAATCAAACCCAAAGATACGATACCGTTTTGACGGTTTACTCGCAGACGGAAGATAAAAGGCAAGTTTGAAGATAAATAGAAGATTTCCGCGGAAGAAAAGGAAGGATCGACAGATATGGAAAGTTCCCGATATATTCGGTTTCGAGCGAAATGGAAAGATCAAAACCGCCTAAGGAGGAGAATATAAGGGGGAGGCATAGGGCAGAAGCTGGGACACGATTTTCAGAGCTCTCACCACCAAAATTAGCATTTAGGAATATTTCTGTTTTCTGTTAGCGAGCTGCGTCTCAATTAGGGTTTTTCATTCTTAAGTTTTCGGCTACTCTTTTTGTACCAGTTCTTACGCAGATTCGGAATAAGAACCTCTTTGCTCTCAATTTCGTTTATTCTTTTAAAATTCTAAGTTTATCGTTTTCTTAATCTTCGTTGTGCGGTTCTGCAGATAGCCGGTTCCTCTGGAAACTTAGGGTTTTCCCGAAGTTTCCTTTTTTACGATTTATTGANTTTCGGCTACTCTTTTTGTACCAGTTCTTACGCAGATTCGGAATAAGAACCTCTTTGCTCTCAATTTCGTTTATTCTTTTAAAATTCTAAGTTTATCGTTTTCTTAATCTTCGTTGTGCGGTTCTGCAGATAGCCGGTTCCTCTGGAAACTTAGGGTTTTCCCGAAGTTTCCTTTTTTACGATTTATTGACAGTAGGTGAATTTCGGTTCCCACAATTGATAACTTAGCTTCAAACAACAGCACAAAGAACTTTGTGAAGACAAAAGCTACATCATTCGTTGGGAAGGAATACATCAATAAAGTGCTAGCACAGCTGGATACCGTTCAGAAGTTACTCAACAAGCAGATTTGTTCAGTGGAGGATGCAAATACTGCAGGTGAAGATTATACAGAAGAAGATGTGAACTGGATCAGTGGAGCTGGTTTTCAGAGATCTGGTAACCATACAGAAACTTCACAGGCCAGAGAATCAACTTTAACCAGAGTTCACAGAAGCCCAACACCTTCAGCAGCAGCAACCCCAACAACAAGAGGAGCTATGGGAACTCATTCTACTCAAACCCACACCCACCCACCCAAGACAGTAAACTGGAGGAGATGCTAGACAAGGTTCTTGAGAGTCAGCAGAAACTCCAGACATACTTCAATGGAAAGATTGACTCTGTCTACAACACCCTCACCACAAAGCTAGATGCTTTACACACCAATGTGAAGAATCTAGAGACTCAGGTGTTTCAGACATAGGAAGCCTTAAAGAAGCAGGAGTTTGCCAACAACCATAACATCAATGCCATCCTGGATGATGACTTCTGGCAAGAGGTAGTAGAAGAGATTCAAAGATCTGATGATGAGAGAGACTTCGTACTCGATTATTATGATCGATTTCATCCCGTGATCATCGATCGATACGATATAGTGTACATCGATCGATAGACTTTGATGAGTGTTGATCAATGGAGTTAGACGAATACCCTCACGAGTGCAGTGCCGTCAAGACTATGCCTCACGAAACCTTCGCAGCACGACACCCACATCCGCCCGTCCCTGTCAAAATCGATCCGCATGACATTGATTGACATGATGACCCCCCCCATCGATCGACAGAAAGACCTTGATATCGACCGACACACTCCAGTCAGTGTTGCCCGATAAACGGTACCCCAACGCCGAGTGCAACTTCCCAAGATAGATAGTGCACGTATTGTTGCATTCCGGGAGCAGTATTACACTTCCAGAAGCCCTCAAAAAGCCATTATGGAGAGACCCACAGATATCTTTAAGTCTATGGAGATATAAAAGGAAAATCATGGTAGAGTTCTCAGAAAAAGGAAAGAGAAGATACCCAAGCCTTATAAAAGGGAAGCTAATGAGAAAGAATTGTCAAGCTTCAAAAAGAGAGTTCTGAGAATACCTAGAGAGAAATCATTTGAAGAAGCCTACTTTTCACAAAGATTGTGGATGTTTTTCAGAGAGACTAGAGAGACAGAGGAAGACATCAAGAGAATGTTTCACCAAGTCAGAGACAATCTAAGGAAGAAGATCACACTAAAGAAGAAGAGCGATCCAGGGAAGTTCACAATACCATGTTTCATCAGAGGTGTTGAGTTCCCTCGTGCTCTATGCGACACAGGATCTGGAGTTAGTATCCTACCCAAGCTTATGGCAGACCAGCTAGGTCTGAAGATAGAGCCTACTGAAGAATCTTTCATCTTTGTGGATTGTTCTCAGCAAAACTCTGGAGGAATAGTTAGAAACCTTGAGGTACAGATTGGAGATGCCCTAATTCCTACAAACTTCCATGTCCTGGACAACAAACTCAACTTTAAGTCATCTCTATTACTTGGAAGAGTCTTCTTAGCCACAGTTGGAGCTGTTTGTGACCTCAAATCCAACAAGTTCTGCCTAACCCTTATCAACCCTACCATCCACTACAATCCTGTTTCAATCATCAAGTTTCCAAGGATACAGAGCCCAGCACTCATAGCAACTTTTTTCTGTGCCCACAAGTAATGCTTTTCTCATGTTTCTATTCATGGATTGTATCCAAATCCTGCTGTAGCAACTCAATCCTAATGCTTAACCAGTTGATGTTGTTGGTAAGAAGGTGATGAATCGCGTCGATCCTTGCATTGTGTTGGTGTCAAAAACCGTAATCTCGAAATCAACGTCTACGATAACTTATGGAATCATTACTTTCCGCAAAAGTCATTTATTAAAACGGAAAGTCGTTTTACTAAAACTCGAAGAATCATTTTATAAAACTCAAGAATTGTTATATAAAACTCGAGAATCATTTTATAAAACTCGAGAACAATTTTATAAAACTCAAGAAGCGTTTATAAAACTCGAAGATTTGTTTTATAAAACTTGAAGAATCGTTTTATAAAACTCGAGAATCATTTTATAAAACTCAAGAATCATTTTATAAAACTCGAGAATCGTTTTATAAATCTCAAAGAATCGTTTTATAAAACTCGAGAATCGTTTTATAAAACTCGAAGAATCGTTTTATAAAACTCGAGAATCATTTTATAAAACTCGAGAACAATTTTCTTAAAACTCGAGAATTGTTTTATAAAACTCGAAGATTTGTTTTATAAAACTTGAAGAATCGTTTTATAAAACTCGAGAATCATTTTATAAAACTCAAGAATCGTTTTATAAAACTCGAAGATTTGTTTTATAAAACTCGAAGAATCGTTTTATAAAACTCGAGAATCGTTTTATAAAACTCAAAGAATCGTTTTATAAAACTCGAGAATCGTTTTATAAAACTTGAAGAATCGTTTTATAAAACTCGAAGAATCGTTTAATAAAACTTGAGAATCGTTTTATGAAACTCGAAGAATCGTTTTACGAAACCGCAAAAAACCGAAACAGCCGTAAAACACGAACTAGTCACGACTAGTTCGCCCATCGGCGAACTAAGCCGGCCCGGCTTAGTTCGCCGATGGGCGAACTAGAGATTTCCCGGACATCCCGCGCTTCGATCTCCCGCATTCCCGATTCGAAACTTACGTCTTTCGACACGGTGGCGTTCTGAACCACGGCCGGAACATCTCCCGTTCCATCTCGATCCAACTTATTGTTCGAGTTTTACGATAAAACCGTAAAACTTTGCTTTCTCGATAAAGAACTCGTATAAAACGGCAACGGTTAAACGAAACACCGAACATTGCCTAAACCATACAATTTATTTGAGATTTCTCGTTGAAATCATAAAAACGCGTTTTAATAAAAAACGTCGAGTAAATCGTAAAAATCGCGTTTTTAATTAAAAAGTCGAGTAAATCGTAAAACCTTATGATTAGTTCGAGGAATTTATTAAAAAACGACATCAGATCAGGAAACGATCCCGTAAAAAGTTGGAAAACGGATTTATCGCAAAACGGCCCGAAAGGTCCTAAAACGCGATACAAACCCATCTCGCGATCTTAACGGAATCTAACCCGAAGATTCGATAACGTTTTGACAGTTTACTCACAGGAGGAAAATAAAAGTAAAGTTTGAAGATAAATAGAAGATTTCCGCAGAAGAAAAGGAAGGATCGAGAAAAATGGAAGATTCCCGATATACTCAAATCCGGGCAAAATGGAAAGATCGAACCGTCAAGGCAAGGAGTATATAAACCAGAGGCGTAGGGCAGAAGAGGGGGACGAAAATCAGACCTAAAAAGACGGCTGTTAGCTTTGGAGTTTAGGACTTAGCGTTTAGACTAGCAATTCAGATCCTTAGAACGTTTCGACGTCTAAGTTCTTCAATTCTTCTTGTAACAGTTGTCGATTCTTATTTAATAAAAGCTTTCATACAAGTTCTTTATTCTCTGTTCTTCATTGTTCATCCATATTCTTTTAAATTCGTTTGTTTTAGTGATTTCCGCAGAGATCCAGGACCTCGGGAAAATTAGGGTTTCGCCCTAAGTTTCCATATTTGACGGAAAATCGACAGTGTGGATTTCGGTTCCCACAGTTTGGCGCTAGAAGGAGGAGGGGTCGTATTCTCTTACACAATAATCGCTAAAACGAACGAGAAATAACATGCCTAATCTGAACGGCGACGTCATCTCGTTCGAGAAAAGAGCAACGATCGATTCGGTCAAACCTCTCAACGATCTTCTCGTTATTGAGATGACGATCCAGAATATGGATGTCGCGAGGATATTAGTCGATACCGGAAGCTCGGCTGATATCATCTTCAAAAATACTCTCGAGAGAATGGAAATCGATCTGTCTGAAATCGCGGAAAACGTAAGCCCGCTAGTAGGACTTTCGGGAGAAATCACTAGGACCCTCGGAACGATCAACTTGGCAGTTTGCGCCGGGAGCATAATGAAAAACGTCGAATTCGAAGTCGTCGACCGACCTATGTCTTACAACGCAATCGTAGGGACACCATGGTTAAATTCAATGCAAGCGATTCTGTCGACGTACCATATGTGTCTCAAGTTCCCAACTCCAAACGGAATCGAGACTATATGGGGAAACCGACGAACTTCGCAGGTTTGCTACGCCGCGGATTTAAAACGAAAAAATCCACCGGGCGATATCTCTTCCAAAAAGAAAAAGAAGTCGACATCCCTCGACAACGCCCCAGAGCAAGATAAAACGGAACTCTTCTGGCAGTTGCGAGCGGCCGAGGCTTTGGAAGGTAAACGCGAGCCAACCTGCGAACCCGTCATCTCGGTATGCAACGACAAGAATTTTCCGGAACGCTGTGTCGAAATCGGTGCGAATCTGAGCGAGACCTTAAAAGTCGAACTCCTGACATGTCTAAAACAAAACTCGAACACGTTCGCTTGGACTGCGGAAGATATGCCAGGGATCGACATAAACATCACATGTCATGAACTCAACGTTGACCCGACATCCAAACCCGTCAAACAAAAAATATGAAAACTAGGGCCGGAACGCGCCGAAGCGGTCAACAGCAAAGTCGACAGACTCCTCAAAGTAGGATCGATCACGGAGGTTCGGTATCCTGACTGGCTTGCCAATCCCGTTGTCGTAAAGAAAAAGAACGGAAAATGGCGAGTCTGCGTCGATATCACCGATCTCAATAAGGCGTGTCCGAAAGATAGCTATCCGCTGCCGCACATTGATCGCTTAGTCGAGGCAACCGCGTGCAACAAATTCTTATCTTTCATGGACGCCTTCTCGGGATACAATCAGATCATGATGAATCCGACGATCGGGAGAAAACCGCATTCATAGCCGATCGTGGAACCTATTGCTATAAAGTGATGCCTTTCGGTCTAAAGAATGCTGGCGCGACTTACCAACGACTCGTCAACCGAATGTTCTCCGAACAACTCGGAAGAACAATGGAAGTATACATCGACGATATGCTCGTGAAATCACTCGAAGAGCAAGACCATGTCGTACACCTCCAAGAATGTTTCGAGAGGCTCAACCTTCGTAACATGAAGTTGAACCCGGCAAAGTGTCGGTTTGCCGTTGCGTCCGGAGAATTTCTAGGGTACCTCGTCACTTACCGCGGGATTGAGGCTAACCCGACACAGATCACGTCGCTAATAGAGATGGTCTCTCCCAGGACGAAACGCGAAGTACAAAGGCTTACCGGCAGGGTCGCAGCACTTAACCGTTTTATCTCGCGATCAACGGACAAATGTCTACCTTTCTACGAGACATTGAAGGGAAACAAAAAGTTCGAATGGTCAGAGGAATGCGAGAAAGTTTCCAACAGCTGAAACATTACCTAGCTACCCCGCCAGTACTTGAAAAACCCGTAGAAGGAGAACCATTATTCCTCTATATCGCGGTATCAACGACCGCCGTGAGTGGCGTCCTTATCCGGGAAGAACGCGGCGAACAAAAGCTGATCTTCTACATAAGTAAGACACTACTAGACGCGGAGACGCGATAACCGATGATGGAGAAATTGGCTCTGGCCGTGGTCATGTCCGCAAGAAAACTTAGACCGTATTTCCAATCTCACACCATCGTCGTGCCCACTTCATTTCCTCTCTGCACCATTTTGCACAGTCCCAGCCAATCGGGAAGATTAGCAAAATGGGCGATCGAGCTGAGCGAGTACGATATTGAATGTCGTGCAAAGACTTGCGTGAAATCACAAGTACTCGCAGACTTCATAGTGGAACTCCCGACGGGAAGCACGTCCAACCGAGAGCCGAACTCGACCTGGATCTTATACGTTGACGGATCCTCGTCCAAACAAGGTTCTGGGATTGGCATCCGACTTGCATCCCCGACGGGAGAAGTATTGGAACAGTCATTCCGATTAATTTTCCACGCTTCGAACAACGAGGCCGAATATGAGGCCCTAATCGCGGGATTACGACTAGCTCACAGATTGAAGATTCGTAATCTTCACACGTACTGCAACTCCCAGCTAGTGGCTAGTCAATTCAGCGGAGAATACAAAGCAAGGGACGAAAGAATGGAAGCATATCTGATCTTGGTAAAAAACCTAGCCAAGAAGTTCGATCAATTCGCCTTGACTAGAATCCCTCGAGCGGAGAACGCCCAGGCAGACGCCTTGGCCGCCCTAGCATCCAGCTCGGATCCTGGTATGAGCAGGGTAATTCCCGTTGAGTTCATCGAACACCCTAGCATCGGACCGCCCATAATCGTAAACCTGATCAACGAACCAGAGGACGATATGGAGGAAAGCCACCCAGCCAAAGATCACTCTGATTACGGATTCGATCGTTCGTGGATGGAAAAGATTCTCGCATACATAACAAACGGAGAACTTCCACTGGAAAAATGGGCGGCCCGAAAGATAAAAACCTAGGCCGCGCGGTCTGTCGTGATGGACGGAGAACTTTACAAATGGAGGTTCTCCGGACCACTGATGACTTGCGTGCAAGGGGAGAAAGTGCGGCGGGTTATGCAAGAAGTGCACTCCGGATCTTGCGGAAACCATTTTGGCGGAAGATCCCTCGCAATAAAAATCAAGCGCCACAGATATTTCTGGCCAATGATGGTAAAAGATTGTGAAGATTTTTCGCGAAAATGCGAGAAATGCCAGCGGCATGCTCCGACTATTCACCAACCTGCCGAGGTCCTTTCATCTATCTCAGCACCGTACCCGTTCATGCGGTGGTCAATGGATATAGTAGGGCCAATGCACGCGTCAAAACAAAAACGCTTCCTTCTTGTTCTGACCGATTTCTTCTCTAAATGGGTCGAAGCCGATTCTTACGCAAGCATCAAAGACGCCCAGGTAGAAAGTTTCGTATGGACAAACATAGTCTGTAGACACGGAGTACCATACGAAATCGTGACGGATAATGGATCTCAATTTATCTCGACTAGATTCGAAGCCTTTTGCAAAAAATGGAAAATACGATTAACCAAACCGACTCCAAGATATCCTCAAGGCAACGGACAAGCCGAGACTATTAATAAAGCTATCCTCGACGGCCTCAAAAAACGCCTTGACGCCAAAAATGGAAAGTGGGCCGAAGAACTCGAAGGAGTTTTATGGTCGCACCGCACAACCCCGAGGCGAGCAACGGGCGAAACTCCTTTCGCTTTCGTATACGGAACGGAATGCATGATTCCCGCGGAAGTCGAATTTCGAGGAGTACGTAGAAGACTGCTCCCAGAAATAGAAGAGGCAAACAATTTAATGCTTCTCGACGAACTCGACCTGATTAACGAACGGCGGGATCAGGCACTCGTTCGAATTCAAAATTACCAGCAAGCGGCCGCAAAGTACTATAAAGAAAACGTACGTAACCGCAGATTTCACGAAGGCGAGCTAGTCTTACGAAAAGTCTTCCAGAACACCGCAGAACGAAACGCCGGTAAACTAGGAGCAAACTGGGAAGGACCGTACAAGGTCATAAAAGTAGTCCGACCCGGAGCATACGAAATCGCAAACATGCAAGGCATCAAAATTCCCAGATCCTGGAACGCGATGCACCTCAAAAAATACTATCATTAGGCGGCGCGCCCGCAGAAAACTGAACTACGAGACGGCTTGATCCCCTCGAAAGGCTACGTAGGCATCTTGTCTCAAGACAAGACCAGCTGTCCCCCTCGTTCAAAAGGGGGGAGTAGGTGAGTATACGTATACTCGTATACTCCCAAAATTTCAAAACTCGATATTTCTGAAATTTTTTCGGCAAACGCATCGAAAGAAAAAACAAAATTCTGAATGTAGCGAGACGTCGCCAATGTTCGGAAAAACGTTCCTCTTCAAAAACAATAAACAGTCCGTCCGCGACTATAAAATACGCAAAACTTCTTAACACACGTATTATTCGCGAAGGCCCAAACTGCGCAAACATCTATCGCTTAAAAATAGTTCGCTGCTGATCACAACGAACTCGCAACAGTCTTAAACAAACTTAAGTTATCTCGCAGAGATAGCTCTCGAACACCCGACACAAGGGTAATAGCGCTATAAAAGAAATCCAAACTTTTGGTCAGCACTTCCGGGCAACTTAGAAATTGTTCCC
>CAKOAT010145043.1:50944-76682 GCA_932364175.1 Eruca vesicaria subsp. sativa | reverse complement strand
AATTTCTGGATTCTAGTACTTCTTCTCGTTGGTGTAAGAAGTACATTCTTTTTTGGGGAAGCTTTCTTTGCTTTCGTGGATGTTCTTTTCTTGACTTGTAGGTTTGTTGCAGAAGCTTTGATTACCTGAGATAGATCTTCTGGAACATCTTCTACCTCCAAGCCTTGATTACGTCTACTCCGACGAGCACCAACTTGTCATCCTCCTCTTGTCTTTGCCATATCTGAAGTAGATTACAGTAAAATAAAATCGAAAGATCAAAATTGATATCCAAAATCAAAATCCAAATCGAAATCACAAACAAAATTGACATGCATGTTCTCACAAACTAACAATTGAAACCCAAATCAAAATCAATACCCAAAATCACAAACTTTCACATGAATCAAAATCAAAATCAAATCCTTTTCCTTTTGTGGGTACTAATGAAGCTTCGATTGGATGAGAACACACCTACTGAAGCTACGATTGGAGAGATCTCTCGTGTACGATGAAGAATCGATGAGAAAGTGAAACCGGGAGAAACTGAGGAGAAAGGGAAGAAAAGTGAAAGGAGGTTTCGAGAGAGATCTCGTGATTTAAGTACTTAGGTTTTTTGGGACTAAAATATAATATTTTTTTACATATACGATAGCTCCATTTTTTTGATATGCAATGATAAGGCAGCTCAACTTACCAAATTGACGCGGCTAAATTCTTTTATTTTCCCGCGATTACAAGCATAGCGTTTCTGTTTAATAAACGCTATTTGAAAGACCAGTGTTGGTATACAATAGCAGAGCTTAAATAAACGATATACTAAGACGCTATTAATACCCACATTTCCTGTAGTGATTACCAATCTGCACCTCCAGCTCTCTGATTATCCACAAAGGTGAATAATTCTTTTGAAGGTTCTACCTGCAGACCTAGATGATCTGCCATGACCTTTGGTAGGATGCTGACTGATGCTCTTGTGTCACATAAAGCATGTGGGAACTCAATACCTTTGACAGAAGATGACATTGCAAACTTCTCAGGATCATTCTTCTTCTTCAATGTAATCCTTTGTTTCATCTTTTCCCTAACATGGTGAAACATCTTCATAATGTCCTCCTCAATTTTCCTGGTCTCTCTGAAGAACATCCACAGTCTGTAGTTATAGTAAACCTCCTCAAAAGGTTTGTCCAATTGGATCATGAGAACTCTCTTAGTGAAACCATCAATCTCCTTGTCATTGGGTTCCCTCTTGAGATGTTTAGAAACCTTTTCCTTCCTTCTCCTCAGATATCTCTCAGTAGTGGATGTATCAATCTACATAGGCTCTGATGTAGGGTTGAGAGGGTTGGTTAATGGCGGTTTAAGTGCATTGATTCGTGATATGTCGATTGGGGGCAACTTCACTCGGCATGTGACAGTGTCGCGTCGATCGACGGGGATAGGGCCATGTCGCTCGTTGGCATTTTTTCTGTCGATCGATATCTGGCTCATGAAGTCGATCAATGGTGGAGTATGAAGGGCTGGGTGGATGTGGGTGTTTGTTTGCGAACTCTGTGTGGATCAATATCTGGATGGCATTGCCTGTTTCAGTCGACTTGGTGGGTGTCGATATAGTTACCTGTCGATCGATGTCTGTTGAGTCCTGTCGATCGTTGCGCACTAAGTGGCATCGATCGATGAGAAGGTGATTCCTCGAGATCGTGATTTATTTCCTCTTCGAAATCGTATACTTCCATCTTAATATGTCAGATTTCTTGCTAGAAATCATCATCCAATATGGCTTTAACGTGGTGTTTCATAGCTTCTTGTCTTCTAACAGCTTCACCAGTCTGAACCACCTGAGTATCAAGCTTCCTTACCTGGGTACCCAAAGTTTCAATTTTTGTGTCCAGCTCTTTGTAAATGGAATCAATCTTCCCATTAAAATCTATTGTCAGCCTTTTCTGTCCTTCAAGAACCTGATCAAGCATGGCTTCAATCTTGTTATCATGAGTCTGTTGTGGTGGATTCTAGTATAATGAAACTCCATAACCTTTGTTGTTGCTCTGTAGCTGCTGTAGGGTTTCTGAAACTTTGGATTCTAGTTAAAGTTACTCCTCTGACCATTACCACTGAAGTTCATGTTTCAAAATTGGTTTCCAGACCTTTGAAATCCAGTTCCTCCAATGTAGTTCACATCTGCTAAATCTGAATCTATATCTTCTGCATCTTCAGCTGAGCAATCATGTCTCATAAGTAGGTGGTTGACACTGTCTAATTGAGATTTTACTTCATCCTGCTTGTTCCTTCCAAAGGAATGCTACATATAGAGCCATCTAATACTTCAAAGTGATTCCTTTAAAGAAAGTGCTGAGCAGCTGCACTTCATTGAATCCATGGTGTGGTCAGACGCGCTGGAAGAACTTAAATCTAATCCAAGAGTCAAAAGACTCTCCAGGTTTTTGTGTGAAGGTAGCAATCCTGCTCCATAGTTCTTCAGCTCGTGCCTCATCAAAGAAATTGCGTAGAAACGCATTCTTGATGTCAGCCCATGATGTAAGAGATCCTGGTGGTAGCTACTTGAGCCAATGTGTTGCATCTTCAGCAAATGAGAACTTAAAGAGCTTGCACAATAAGTAGTCCTAAGGGACTCGCTTAACTCTAATAGCAGCGATGAGATCCTCAAACCTCTCAAGATGGTCCATAGGATGCTCATGTGGCAACCCACAATAGGGTATCAGAACCACAAGTGTGTAGTACTGGGGCTTCAACTCGAAGTTCTCCCTCTAGAAGTCTAGGAGACGAATAGCTGACTTGTTGGCTTAGTACTGGTATGGACAGTTGTAGTCTGCCAAGGTCTTGGGTCAAGTGCCCTCATCAGTATCAGGTTCATGGATTACATTCCCTGAGTATCTAGTGTCTGACCTATTTCATTACGCATATGATCTTCCTGGTCATACAGGTCTCCATTCTCGTTCGTGGTTAGTATTAGAAGCGCAACCATGTCTCGCGGCTGAGTATCAATCAATGTACGATGAGCGGTGTCGATCGATGTCAAGTGATTTGAATTGGTCGACGAAGAGTAGTCTGTGTCGATCGATGACGAAGCGAGGTCGCTTGGGGTCTGATGAGAATCGGTCGACGAAGAGATGTTAGCGTCAATTGATGCGGAAAGTAGGTCTTTGCAGATCGAACGTTCCAAGCTTACTGGGTCTGCTGAAAATAGAAGTTGTTTGTCCTTGTTGCTTCTGGTTATGCTATGCATGCCTAGAATTATTAGACTAAATCTAAATGCGATCAAAGCTCCCCGGTAACAACGCCTAATTTGATGTTTGCTCAAATTTACCCTATGGAGCAACTTACTCTCTCAAATAAGAGATTTATTGCAGTATTTAAAGATCAAATCCACAAAGAGCTATGGAACCTATTAAATCTAATCAATCAATAATCTAGGTGAATATAAATAGTAAATCGCAGTAAGCAAGTAAACATGAAATATTCTAATTAAGAAAGACAATTACTTAACAAGAACGGAATGAGGTTTGTGAAACTAAAATGGAAAGGTTTTAGACTTAGGGCTTTTATTCAGGTATTGGAGATTATAATCTGATAGGTGCTATCTAGTTGTTTGCATGGTATTAAAGAGAATTAACTATCTTAGCAACAAATTTGCTAAACTTTCATTTAATAAATAAGCCTATTGACTAGAATGCTATTGACCAAGACAAGAATGTCCGATCAATGACAGTGTCGATCGATTGTTCTAAAGGAATATCGACCGATTCACTTTACTCACCATCGATCGATTTCTTATAGGAATATCGATTGATGCGGCTAGCCAAGCGTTACACGCGAGTTAACAAAGACTCAATATGGATCCCTATATCAAACTCTCTCTGTATTTCTAGTAAAATCATAGCTTAATCAGGATGTGTTTAAGACTATCAGATTTATTCAAAGATGTTTAAACAACCTAAAGAATCTAGATACATGGTGTGGGCACTCGCTGGAAGAACTTAAATCTAATCCAAGAGTAGTTGAAGGACTCTCCAGGTTTCTCTGTGATGGTAGAAATCCTACTCCTTAGTTCTTCAGCTAGTGCCTCATCAAAGAAATTGCGCAGAAATGCATTCTTGATGTGAGCCTAGGATGTAAGAGATCCTGGTTGGTAGCTACTTGAGCCAATGTGCAGCATCTCCAGCAAGTGAGAACTTGAAGAGCTTGCATAATAAGTAGTCCTCAAGGACTCTTTTAACTCTAATAGCAGCGATGAGATCCTCGAACCTCTCAAGCTGGTCCATAGGATGCTCATGTGGAAACCCACAGTAGGGTATCTGAGCCACAAGTGTGTAGTAATGATGCTTCAACTCGAAGTTCTTCCTCTAGACGTCTGGGAGACGAATAGCTGACCTGTTAGCATATTACTGGTCTGGACGGTTGTAGTCTGCCAAGGTCTTGGGTCGAGTGGCCTTATCAGTATCAGGTCCATGGATTACATTCCCGTGAGTATCTAGTTTCTAACATGTTGCATTACGCAGATGACCTTCCGGTTCATACATGTCTCCATTCTCGTTCACAGTTAGTATCAGAGGCGCAACCATGTCTAGCGGCTGAGTATCGATCGACGTACGATGATCGGTGTCGGTCGATGTCAAGTGATCAGAATCGGTCGACGAAGAGTAGTCCGTGTCGATCAATGATGAAGCGAAGTCGGTTGGGGTCTGATGAGAATCAAACGTTCCAAACTTGCAGGGTCTTCTAAAAGTAGCAGTTGTTTGTCCTTGTTGCTTCTGGTTATGTGATATACCATGATTTTGACCCGATTTTAGCCATGGTTTTGATATGTTTTTATGAGTTTTATATATGTTTTGGAGTCTATTAGGTATGTTTTCAGGTTCAGGAGCACTTTGGAGTAAAGTGATGGTTTAGGTGCCCTTTTGGAGCTTAAAGGAGAGTTTTCCGAGATGACTATGAAGATCAGACAATGAGGAGACATATCGATCGATACACACCTTGTGTAATCGATCGATGACGCTTCTATCGAAGATGAAGTCAAGATACTCCATCGATCGATGTACACCATGTACTATCGATCGATACGATGCATGGAGAGCAAGTTCAACTTGGCCGACTTGAAGCCCAAGTCTTCCCAATATTACAAAAATGCCCCTGACGAGTTTTTAACCTAATGGAACTCTTATTTATAGTTTTTGCCATTGTGTTTGGCTAGACATGCTTTCTTGTGCTTTACATGCTTTTTGTACTTGAAAAGCTTTGCAGACTTTTCTTGTTACTTTGTTCTATTCTATAAAGTATTTATTTTCATCTTAATTTCTAAAGGTTATAGAATTCTAGATCTAGAGGAAACACACAAAGAGATCTGTTGTTCCAAGAACCAAAAGTTCAATCCTCTATATATGAGTTTCTATTATTACCTAATTGTCATGAATCTCTCAGTTATGTCTGAGTAGATCTCTTTGTTAGATTTAGGGTTCAAATAGTTATGAGGGATTAGCCCCAACTATGTAATGTTGAATTGTTGATATTCATTATCCAAATGAACCCTAATGCTTACTCTAGAGTAGCTACCTAGAGTATGATCATGGATGTGATTTAACTTGTTTATCATTGTCCTGAAATCATTTGGCATAAGCTTAGATCCTCTAGAGTCGTGCGAGAGCCGGTCAATGATCTTGGTGAACACAGTTTTGATTCGACCTTATGCTATATCGATCGATACTCCTATAGAGTCATCGATCGACAGCAACCCATATCGTCCAATATCGCTGTCAAAACATCGGTCGATATTGCTGGCAATAAGATCAATGGATGTGTCTATTTAACGACTGCTATTAGATCTATCTAAGAATCAAAGTTCTCATATATCTTGCAAGCAATTCATTAAAACATCTGTAGCATTATAATCCTGATTATCTAAATAGCAACCTTGAATCTAACTATTTTCTTTTATTATTTCAAACCTAAAATCAATTCTCTTAAGCAACTTACCATTGCTTATGAACTGCAACTTTACTATTTTAAACCTTTTCAACCTAGCATAATCATTTAGATTATATCTATTGTATTCCTTAGTTCCCTGTGGATTCGATCCCTAAGTACTACAACTGGACCTCTTATTTGAGAGAGTAATTCACTTAGGGTTAAACATTTGAGTGATATCAAATTAGGCGCCGTTGCTGGGGAACTTTGATAACATTAGATTTAATCTGATTAGGTCTAGGTTATTTTTCTTTTATTGTTTAAATTATCTTCTGACACTAAAAGAATTTTCTTGTCTTATTCTGGTATATGCCCAGCAGTACTAGAAGCAACAAGAACAAACACCTTTTGTACTCAGAAGATCCTCACGGTTTGGAACGTAGCATCCGCAAAGACCTACGCTCCTCATCGATCGACATCAACCCATCCCTGTCGACAGATACTTGCCTACCACAGTCGAGCGAGACACCTTCAACGTCGACCGATACTCTCACTGTCACATCGCTCGACATCAACAACCGTTCGTCGACCGATACCCTTCATCCGACATCGATCGATATACCTCATCTTACATCGATCGATACTAACCGGCGAGACATGGTAGCGCCTATTATTCTCACTACCGATGAGAATGGAGACCTGCGTGATCAAGATGGTCACCTGCGTAATGCAGCAAGTCAGAAGCTGAACGCTCAAAGGGAGATCATACCTGATCAAGAGACTGCACCTACAGACATCATTCAATCTGTTGAAGAGGCTAACCAAGCTAGATCTTTGGCTGACTACAACCGTCCAGATCAGTTCTATTCCAACCGATCAGCCATCCGCCCTCCTTCTCAGAGAGGAGATTTCGAGCTTAAGCCGCAGTACTACACCTTTGTAGGACAAATACCCTTCAGTGGGTTGTCCAATGAGCATCCTATGGACCATCTGGAGAGGTTCGAGGATCTAATAACCGTCATACAAGCCAATGGAGTCCCTCAAGACTATCTTCTCTGCAAGCTTTTCAAGTACTCTCTATCTGGAGAAGCTTTGCAGTGGCTTAGAAAACTACCACCAGGTTCTCTCACAACCTGGAGTGACATCAAGAACGCATTCCTGCGTAACTTCTTTGATGAATCACGCGCTGAAGAATGGAGGAAAAAGATTGCTACATTCACTCAAAACCCTGAAGATTCATTCAAAGATGCATGGAACAGATTCAAGTCCTACCAAAGAGATTGCCCACACCATGGTTTCAACAGAGTGCAACTCCTTTGCACTTTCTACAGAGGCATCACATTGGACTATCAGAGAGCTCTTGATACAACTAGTGAAGACAACTTCAACACCAGGAATCCACAAGAGGCTATGAAGCTCATTGATAATTTAGCTTCCAGCAACAGCACTAAGAACTTCATGAAGACAAAAGCTACATCATTCTTTGGAAAGGAATACATCAATGAAGTACAAGCACAGCTGGATACCATTCAGAAGTTGATAAACAAGCAGATCTGTTCAGTGAAGGATGCAGAGACTGCAGGTGAAGATTATATAGAAGAAGATGTAAACTGGGTCAGTGAAGCTGGTTTTCAGAGGTCTGGTAACCAAGGAGGATACAGAAACTACACAGGCCAGAGAAGCAACTTCAATTCACAGAAGCCCAACACCTTCAGCAGCAGCAACCCCAACAACAACAAGAGCTATGGAAACCCATTCTACTCCAACCCACACCCACCCACCCAAGATACTAAACTGGAGGAGATGCTTGACAAGGTCCTTGAGAGTCAGCAGAAGCTCCAGACAGACTTCAATGGGAAGATCGACTCCGTCTACAACACCCTCCAAAAAGAGCTAAGTGGTTTACACACCCATATGAAGAAGTTGGAGACTCAGGTGTTCCAGACAGTAGAAGCCCAAAGGAAGCAGGAGCTTGCCAACAATAACATCAATGCCATCCTGGATGATGATTTTTGGCAAGGGGTAGTAGAAGAGATTCAGCAATCTGATGATGAGAGAGACTTCGTCCGCGACTACTATCGATCGATATCACCCCGCGATCATCGACCGATACATTCCCATGTACATCGATCGATAGACTTTGATGAGTGTCGATCGATGGACATAGAAGAATACCCGTACAAGTGCAATAACGTCCGGACGATGAATCACAAAGCCTTCGCAGCACGTCACCCACATCCGCCCGTCCCTGTCAAGATCGAACCGCAAGACATCGACCGACATGATTACCCTCCTATCGATCGACAGGAAGACCACACTATCGACCGACGCACTCCAGTCAGTGTCTCCCGATACACAGTACCCCACCGCCGAGTGCAACTCCCCAAGATAGATGGTGCACGTATTGACACATTCCGGGAGCGATATTACACTACTCGAATCCCTCAGAAAGCCATCTTGGAGAGACCCACGGATATCTTTGAGTCCATGGAGATAGAAAAGGAAACTACTGGAAGAGTTCTCAGAAAAAGGAAAGAGAAGATAGTGAAGCCTTATAAAAGGGAAGCTAATGAGAAAGAATTGTCAAGGAGTCGAAAATTTTTAAAAGAAAAATGTAAGTTTATTCAAATTTTTTTTAAATGTACACCAAAATTCAGACGAAAACCTGAGATCTATATAAATTGTGGTTGTGTTCAAACGTAAGGCTTTGCAGAACCCAAGTGGTGTCGCGTTAAAAATTATTTATATATATCACGCGTATCATGAAAATTCTACGATAATAAAAGACTGTCATCTTTTTAGGAAACGGCTGATAGGTCTTAGCTACGTACGTATATGAATAAGGGACGATTTGATGAATATTCATAAGAGAATCATCAATGAAAAATATAGCCATAGTCAATTTGATGTGACAATTAGGGACATTTCTGGACGTTTTACACTTCTGGACGTTTTCTCTTTTCACTCGCTTGTGCGTCATTAAGAGACGAGTAAATCATTTATGCCGTAACATTTATCTTACAATAACCAGCTAAATGAAAATGCGACGTGTCGTGTAAGACTATGAAAAAAAAGGAAACAAGATACTATAATGTATATGTTGTAGTATAGAAGTTGGAGAAACAGGTGACAACAGAAGTATAATTATATTGTGGGTTCGAAAGTTGATTCCAATAAAGGAAATGGGTGGCAAGAATTTTGTTGTTTACTATCGCTTATATATAATTCTATACTAAATCATGCAGCACAAAGTACCATATGATTATATACTATTCATAATATAGTATAGTATAGTCGAATTGAAACAAACAACATGTTTATTTGACTATGTTATGTACAAGAAGTAACCACATTGAGATTTATCGGTTGCAACAATGCGTTAGCTGCCACAATAAGAAATAAAATCTACAATTAGTGAAATTACGGTGGTCTGAAATGGTGATATCTAATATAAAAAACCGTATATAAACTATGTGACTATGTTATTTACAAGAAGTAACCACATTGAGATTTATCGGTTGCAACAATGCGTTAGCTGCCGCCATAAGAAATAAAATCTAAAATTAATGAAATTACGGTGGTCTGAAATGGTGAAATCTAATATAGAAAAACCGTATATAAACTAATTATTGTGTATGTCAGTAGCCATTTAAATTATATTAAAAATGTAATAGTATAATGATGAAAGTTTTTTGCTATGTCATAATACAAGCACACTTCTTTGTTGCATAAAATACATAGAGGAGGAGGATTTAGGAGGAAATTACGGTGGTCTGAAATGGTGAAATCTAATATAGATAAGCCGTATATAAACTAACTGTCGTATATGTCAGTTGCCATTTAAACTATATTAAAAATGTAATAGTATAGTAATGAAAGTTTTCTGCTATGTCACAATACAAGCACACTTCTTTGTTGCATGAAATACATAGAGGAGGAAGAGGAGAAGGAGGAAGAGGTGGTGGTGGTGGTGTTGATGGTAAAGAAAACTATACTATTTTTCCATATGTGTTTTACAAATTGTATAGATCTATCCATTTATACCAATATCATATTATTAAATGTGCTTGTTTTACTAACTGCACTAATCAATCCAAGCAAAACGAAAATACTCAATCCATGGAACACAATATCATATTATTAAATGTGCTTGTTTTACTAACTGCACTATACTATTTATGTTTCTCTTATAGTACAGAATAAATAATTTTCTCCCTCAACTAAGAACCCCGAAAATTTCCACATAAGAACCTAGAAAATTTTGTAGGAAAACACGAAGCAAACACATACACATACACATACACATACATGGCTATGTCACGATGCAAAATCAAAATAGAAAAAAAATTAGGTTAAGTTACAAAACTAAAGTTTAACTAAAAGTTTTAATCACATTACTTTTTCTGTCGCCCTGCCGATAACCTTCTACCAACCGGATCTGATTTAATAGTCCAAAATACCGAGGGTAGTGGTTCCAAAACTTATTCAATATCTCCCATCAAATAAAATCATCTTCGAATTACCCTAATTCCTTTCCTTGTGCTTTGCAATAGATCGTGCTGCCTAGAAAATAGAAGTTCCTCTTGATTCCGTTGCACAATCGTAAAAATAAAAACAATTCCAGTTTCTAGGTTAAAGATAAAAAGGCAGTTTTCAACCTTCTACGCGTAGATGAGTATATTGTTGGAATATTTCATAAATTATACAAAATATCATAGCCTATAAATTATTATGGTTATATGCTTAATTCTTTTTTTTTTATTATGTGCATTACACATAGTTTATCTATGCATAATGAATTTGAGATGAATACATTATAAATGTCCATAGATCATCCATCCATTTCACATATTATACAAATTTTTCTTTCTATTTATTTATTTATTTATTTTATTCATTTAAGTGTTTTTAGGGCTTACCCAACAAAATTGGACAGTCTTCTCAGCTCTAACAAAGTAACAATCCACCAACAATCAACAACAAAACACTAATTCAAGAATGAAACGTCATTTCTTTTGATAATCATTGTGTTAATTAATGTATGTGGCTTTTAATATCTTTGTATGTAGGTTTAGATTTTACAGATATCTTCTGATCAGTGATCATGCATGTCTGTATGACCTTGACAAAGATACGTACCGAATTTAAATTCATAAAATTTGTAATATGCATATTGTTCTAAAAGAAAGTCTAGATGAAAACTATTTTATCTCATTACAGGTTTGAAGGGCCAAAATGCTGATCAGATTAATGAACTGAACTAACGCATTAATTCAAGACATTAATATACATATGTACTGATCGGGCTTCAATTCGTTTAAGTATTGATACTTTAAAGACTCTTAACTAGTTGGTTTTAGGATTTTTATTATTTTAAATTATAAATACTAATATATTATGTCAAATCTATGTTAACGAAAGTTACTAAACTCAAGTTGAATCCAATCACAAAATAAACGTTAAACAAAATCATATATAAATAAGGGACAATTGCAATTTTACACATTCTTTAGTACACTAGTTCAGGTTTACATTGAAAGGGAAGACATTTTCATAAATACCTATATTACTAAACGGTTGATGACCTTATTGTCCTTTGAGTTATGTGAGATCTGATTTTCGTCAACAAGAAAAGAGAAAAGATATCGTTAACGACGAAATCGGATTCTCTCAAACGAGGGTGACTCCGGCGACGTGTTCAATCAACGACGGAAGATATTGACGGAGAATAATGTCGGCTCCTCAATCCATTTCCCTCGTCGATCTTCTTTCTTCTCGATTCTCATCCTCGCGTTTCACTGATTCGAGATTCGCCTATTTGATTTAGTCCACCATCGTTTTTTTTTTAAATCAGTTTGGGTTTCTGATTCTCCTATGCGTTTTAACATCTGCAACTATTGCTTAATCCTTGAATCTGACAGAAACAATTGAGTCTGAGATTGTTTCGGTTTTGAGCAAATTCTTTGCCTGAGAGAGAAAAAGACAGTTGTTGGTACAAAAGGTAATTCGATTTTTTTTCCTAAGTTTAAGTTTGCGTAAATCTTTGTTTGAGTTCAATCTATATGATCTTATCAGTGTAGAAATTGAGAAGCTGTTACATTGAGTGGAAATGGTGGGGCCAAATATGTTGTTTCATCGAAGGAAGCATTCATGGCCTCCTGAGGAATTCATTACCAAAACTAGTTTGCAATTAGTATGTACACTTTCTCTTCTTCTTTTTTTTTGGTTAAATCCTTTGGACTTTGAATATTATCTGTTTTCTGTAGCTTGATTTCGATAGTGCTGCTCCGCCGCCACACGCATGGAGGAGGTTGAACTCCCATGCTAATAAATTGAAAGAATTCACTATCACCTTTCGTGAAGCCATTAAAATGAGATGGAAAACGTGGCCAGATACATGCTCTTCAGGAACACCAACCATCTCAACGCACAAGCTTTGACACACAGTTAATCTTATTACTCAACAAGTTAACATACATGCAGACATTCTAATATCTAAATTAGGTTACTTGCAATCCTGTTCAAGAAAGTGTAAGCTTTTGAACCCTATGAAATGGAAGTTGATGCAACCCTACCCAGCAAAATGGTTAAAGCCTCTAAATTTAAACTAGATCAGAAATGGTAATATCTAAAGTAGCCCCTCTTCAAGAAAGTGTAAGCCTTTGAACACTGAATGAAACTGATGCAATACTATACTACTACACAGCCAAAGATTCTAATTTTTATGTCTTCCTTTTTCACAGAAAAAAGCTAACAGAAAGTCAGCAACAACATTTAGATTCCTTGCTCATTGGTGGTAGGAGGTGAAGATGGAAAAGGGTTGGTAGTTGCATCAGAGGCTGTTACTCCTCTAGCTTCACACAAAGCAGTGAGCTGCTGGCTCATCAACTTGACCATTCCTGTAAGATTAATCACTTCCTGCTCTAACTGAGCTTGGCGAGTAAGAACAACAGCAGGTGGAGTAATGTGATCATAGTTCTCCGTTAGTGTTGTTCCAAGTCCAAACATCCTGCCTTTGTGTGGCTTGACCACCTACAAAAGCAGAAAAACAAGAAACAAAAATCACTAGACACATACAATGAAACATAAAACTACCACAGCCATAAAAAAATACAAACTTATCAAACATTTACCAATAAGCATTAACAACCTAAGCAATGGAAACAAAAAATAATATACCTTGTAAAACGCCTCATCTCTCATATGTGGTGTGATTGATGCTTCTGAGTTGGAGCCTTGGCTATCAGTTTCATCAGTGTTGGGGTGTTGTGCAACAACGATAGACTCAACTTCTTCAACAATCCTTTGTGCACGCTTGTCTACAAATGTACCGTAACTTTTCATATGAGTCTTCCGCACCAGTTCAGTGATAGCTGGCTCCTCCCCCAACTCCATCTATTTTAATAAGGCAAATGAATTAAACCAACAAGACAAATATAGAAACACAAATAGACACAATAAGACAATAAGAAAGTATTATACCATTTCATATTTGACCTTGGCATAAGATTTGGAACCTGAGATGTGTTGATGTATACCATCTCCACCACGCTCTGATTTCCTGTTGTTGGAGTTTGTGGTACTGACATGGACTGCCTGAGGAGTGTTCCAGTATCGCCACATCAACTTCCAGTTGTTATCAGAGACAAAGGTGGGCTTTTTGTTGTGTGCCTTTCCCTTGCTAATGCTGTTTGAGATCGTTCTCCTGAGTTGCTTTGTCCAAAGAGTCTTCACCAAATTATGGTGCTCTGAATCCCAGTAATACTTTTGCTGGAAAAAAAAAAGAAAAGCAGAACTTGACGTCAATAGAGATCTAATCTAAACAATAGGTAGTTAAGGGAAACAACCAATATGAATCTTACCACAAAGTCTGACCACCACTTGTCTTGCTGGTCTTGAGGAACCTCACTGAGATTCCACCAAGCTCCATCAAAATCGTTGGAAAAGGCTCTCTTTATATCATACTTGACCTCATTGTCAATTGATATCCTATCACAAAGAAACAGAACAATTAGTAACTGAAACAATTAATACAAATTTATAAATTGCTGTCAGAAGTAAATCTTACCAAAGAGCACCATCTTTCTTCTCAGGGTGGAGAGTTGGCTGGTTTCTTCGTGCAGGTGCTTGTAATAGCTCATCAAGGCTTCGCAGTGGAAATCCCTGTGGAGCACATGGGTTTGTGTTCTTCACGGAACTGGGTCCACCTCGTCCGGCAGTAGCTCTTGCGGGGAAACCTCCTCTTCTTGGTGGATGCATACTACAAGGATTTGAAAGACATTAGCACAATATCTGAGATAGAACTATCATTCAAACTTTGTCCATAATAAAAAAAAAAAGAGCTTTCAATGGATGAATCCCTTAGTGTATTAGACTGAAAGAACATATGAAAATGCAGAGACTGAACCACCATATCGATTTCATATAAACCCTAAACTGACTGAAAACACAGAATGAAAGAAGAAGTGAACCCAAATCGATTTTAAAATTTGAACCCTAAATAGACTGAAGATGCAGAGACTGGTATAAGAAATTAACCCCAATTCTATTTGAAAATATAAACACCAAAACTGATTGAAAAAATAAACACCAATGTGTAAGATTTTAGAAGAAGAACCTTGATATACTGAGAGTGGCTTTGTTATTTTTCGACTACTGTTTCGACGGTGTTGTAGAATTTGGTTATGGAGGTGGTTCGGTTCAGGGAAGGATTCATGGTGTGTGATTTGGGGGTTGAATCCGTTGGTCTGTGTCCGTGGTGGATTGTGAGCGATCTGTTGAAGAAGGAGGACAGTGATTTCGTCTTTTCTGCGTGTTTATTTAAATCTGCCATTGAAGCCAACACAAAAGATCACGAAACGGTGGCGGATGTTGTTGCTAGACCTAGGACTAAGTCAACGGAATTCAAAAACCCTAGGATCAATAATTATTCAAATGGATCTCTAAAGGTAAAATTGAGAAAGGGAATAAGAGAAGGATCGCCTCACCGATGCGATGGAGAGAGATGATGCGAGAGAGCGGTCTTTGATTGATTTACTTCTCCTCTCTTCTTCTGTATTCATATGCAGAAATAACGCCGGATTTTGTCATCGGAGATCGGCGAATCGTTGGAGTTCTTCGGATTTATTCGTCGGAGATTGGCTAATCGTTGGAGTTCTTCTTGACGTGACACGAGAAGAAAAGAGATAGAAGAAGAATTGAATTATTTTTTGATTAAATAAGGGTATTAAAGTCTTTTTTTATCAAAATTTTAAGTGTAAAGTTGGTTAATGTAAAAGTGAAATATGGTATCATCAAAGTGCTAGTTTTAGCAATTTTCCTATAAATAACTCTATGTTGTGGTTTCAGGTTTGAAAAAATTATGGATTTTAAGCCAGACCTAAAGACAATTCCATCGATAAATATCTCAAAAACAGGTTTTAATATCAAAAATATTACTAATATAATCATATGTAAATTTGTAACTAGAATATCTTTTAAGTGAAACAAACCAATCAAAAGTCGATAAGTGACAACAAATAATTAGAAATGGTGCTCAAAAGTTCTTCTCTAAAGAAACGAATGTAATTTTTTCATTATTTTAATATTTTTTGTTTGTAAAACCCAAATCAGAAATGTGGGCATTAACTCAATATGTCCATGTCATTTTTTTTAAAAAAAAATCTAGTTTTTCCCACCAATTAAACATGATTTTTTTTTTATTTTTTTAAATACGAAATTGAATTAAAGACCTATGTACCCTTAGAAATAGACTTATTACTATAACCCAATCTAACTATCCGACTCAGACCCAAATCCAACCGGCAAAATCTGGATTTTTGACCTAAAATCTAAACAACACCGTATTACGTTATGTCTCCCATTTTTCTAAGTCCTAAGAATACCTCCAATTGAGATTTGAAGGAGGGGTTCTTTAAAAAAAAAAAAAACTCAAAAAGAAAAAAAAATTAAGAATCAAATTCTTAAAATAGAGTTTTTAGAGTTGGTAAGAACCTCTAAAGTGCATTTTTATTGGCTCATTTTGTGTGTGTGTCTCTCTCTCTCTCTCTCTCTCCTTTGTCTTTTTTCCTCTTTGTTGTCTCTTTCTCTCTTAAAAACTTCAAAAAAGTTATACCATTAGACATGACAAATTATTAGGGATTATAAACTTCACAAGTTACAAAATTTATAATTAAATTAATCATTAGAACCCTGGGTTCTCACCATTGGAGTTGGTCTAATTTTTGACTCTATCTCTCTCTCGACGATAGAAACAACAACAGTGAGACCCAAATTTCTTCTTCCGTTTCCATCAACATCGAGCCTCTAATCAAGCATTCGTCGATATTCTTCATCTTTCTCCTAACTTTCTTACATCTCCGTAAGTTCTTTTCTCTTGATTTTGTCGGTAAAGTTCGGATTATGTAACTAAGTCAAACAAAAATTGGGGAAAAACTATACACTACAAGAAAACTAAGCTTTTAATTACTAGGAAACTTTCCTAGGAAAATAGTTCCTCGTAAAAATACTACAAGTTAACTTCGAGTTTACGAGGAAACCATTTTTCCTCGTAAAGTTCTCGTAAACTTATGAGAAAAATGTTTCCTCGTAAACTCGTAGTAGACTTATGTGACCCTTACGAGGAAAAAGTCATTTTCCTCATAAACTCATAGTAACTCCTTTCCTCGTAAAGTCCTAGTTATAATTTACAACGAAATTAGGAGGAATGGATTTGTTACTACGAAATTAAGAGGAACTGGATAGAAAATATCGAATGTAAATCAAAAACGTGTTTTGTACTTACTTTTCCTAGCAATTTCCTAGTAAATTCTCAGATTTGAAAATTTCTATAAATACCACCATTTGTGATTCATTTGAAACACACCAAAAAAATCAGCTATAAGCTTGATCAAACACAAAAAAATGTCCGGTCCGGGAAATGTTTTCGAGTTGCGGAAGTGGATGTATTCACACAATAACGGGAGGTTGACGAAAGAATTTCTCGAAGGGTTGGAGACGTTTATACATCAAGCAGATTCTAAACCACTCACGCAAGAAAGTGGTAAGATGTTCTGTCCTTGTCGGAAATGTTGCAATACCAAATTAGGCCCTCGTGAAAATGTTTGGAAGCATTTAATAAATAGAGGTTTCATGCCATATTATTATATTTGGTATCAACATGGAGAAGACGCTAGTTGTAGGAATGAAGGTAGCAGTAGTAATAGCAATTTTCGGATTGAACCGGTTGAGCATTTGCGTAATGAATGTAGCAGTAGTAATAGCTATCATCACCAAGAGGAACAAATGGTAGATTGTGATAGGGTTCATGATATGGTAGGTGATGCCTTTGTAACTCATGATGATGATGAAGTTGAAGAACCTAACTTAGATGCAAAAAAGTTTTATGAAATGTTAGATGCTGCGAATGAGCCAATTTACAGTGGTTGTAGAGAAGGTCTGTCTAAATTTTCGTTGGCTGCTAGAATGATGAGTATTAAAACCGATCACAATCTACCTGAAAATTGTATGGATGCATGGGCAGACTTGTTTAAAGAGTATTTCCCAGAAGAAAATGTGTCTGTTAAATCTTATTATCAGATTCAGAAATTGGTATATAGTCTTGGGTTGCCCTCGGAGATGATAGACGTTTGCATCGACAACTGCATGATTTACTGGGGAGATGATGAGAAGTTAGAAGAATGTCGATTTTGTAAGAAGCCACGATTCAAACCGCAAGGTCGAGGGCGTAATAGGGTACCGTACCAAAGGATGTGGTACCTACCAATCACAGATAGATTGAAAAGATTGTACCAATCTGAGGAGACTGCTGGAGGGATGAGATGGCACGCCGAGCATACTCAGACGGATGGAGATATGACTCATCCATCAGATGCAAGATCCTGGAAACATTTTAACAATGTACATCCACATTTCGCTAGCAATAGCCGGAATGTGTATCTTGGATTATGCACTGATGGATTTAGTCCATTTGGAATGTCAGGGAGACAATATTCATTGTGGCCGGTCTTTCTTACACCGTATAACTTGCCACCGGAGATGTGCATGCGACGAGAGTTTCTATTCATGAGCATATTAATACCTGGTCCAAAACATCCAAAAAGATCTCTCGACGTTTTTCTACAACCACTGATAAAAGAGTTGAAAGATTCATGGTCAACAGGGGTGAGGACATATGATTGTTCAACGAAAACAAACTTTACGATGCGAGCGATGATTTTGTGGACCATAAGTGACTTTCCTGCATATGGTATGTTGTCTGGGTGGACTACACATGGGAGATTAGCTTGTCCATATTGTAATGGAATGACAGATGCGTTTCAGTTAAAGCATGGTAGGAAGACTAGTTGGTTCGCTTGTCACCGTCGATTTCTTCCCATTCACCACCCACACCGAAGAAACAAGAAATTGTTCAGGTACAAAAGGGTTGTCAGAGACACTCCTCCTCCATATTTATAGGAGAACAAATCGAAGCGCAAATCGATTACTACTGTGCTCTAGAAACAACTTCTCGTGGTGGGAATTGGCATGTTCCCAGTAATATGCCTGATTCTTATGGTGTTCAGCACAATTGGCACAAAAAGAGTATATTTTGGGAATTGCCATATTGGAAATATCTTCTTTTGCGCCACAACCTCGATGTGATGCATATAGAGAAGAACTTTTTTGAGAACATCATGAACACTATATTGAATGTCCCAGGGAAGACGAAAGACAACGTAAAATCAAGGTTGGACTTACCCGATATTTGCTCAAGGAGTGAGCTACATATAAAAAGCAATGGGCAAGTTCCAGTTCCAATATTCAGACTGTCATCAGAAAAAAAAGTCTGCGTTGTTGATATCACTCAAATTACCCTAAGGAGTGAATTACTCTCATCAAAAGAGGTTCAATTGTAGTACTTAGGGATCGAATCCACAGAGACTCTATAATTACACAAAAAATTAGTAAGTCTTCGAAATAAAGTTAGTCGATAAGATTTTAAACAGTAATTTAAAAGGTAGCAAATATTTTCTTGATTGATTGGTTGATTTGTTAAGAAGGAAGAATGTAGTTAAACATAGGTATTTCTCAGGTATGACATACATGCAAGTTGTAAAGGGTTTTTATTATTCATAGTTCTAGATTCAAACTTTTAAGGAGGTTTAAGGATTAACTCCACTAAACCTCGGGTTAGGACTATCGTCCGATAACCTGAAGGGAATATCGATCGATGTTTCTGTCGATACTATCGATCGATGCTAATACTGCTATATCGGTCGACACGGCTGTCGCTGCGTCGATCGATATCGCATCCAGCAAGTAGTAGAGGTAAGCTTGAATGAGTATCTAGTCTTCAGTAAATTAACTTAGACTTAGGGGATTTGCCAAGCTATCGCTTGTCCAAATTGACACAAATATCAGAGGTAAGGGTGATCAATCCTTGGCCTTAGCATTCATTGATAACTATATTGAGAACTATATTTTAAATACCCTAATAATGGTTCTATTCAATGCATGAGTCAACCTTTATGAGAAACCTAAATCTAACAAGAGAGACTACGCAAACATATTCATGAGAGACAAAGTCATGATGGTCTGAATAATACTTTAAGATAATAATAAAAAGAAACAATAAGTAAAAAGGGAGTTCAAGATCTTCTCTGTAATTGTAGTTTCAGATCTCTCTCTCCATCAAAACTCTTCAAAAGATAGCTAGATGCTTCTCCTTATTAGGTCTAAAAGGTCTCCAAGATTGTCTACCTAAACTAGTACAAAACCCTCTTAATATAGCCTTACAGGCGGCCAGGGACTTAATGTGTATATTATTAAAACTCTTGTGAAGCAATTAGGACTTCTAATCTTCATTTAATCGCTTGGATGACTTATGTATCGATCGATGCATAACAGCATTATCGATCGATACGAGTAATCATCTATCGGTCGATTACTCTCAACGTGCATCGGTCGATAGCTTAAACATCGTTTTGCTCATATCTTCAAAAAGTCTCCATTTTAGCTCCAAAATGCATGTTTTACACTAGTGAGTACCTGAATCTGTAAAAGCTCTAAAAAGACACTAAAAGTATCTTTTTGTTTCCAAAAACATAGAAAAATCATGGCTGAAAATGGGTAAAATCCATGATATATCAACTTCCCCAGACTTATCCTTTTGCTTGTCCTCAAGCAAATAATAGAACATTGGTCTAGAAAAGTTTTGAAAGGCGGAAGCTCTGCCAACTCTAGACTTAGGACCATCACCTCTTTACTCATTGCAAGCCACATCAGATATCTATCAATTCCCAGAAATACATTATGCAGTATCCTCGTTTATCAGCGAAATACATCTAGCCAATCAACTTAAACATTCCTTGTCTGTCTATCCCTTCCACTGATTTCACTTGTGCAAAAAAATAAAGGTGAGGCTTTACCTTGGGAGTATCGATCAAGGAACACTTGGATTCAACTCAAACAAGTTTCAGGCATTCTCATCCTGGTTCCCTTTCTTTCTTTATCCCCCTTCTCTGAATCCAAATGTTTCTCTCTTCTTTTCTTTTCTCTTTCCTTTTTATATCAATCCCAATGAACAACTAATGTTCATCTTATTGATCTTTCTACTTTTTGTAGCTCTTTTGACAAAGTGTCGGCGAATAGTGGGGTCATAGGTAATTTACCTCTCCCTCGCTTCCACAATGTGTGATCATTCCTTTGATTTAGAATGGTGGGATCATAGGTAATGTACCTCTCCCTCTGCCTCTCAGGAAATCATTTCAACCTTTTATTTTTTTGGGGATACCGAAGGAAGGAAAGAAGGAAACCAAATTTTTTTGAGACTTTTACCTTCCAGACTTGCAAGAGGATTCCGATCCCTTGTATACCAAGCCCCAAGACAAGCAGTGGATGTCAGGTTAGGTTGGAAATCAGCTTTGGTTCTTCCAGACAATCATGAAAGTGTTGACATAGGTGATCGGTGATCCACTTTAGCATCTATAGTATTTTCTATAACTGACATCTAAGAGTGGTGCTAAGAAGTGGTTAGGTAACAAGTTTGAATATAATCATTACTTCCTTCTTGGTAAAACACGCTCTCTTTTTTTTTTCTTTTTTCTTTTTTTAGTCAAAATAAAATAAAGAATATTAGTAGATACCCCCCCAGACTTAAACAAAACTGTCCCCAGTGTTATTTAGTCTAAGAGGTAATGAGAATTAATGTAGCAAATATGTTCATGTTAGTAGGAATAATCGTACCTCAATCTTTAGATATCAATCGATACAAGGGCATGTATATCGATCGATAAAGTGCCGCCACCTATTTGTGCTGTCAATCCTCGAACTCAACATCGAATGGAGTTATGTTAGTGCTGTTAGACATTCTCAAAACACACAAATAGTTAGATAATAAAGTGGTAGCAGGCATAGTCATAAAATAAAAAGTACGAATAAAAATCCTACATGTCTGAAAATAAAAATGAAAACATAGTAGTAAGAGATAAAAGGATAGAGAGACGGGCGAATGAATCAGCCCTCTCTGCCCTCGTCGTCGTTGTCGTGCTCCTCATCCTCCTCATCACTCTCGTCACCTTGATCAGGCTGCGGGGATGAAGTCGCTGGGGATGGGTCAAAAGCTGAAGTGCTAGCCCGGCTAGAACAGCGGCATCTCGAGACGCGGGACCAGATGCCGCGGAGAGCGTCCAACACTCCTCTCCTGTAGACCTGCTCCTCCTCTGTCTCTATCCCTGAGAGATCTGGGAACGGGGGCAGAGAAGCTGATGATGAAGCGCGGGAGGTGCTGGCGCTGCGGACTCCTGTCTCGCGACGGTGCGAGGCTGGGGCGAGTACTAAAGCCGGGTCTGGCTGGAAACGGAGCCTGGCGAGGTTACCCGCAAAGCGTGTAGTCGCTGGGTGAGGCAGGCGGAACCGGTGCGCACCAGCTGGGCTCCTGAAAGACCATAGGAGCTCTCTGTCCATCCATCCACTGTGACGCAGATGCTCTGCGTCCAGGTAGTGCCGGGAAGTGTCCACCTCATTGTCGTCAAAACGGATCCCACAGTGCTTGTGGGAGTCGATTTCACCCTACTGTCAAATAAATCGTAAATAAGGAAACTTCGGGAAAACCCTAAGTTTCCAGAGGAACCGGTTATCTGCGAGAACCGCACAACGAAAATAAGAAAACGATAACTTAGAATTAAAATGAGAATAAACGAAAATAGAGAGCAAAGAGGTTCTTATTTCGAATCTGCGTTGAACTGGTACAAAAAGAGTAGCCGAAAGCGTAAGAACTAGAAAACCCTAATTGAGACGCAGCTCGCTAACAGAAAAACGGAAATATTCCTAAATGCTAGTTTTGGTGGTGGGAGCTCTGAATTTCGTGTGTGTGCTTCTGCCCTAGACCTCCTCTTTATATACTCCTCGTCTTGGCTATCCGATCTTTCCATTTCGCCCAGATTTGACTAAATCGGGAATTTTCCATTCTTCTCGATCCTTCCTTTTCTTCTGCGGAAATCTTCTATTTCTCTTCAAACCTTCCTTTTATGTTTAAACCGGTTATCTGCGAGAACCGCACAACGAAAATAAGAAAACGATAACTTAGAATTAAAATGAGAATAAACGAAAATAGAGAGCAAAGAGGTTCTTATTCCGAATCTGCGTTGAACTGGTACAAAAAGAGTAGCCGAAAGCGTAAGAACTAGAAAACCTTAATTGAGACGCAGCTCGCTAACAGAAAAACGGAAATATTCCTAAATGCTAGTTTTGGTGGTGGGAGCTCTGAATTTCGTGTGTGTGCTTCTGCCCTAGACCTCCTCTTTATATACTCCTCGTCTTGGCTATCCGATATTTCCATTTCGCCCAGATTTGACTAAATCGGGAATTTTCCATTCTTCTCGATCCTTCCTTTTCTTCTGCGGAAATCTTCTATTTCTCTTTAAATCTGCGGGTTTGATTCCGTTGAAATCGCGAGGTGGGTTTTATCGCGTTTTAGGTCCTTCCGGGCCGTTTTGCGATAAAAACCGTTTTCCGACTTTTACGGGATGGTTTCCTGATCTGACGTCGTTTTTAATAAATTTCTCGAGTTAATCACAAAGTTTTATGATTTACTCGACTTTTTATTAAAAACACGTTTTTCCGACTTACTCGGTGTTTTTTATTAAAAGCGCGTTTTTTATGATTTCAACGAGAAATCTCGAATAAATCGTATAGTTTAGGCAATGTTCGGTGTTTCGTTTAACCGTTGCTGTTTTATACGATTTCCTCGAGTTCTTTCCGAGAAAACGAAGTTTTACGGTTTTTATCGTAAAACTCGAACGGTAAGTCGGATCGAGATGGAACGGGAGATATTTCGGCCGTGGTTTAGAATACGATCGTGTCTAAGGACGTATGCCTTGAATCAAGGATGTGGGAGATCGAGGCTCGGGGTGGTCGGCTCGACGTACGGCGAGCTAGTTCAGCTTGGCTAGGTCGCCATATGGCGAACTAGGCGAAAAGAACCAGTGGGGCAAAGTCAGCACCTCTTAGTACGCCCATTGGCGATCTAACCGGGACAAAACTAGTTCGCCAATGGGCGAACTAGTTGAGTGTTTCTTAGTTCGCCCATCGGCGATCTAAGCCGGGACCGGCTTAGATCGCCGATGGGCGAACTAGAGGAGTGTCCTTAGTTCGCGTTTACGGCTTTTTTGGTTTTTTGCGATTTTGTAAAACGATCCTCGAGTTTTATAAAACGATTCTCGAGTTTTATAAAACGATTCTCGAGTTTTATAAAACGGTTCTCGAGTTTTATAAAACGATTCTCGAGTTTTATAAAACGATTCTCGAGTTTTATAAAACGATTCTCGAGTTTTATAAAACGATTCTCGAGTTTTATAAAACGATTCTCGAGTTTTATAAAACGGTTCTCGAGTTTTATAAAACGATTCTCGAGTTTTATAAAACGATTCTCGAGTTTTATAAAACGATTCTCGAGTTTTATAAAACGATTCTCGAGTTTTATAAAACGATTCTCGAGTTTTATAAAACGATTCTCGAGTTTTATAAAACGATTCTCGAGTCTTATAAAACGATTCTCGAGTTTTATAAAACGATTCTCGAGCTTTATAAAACGATTTCTCGAGATAAAAACGATCTTCGAGTTTTATAAAACGATTCTCGAGTTTTATAAAACGGTTTCTCGAGTTTTATAAAGCGATTTCTCGAGTTTTATAAAGCGATTTCTCGAGTCTTATAAAACGATTCTTGAGTTTTATAAAACGATTCTCGAGTTTTATAAAACGATTCTCGAGTTTTATAAAACGATTCTCGAGCTTTATAAAACGATTTCTCGAGTTTCATAAAACGATTTTTCCAGTTTTATAAAACTATTCTCGAGCTTTATAAAACTGTTCTTTTTGTATTCTTGCGGAAAGTTTTGGCTATTAATTCCGTCGTACCGATTTTGACCCCAACAGTTCGCCCCCCAGCTCGTAAGAATCGTGAGCCTTTAGCGTAAGGTTCTTGCGAGTGGTTAACCAGTTTTAGTTAAGTTAGGCGGAATTAATGGTCGGAAAGGTCCGTTGAAGGTGATCTTTCCACTCTCCAGAGAGCGGGAAGCGTTTAAGATTAGGGCCGCGCCTTGTGAAGGCTGCCTACGTACCCTTTTGAGGGGATCAAGCCTTTCGTAGTTCGTTTCGGAGTTAAGGTTCGTATGACCTTTTTCCCGGCAAGACCTTTACGGTCTAGTTATATGTTTATCGAGCATAATGATGTCGATGGCATCTTGACCTTTGCCGGCCTTGAGACTAGTCTCGTAGACCGTTTGATCTGGCCGAGCGTGGCCGTTATAGTTTTCGGACTGGCCGTGTGCAGCTCTGAGTCCCTGCTGCTTTTGCGGCTTTAATAAAAATCAGTTTGCGTTTTTAAGAGCGTGCTTTTATTCGTATGAATGTAGCGGGAAGAATATGCTCCCGATTTTGATAAAACGCTATAAAACGATTCTTCGAGTTTTATAAAACGATTCGTGTTATAAAATGATTCTTCGAGTTTTATAAAACGATTCTCGAGTTTTATGAAACGATTCTCGAGTTTTATAAAACAATTCTCGAGTTTTATAAAATCACTTTTGCGGAAAGTAATGATCTCCCTTTTACAGAATCTATCGCAGACGTTGATTTCGAGAGTACGGTTTTCGACACCAACAGTCGCGAGCGATTTGCAACCGGTTATTCGGATGCGGAAGCTGTTCAACGGGTGCATGGTGATTATCGCGAATGTCGCGGGGTCGTTCATGGGTTATCCCTGACTCAGAATGAAGGGTATTCGTTTGCTAAGGAGTCCCAAGTGCGATGGGAAGATTTGAATCGGGAAAAAGATACGCAGTCTGAATTTTTTGACCTTAAGGCGCGCATGTGGGATCAATGGAATCTCGTGGTGGTGTCGCCAGATTCAGTTGAAGTCGGTCCTGGGATTTTGGATGTAGATGGCGAAGTCGATCAACCTGTGTTTGATGACTTTGATGTGTGATGTTCTTAGTTTTTTCGATTTTGTCGTTGTTTTTCCGGGACTGGCCGTTGGTGGCTTTGAATCCCTACCGCTGGGCGGTGTGTATTCGAATGCTTTTAATAAAAAAATTTGTAAGTATGAAATTCGTTTTTTTTTTATGTTAGATGTAGAGGGAAGAATACGAGTTGTCATCTTGTACCTAACTCTTAGGTGTAGATCGTCCGATTCGTTAACTCGGGAGACTTCGATTTTCGCGAGTGCTTAGATGTGGGCGAAGAGACATGCCTTTAGGATCTCGATTCATGCCTTGAGACGTTAGCGACCAGTGTGCTGGGTTTAGGGCAAGACCTAGGTTTACTTTCGGATTGGGGCTGTGCGATGACTAATCGGCTTT
>CAKOAT010145043.1:35434-49712 GCA_932364175.1 Eruca vesicaria subsp. sativa | reverse complement strand
TGGCCTTATGGAGCGCATCCTGGATCGTCCGCGGTTTCTCGAGAGTTATCCATCTGCGGAACTCCGATTTATACCAGAGCGATTTTCTTAACGCGTCGATGGCGGCTTTGTCGCTGATCCCGCTAACCCTAGCCATGACGAGTTTGAATCTACTCATGAAATCGCGGAGAGATTCGTCTTCCTCCTGCACCAAGCTCCAAAGATCGGCGTCGGAGGTCTCCGGGTTGATGAACATCGAGTACTGTTTCAGGAACTCCGAAGCCAGTCGACGGAAACTTCCGATCGAATTTCGCCTAAGTTTGGCGAACCATTCGAGCACGGCTACTTCTAGGTTTTCGACGAAGAGGCGGCAGTAACCTGCGTCTTTCTCGTGGTCCTTGAGCTTGGCTCGTCCCATGGTGATCTGGAACGCTTGCTGGTGCGCTTTGGGATTGGTCGTCCCGTCATAAGTTGGCACCTTAAGCTTTCCGGGATCGGGCAGTTCGATCTCGGTGATGCGAGCCGTGAAAGGCGTTTTCCGAGATTCGTACAGCAGCCGATCAATCTCGGGTGCGGCGCTGGTCGCGTGGTGAATCTGAGATTTCACCGCTTTTACCGCTGCGGCCGTTTTGGTAATGTATTCGCGGAGATCGCGAATCTCGGTCTGATTGCCAGCAGTTTTCCGATTCTGTCGGCGTTTGCTGCGAGTGACCGGAGATCTCTCCTCAGCGGTTTTTGCGTATCGCGCGAAATCGGGTTCCCCTTCGTCTCCAGTAAAGCAACGTTCGGGAGACGACTCCGGTTGAGGACTGCGAGTTTTCCTTCTCCTAGGATGAACGTCGGCGTCTTCGTCTGTTGAGTCGGCCTGGTCGCTCGTTTCCAGGTTGACCCTTTCGATGCCGTCGCCTTCGGTCTCCTGTTCGCGAGTAGGAGATTTTTCCGATTCGTTCAGCGTCGTGTCAGGGTTTTCGGAGTCCTTNTCCAGGTTGACCCTTTCGATGCCGTCGCCTTCGGTCTCCTGTTCGCGAGTAGGAGATTTTTCCGATTCGTTCAGCGTCGTGTCAGGGTTTTCGGAGTCCTTTTCCGGTACGTTTCCCTGATCGTTTCTGGGACGATCCGTAGGAGCGCCGAAATCGAGCCTCCTTCCGCGGATTTTGGTAGTTCCGCGGGGGCGAATTGTTTTGGTTCTCGCTGTTAGGGTTTCGAGCCGTTTTGCGAGCGAACCAATGAGCTTTTCCTGCTCTTCCGATTTCTTGTTAAACTCGGAAAGCATCTTTTCGACGGTCTCGGCGTTAGCGTTTGTAGCGTTGGCCGCAGGCGCGTCTTTTGGTAGCGGTGTTTCAACGTTGTCGCGTTCGTCGCAAGTTTGGTTGTCACCAATCATCGTTTCTTCGTTGGTCATGTTGCGGTTACGGTGTAAGATAGATCCGACCCCCCCCCTCCTTCTAGCGCCAAACTGTGGGAGTCGAATTCACCCTACTGTCAAATAAATCGTAAATAAGGAAACTTCGGGAAAACCCTAAGTTTCCAGAGGAACCGGTTATCTGCGAGAACCGCACAACGAAAATAAGAAGACGATAACTTAGAATTAAAATGAGAATAAACGAAAATAGAGAGCAAAGAGGTTCTTATTCCGAATCTGCGTTGAACTGGTACAAAAAGGGTAGCCGGAAGCGTAAGAACTAGAAAACCCTAATTGAGACGCAGCTCGCTAACAGAAAAACGGAAATATTCCTAAATACTAGTTTTGGTGGTGGGAGCTCTGAATTTCGTGTGTGTGCTTCTGCCCTAGACCTCCTCTTTATATACTCCTCGTCTTGGCTATCCGATCTTTCCATTTCGCCCAGATTTGACTAAATCGGGAATTTTCCATTCTTCTCGATCCTTCCTTTTCTTCTGCGGAAATCTTCTATTTCTCTTCAAACCTTCCTTTTATGTTTAAACTTGACATTTATTTTCTTTCTACGAGTAAACCGTCAAAACGTTATCAAATCTGCGGGTTTGATTCCGTTGAAATCGCGAGGTGGGTTTTATCGCGTTTTAGGTCCTTCCGCGTTTTGCGATAAAAACCGTTTTCCGACTTTTACGGGATTGTTTCCTGATCTGACGTTGTTTTTAATAAATTTTTCGAGTTAATCGCAAAGTTTTATGATTTACTCGACTTTTTATTAAAAACACGTTTTTTACGACTTACTCGGCGTTTTTTATTAAAAGCGCATTTTTTATGATTTCAACAAGAAATCTCGAATAAATCGTATAGTTTAGGCAATGTTCGGTGTTTCGTTTAACCGTTGCTGTTTTATACGATTTCCTCGAGTTCTTTCCGAGAAAACAAAGTTTTACGGTTTTTATCGTAAAACTCGAACGGTAAGTCGGATCGAGATGGAACGGGAGATATTTCGGCCGTGGTTTAGAATACGATCGTGTCAAAGGACGTATGCCTTGAATCAAGGATGTGGGAGATCGAGGCTCGGGGTGGTCGGCTCGACGTACGGCGAGCTAGTTCAGCTTGGCTAGGTCGCCATATGGCGAACTAGGCGAAAAGAACCAGTGGGGCAAAGTCAGCACCTCTTAGTACGCCCATTGGCGATCTAACCGGGAAAAAACTAGTTCGCCAATGGGCGAACTAGTTGAGTTTTTCTTAGTTCGCCCATCGGCGATCTAAGCCGGGACCGGCTTAGATCGCCGATGGGCGATCTAGAGGAGTGTCCTTAGTTCGCCCATCGGTGATCTAAGCCGGGACCGGCTTAGATCGCCGATGGGCGAACTAGAGGAGTGTCCTTAGTTCGCCCATCGGCGAACTAAGCCGGGCCCGGCTTAGTTCGCTGATGGGCGAACTAGTCGTGACTAGTTCGCATTTACGGCTTTTTCGGTTTTTTGCGATTTTGTAAAACGATCCTCGAGTTTTATAAAACGATTCTCGAGTTTTATAAAACGGTTCTCGAGTTTTATAAAACGGTTCTCGAGTTTTATAAAACGATTCTCGAGTTTTATAAAACGATTCTCGAGTTTTATAAAACGATTCTCGAGTTTTATAAAACGATTCTCGAGTTTTATAAAACGATTCTCGAGTCTTATAAAACGATTCTCGAGTTTTATAAAACGATTCTCGAGCCTTATAAAACGATTTCTCGAGTTTTATAAAAACAATCTTCGAGTTTTATAAAACGATTCTCGAGTTTTATAACGGTTTCTCGAGTTTTATAAAGCGATTTCTCGAGTTTTATAAAGAGATTTCTCGAGTCTTATAAAACGATTCTCGAGTTTTATAAAACGATTCTCGAGTTTTATAAAACGATTCTCGAGTTTTATAAAACGATTCTCGAGCTTTATAAAACGATTTCTCGAGTTTCATAAAACGATTTTTCCAGTTTTATAAAACGATTCTCGAGCTTTATAAAACTGTTCTTTTTGTATTCTTGCGGAAAGTTTTGGCTATTAATTCCGTCGTACCGATTTTGACCCCAACAGTGCTGGAAAATCGGTGTCAGCAGACTCCCTACCGTCTCCTTCTTCTTCCCTCTGCCACCGGAGAAAGGCTTGGTCTTCAAGCTGAGTAGATGATCAGCGAAGACAACTCCCAAGTTGGGTGTACCCATGTTACGCGCCGGGTCTAAAAAGGTCAGATCGACCAGTCCGTCAAGCGCATGGTACAGCAGAGTAAGCTCGTAGATCCGCACCTTGTTGGGCTCCATCTTGCGGAGCAGAGTGGCGGCAAGGATCCTCATGATGTACCAGAGAGTCGGGTGGCGGATGTCGGTCTGAACCACTGAGGCGAAATTCCAAGGACCTGTGCCAAAGATCTCCCAGAATTCCTTAACCGCTGGAAAGGCTGAGATGGAGCTGGAGGTGGCAGTCTCGTTCCCGAAGCCGTAGATCATGCATAGCTCGGGGACAGTGACGTAGTACCGGACACCTCTAGCGAAAAAGGACAAAACACCATCACAAGCAACACTCGTTGGCTGGTTCAGATACTCAAAACGAACCGTTTCCATGAACTGTCGGACGAGATCAGGATGAAGGTCGTAGGCTTGGGAGCCAATGGTCCCGAACCCAAGCTGGATGAGCATCTCGCGAAGATCTTTGTTGATCCCTAGGCATCTGGTAGTGGCAGAGTCGATGAAGCGTGTGGGGGCGATCTCCACAGTGAGCCATGCGTTGTAGAACAGGCTGTCGTAGTTGTCCCAATCCTTATTAACATGAAGACGCAGGCACTCGGTACTCTTAGTGGTGCGTTCCGGGTTGTTGAAACGCTGGTGGAGTGTAATCCGTTCCCCAACCCGACGTGGCCAAGGATCGCGCTCATCTTCTCTTTCAGAAGAGGAGGAAGATGGTGGAGGATGACTGCTGGAGGCGCCAAGGTTATCGAGCCTCCGTTTGGTTCGCCTCTCCCTGTCTTCAGCTTGAGTAGACATCTGCAAAAAGGAGGAAAGAAAACTAAGATCAGTTATCCGTTAAGTGCGTCGATATCGACCGACGTAAGTCGATTGATATCGATCGATAGTGATCGACTGATATCGATCGATAGTGATCGACTGATATCGATCGATAATGATCGATTTCGTGCTTTTCTGGAGCCGGCTAAGATGGTCATATCGATCGACAGAGCAAGCTCGATGTTGATCGATATCGAGTCGCGAAACCTGCAAGAATCTCAACAATCCAAACCGCAAGTATATAGTGTAAATCTTAGTTCCAATACTCAAAAACCTCTAATCTAACAATTCTAACAACTCAAAACGATTAAAAATAAACCAATTTACCGATTTCTAGTCAAAATTTTGGTGAAACTTTGTTCTCCATAAAAATCTTTAAATCAAAGGGTTATACCTTAGGGGATTTCGAATTGGAGAGTGAAATCGAGATAGAGGGAAAATTTCGAAGCGAATGAGGCAAAAAACGGGAGAATTCGGTGAAGAATCGAGAGAAAAAGAGAGGTTTTGAGGTTTCGGTTGTGTTTTTCGATTGTGGAGGAGAAAACGGCTCGTAACGACTTAAGCCAGTTCGCCCTCGATATATCCGTATCGATCGATATGGTATTGTCGTATCGATCGAGTTGTGCTAGTATGTTTGCTATTTTGCTAAAATAAAAATTACTAATAACTAACTAAAAATTTAAATTCAAAAAGTAAGGAAAATAGTGGGCTGTTTCCAACTCAGCATTGGATTGAAAATTATTGAGTAAGATTTACCGATCCGGTTTCCTTGGCAGGATTAGGCACACTTAACCGGAGGGGTTTATAATTTGGAGTCTTGACCCAATAATGTTTTACTCGTTGACCATTTACTGTGAATTCTACTCCTTTCTCGTTCACAAGGGTAACAGTTCCATTTGAGTGGGCTGCTATGATAGTAAAAGGGCCGGACCAATGAGATCGGAGTTTCCCAGGAAATATAGTCAAACGAGAGTTATATAAGAGGACTTGATCATTCGGGGTGAAGTGCCGCGAAATAATATGTTTGTCATGATAAGATTTGGTTCTCTCTTTATATAACTTGGAGTTTTCATAGGCAAAATGCCTTATTTCATTCAGTTCATTTAGCTGGATGAGTCTCCGTTCTGCAGCCTTCTTTATGTCAAAATTCAGTAATTTAGTGGCCCAGGCTGCTTTTTGCTCTAACTCAACTGGTAAGTGGCAAGATTTACCGTAGAGTAAGTGAACTGGAGTCGTTCCTAGCGGTGTTTTTAAGGCTGTTCGGTAAGCCCAGAGTGCATTATCTAACTTCCTAGACCAATCCTTACTGGTGGCTCCTACAGTCTTCTCTAAAATCGCTTTGATATGTCTGTTAGAGACTTCGACTTGCCCACTGGTCTGCGGATGGTAAGGTGATGCCACTCTATGGTGGACTCCGTTCTTTTTGAGCAAAGTCTCAAAGATTTTGTTGATGAAATGAGTTCCACCATCGCTTATAACTACCCGCGGGACTCCAAATCTCGGGAAAATGATGCTCTTGAAAAGTTTGACAACAACAGAGGCATCGTTAGTGGGTTAAGTGATCGCTTCAACCCATTTCGAAACGTAGTCAACTGCGACTAGAGTGTAACGGTTCCCGTAAGAAGTAGGGAAAGGACCCATGAAGTCTATACCCCAACAATCAAAGAATTCTACTTCAAGGATAAATTTCTGTTCCATTTCATGTCTCTTGCTGATTTTTCCGCCACGTTGGCATCTGTCGCACTTAGCAATATAGGCCTGAGTATCACGGAACATCGTAGGCCACCAGAATCCAGCTTGGAGATTTTGAAACCGTTTTAAAGGTTGCAAAATGTCCAGCATATTCGGATCCATGGCATTGGTAAATGATGTCTGGAATCTCAGTTTAAGCTACACATCTTCGGAATATTCCATCGGCGCATCGTTTGTAAAGGTAAGTTCGTCCCAGTGATACCTTCTTACTTCTCTGAAGAACCGTTTCCTATCGTAGTGTTTAAGCTCTTCGGGTCGACGTCTGCGGGGAGATAGTTTACTATGTCAGCATACCAAGGTCTTTCGCCGAATTGCTTTTCGACAGCGTGTGTTTCGTGCGTAATATTTCCATTCGGAGGGGTGTTGTGTCTATCAGTGATCGGTTGGCATGCTACATTTACCGTCGTATCGATATTGATCTTAAACGTGATGTTACGTAAGTCAATGTCATCGTCTTTATCGATCGACGTGGTATCATCTATATCGAGCGATTCCTCTGATTGTCCATCGATCGATGTCAGGTCTTCTGAATCGGTACTTCCAGTATAAACGATTGTAGCAAATTCATTGGAGAGTTGTATCTGACCGATGAATGATGAATCGGTAGAGTACACATTTTCGGTCGGTATGAAATCATTAATAGGGACATCTTCATCTATTCGTATGCGAGAAAGATGATCTGTGACACCATTGTCTACTCCCCTCTTATCTTTTATTTCCATATTGAATTCCTGGAGAAGGAGTCTCCAGCGGATGAGTCATGGTTTCGCGTCTTTCTTTTGCATAAGATACTTAATGGCTGCATGATCAGTGTGAACTATGACTTTTGAGCCCACTAGGTAGTTACGAAATTTTTCGAAAGCGTAAACTACTGCAAGTAGTTCCTTTTCGGTAGTTCCATAGTTTCTCTGAGCGTCGTCAAGAGTTCGACTGGCGTAATAGATGGCGTGTAGCTTCTTATCTTTTCGTTGCCCCAAAACTGCTCCTACAGCGAAATCGCTCGCATCGCACATTATCTCGAATGGAAGATTCCAGTCGGGTGCTTGTACGACGGGGGCAGTTATTAGTGCTTTCTTGATCTTCTCAAATGCTTGCTGGCACTCTGGGGTGAAATCGAACTTAGTGTCCTTACAAAGGAGAATAGTCAGAGGTCTGGCTATCTTGCTAAAATCCTCTATAAATCTCCTATAAAATCCAGCATGTCCTAGGAAGCTTCTGATATCCTTTACGTTAGTCGGTGGCGGTAGACTCATCATTACTTCTATTTTTGCCCTGTCCACTTCAATACCGGCTGCGGACACTTTGTGTCCGAGCACGATCCCGTCATTAACCATAAAATGACATTTTCCCAGTTCAGGACCAGATTCTTTTCTCCGCATCTCTCTAAAACCTTGCCGAGGTTGTCGAGGCAGTCCTCGAAACTTGATCCATAAACCGAAAAATCATCCATGAATACTTCCATGAAATCTTCGATCATATCAGTGAAAATCGACATCGTACACTGTTGGAAAGTGGCAGGTGTGTTGCATAGACCAAATGGCATCCTCCGGTATGCAAAGGTGCCATAGGGGTATGTGAACGTTTTCTTTCTTGATCATCAGGATGTATCGGAATTTGGAAAAATCCACAGTATCCATCAAGAAAAAAATAATATTGGTGATTCGCTAATCTTTCCAACATTTGATCGATGAAGGGTAGAGGAAAATGATCTTTCCGCGTTGCGGAGTTCAATTTCCTACAGTCAATACACATCCGGTGTTCGGTTACAGTCCTCGTCGGGATTAGTTCATCTTTGTCGTTCTTGACGACTGTAATTCCTCCCTTCTTTGGTACCACGTGGACTGGACTTACCCAATTGCTATCTGAAATCGGATAAATAATTCCTGCATCCAGCAATTTAATGATTTCCTTCTTTACTACTTCCTGGAGATTTGGGCTCAGTCGTCTCTGATGTTCTACTGATGACTTATATTCGTCCTCTAGGTGAATCTTGTGCATACAAAGGTCAGGAGATATGCCTGGAATGTCATCCAAAGAGTATCCAAGTGCTTTTCTATGCTTGCGCAGTTTGTCCAATAACAGAGCAAGCTCCTTGTCAGTGAGGTTCGCGTTAACTATCACTGGGTAGGAATCGTCCATAAGGAAAGCGTATTTAAGCCCAGCTGGTAATGGTTTGAGCTCCACTTTTGGTGTCTTTTCCTTAGTTAGATTTCCAAGAGACGGCGGATGTCGATCGATATCCTTGTTCAGATATCGGTCGATATCAATCTCTGATTCATCTCCGCTTTTGGTTTCGAGACTTGGGGGTCCATGACTTGTTTCTATCAGACGATCGCATTCAGCTGGTCTGCTATCTACGCCGAAAACCTCGTTCTGAGCGGATGCAAGCACATCTTCCAATTGATCATCTGAGTATAGTTTCTCAAAAGATTCTTGGGTTAGTTCGTCAATCTCATCGACATAAGAGGATTGCTTATCTATTAAAGGCGATGCGACGACCTTTTCCATATCAAATCTCAGAGGAATATTGCCTATGTTAAGATTTATGCGTCCTTCTTTGATGTCGATAATAGCATTCGCAGTAGCGAGGAAAGGTCTTCCTAATAGAATCGGATCTCTTGGTTCATTCTTGTAATGCAACACGACAAAATCTGTCGGAACACTGCATCCGCCGATTTGCACCGGCACATCCTCGAGTACTCCTTATGGGATCCTAACGGATCTATCTGCGAGAACTAGTTGGATGTTAGCTGGTGTAAATTCGGAATACCCAAGGGCTGTGGCAACGGAATGCGGCATCAAATTTACGGTAGAGCCCAGATCACAGAGTGCTCACGGAAATAGCTTGTCTCGGATTGTACATCTGAGAACAAAACTACCAGGATCGGGTCTCTTCTCAGGGGTTTGGATTATAGCACTAGCTTCTGCAGACACCATCATGACACTATGTTTTTCTGTTGAAAAACTCTTGGTTGTCATTCCCTTGACATACTGTCGTAAGGTTGGCGAAATTCGAATAGCGTCAGTAAGTGGTATTTCCACACTAACGCGTTCAAAAGCCCATCTGTAGATTTCCTTATCCCTGTTGCGCGTGGAATTAGATTTGCGAAGATAAGGAGGCAAAGGGTTGTACACCCGTTCTATAGTTGGTCCGGTAGGTATCGGACTTTCTTTCGATTTTTCGGATGTTCGTCGATCGATATTGGTATCATCGTATCGATCGATATCGTCAATTTCCTCCTCATCGAGAATGATCACTGGCTCTTCAGCCTTCTTGTCATTTTCCTTGTTTTGAGGGCTAGTGGATAACGAGTCACGGAGTAGAATGGGATTAGGAATGGGTTTCTCCGTTTTTGGAATCTCGGTGTCTTCTCCCGAAGGAGGGTTTTCCGTAATGGTTGGAGCTAGTTCTTTTCCACTTCTCAAAACTACAGCATTTACGTGACGTCTCGGGTTTGTATCAGTCTTTCCAGGCAGACATCCTGCTTCTCTCTTGATACTTTCTGCGGTATGAGCAATGTCACTCTCAAGGTCTCTTATTCTCCATCGCAAAGCGTCAAGTTCCTCCGACATTTTGCTGCAGATGTTATCTAACCTGGCGTCTAGGGTATACTCTAATTTCTGACTTTCTGTGAGAACGTGGTTCATCCTGGTCTTGACCCTTCCTCTGCTTACTCCAATGGAAGTGTCGTAGCCTTGGGTGAAACTATCTATGTTAAAAGTATACCCTGAGGGTTTTCTAGTTTAAAGAAGGTTTGCTTAATGGAATGGACATCTCCATAGCAGTGGGTCACATCAGAGTCTCTTCTTCTAATGAGAGAGTTAAGGGATCTAGTGATTGCTTAATTTCACTTAATTGAGATTCGTTCTTGGATCTAGCACCTCGTTCTCTGTCTTTAATTTCATAAGACTTAACCATAGCTATGTTTCTAATCAAATGATTTGCTTCTGCGGGATTTCTAGAGCTAAAATTTCCATTACTCGCATTGTCTAGCGTGATCTGGTAATCCAACTCGAGACCTCCGTAAAAGAATTTAAGAAGCTCTAGTTCAGAATAACCATGATGGGTACAATCTCGCTGAAAATGATTAAACCTATTCCAGGCGTCTCTAAAAGATTCACGTGGGCTTTGAAGGAAAGTGGAGAGTTTATGTCTCACGTCTCAATATCGGGTCTCATCGAAAAATTCGTTGATGAAGCACTGCGAATGTCTTCCCAGCAGGTTAAAGATCCTGCTGGTATTTTTTTCAACCAACTTTTGGCTTCCCTCCCCAAGGAAAAAGGAAAAATGAAAAAGGAAAAATTTTGCAACAATTAGTGTCGTTAAGTGCAAGTCCTTCTAGATAATCTATGTGCTCATGGGGGTGTTCTGAGACAGAACCACAAAAGGGATTCTTTTGTACCAGATTGATGAAGTCTAAATCAAGATTAGACTTATTTACTTCATCATCTGGTAGTCTGATAGCTGACCAATTGAAATAGGTCTTAATGGGATCTAAATAGTCGCGCAATTTTTCTACATCTTCAGTTGAAGATGGATGGCTATTGACAGGGATTTCAGTCTCCTGTTTAACTGTAAATTCATTTGTTTTATTGCATAACTGACCTACTGGTTCGTTTGGGACTACTTCCTCATTAATCAAATCGGTAAGAAAAGACTTACCTGCTTCCGGCTCGGTTATATCGATCGATGTGAGATGATCTATGTCGATCGATTTCTCGGTCAACATGTCGTTCGATGTACCGGTCACGTCATCGGTCGATACCGGGCTGAAATCTGTCTTTTCCATCTTGGGTCCCCTGATAATCAGAGAAAGTACAAAAAGGAATTAAGTAAACAATAAATAAAAATTCTAGACTGTATTCTAAACTAAATCTGGTGGTAATAAAAAAGAGTCCCCGGCAACGGCGCCAAATTTGATATCACTCAAATTACCCTAAGGAGTGAATTACTCTCATCAAAAGAGGTTCAATTTTAGTACTTAGGGATCGAATCCACAGAGACTCTAAAATTACACAACAAATTAGTAAGTCTTCGAAATAAAGCTAGTCGATAAGATTTTAAACAGTAATTTAAAAGGTAGCAAATAATTGCTTGATTGATTGGTTGATTCGTTAAGAAGGAAGAAGGTAGTTAAACTTAGGTATTTCTCAGGTATGACATACATGCAAGTTGTAAAGGGTTTTTATTATTCATAGTTCTAGATTCAAACTTTTAAGGAGGTTTAAGGATTAACTCCACTGGACCTCGGGTTAGGACTATCGTCCGATAACCTGAAGGGAATATCAATCGATGATTCTGTCGATAATATCGATCGATGCTAATACTGCTATATCGGTCGACACGGCTGTCGCTGCGTCGATCGATATCGCATCCAGCGAGTAGTAGAGGTAAGCTTGAATGAGTATCTAGTCTTTATTAAATTCACTTAGACTTAGGGGATTTGCCAAGCTATCGCTTGTCCAAATTGACCCAAATATCAGAAGATGTAGAAAAATTGCATGAGTCAATCCTTGGCCTTAGCATTCATTGATAACTAGATTGAGAACTATATTTTAAACACCCTAATAATGGTTCTATTCAATGCATGAGTCAACCTTTATGAGAAACCTAAATCTAACAAGAGAGACTACTCAAACATATTCATGAGAGACAAAGTCATGATGGTCTGAATAATACTTTAAGATAATAATAAAAAGAAACAATAAGTAAAAAGGGAGTTTAAGATCTTCTCTGTAATTGTAGTTTCAGATCTCTCTCTCCATCAAAACTCTTCAAAAGATAGCTAGATGCTTCTCCTTATTAGGTCTAAAAGGTCTCCAAGATTGTCTACCTAAACTAGTACAAAACTCTCTTAATATAGCCTTACAGGCGGCCAGGGACTTAATGTGTAAATTATTAAAACTCTTGTGAAGCAATTAGGGCTTCTAATCTTCATTTAATCGCTTGGATGACTTATGTATCGATCGATGCATAACAGCATTATCGATCGATACGAGTAATCATCTATCGGTCGATTACTCTCAACGTGCATCGGTCGATAGCTTAAACATCGTTTTGCTCATATCTTCATAAAGTCTCTATTTTAGCTCCAAAATGCATGTTTTACACCAGTGAGTACCTGAATCTGTAAAAGCTCTAAAAAGACACTAAAAGTATCTTTTTGTTTCCAAAAACATATAAAAATCATGGCTGAAAATGGGTAAAATCCATGATATATCAGTTGTTCAACTGGGTGGCTTCAGAAGTGAAGTTCCCTGATGGGGATGTTTCAAATCTCTCAAGATGTGTTAAGAAAGGGAAAAAGTTCTCCGGGATGAAGAGCCATGATTGTCATGTCTTTATGCAGCGACTACTTCCCTTTGCGTTTGCGGAGCTACTACCGGCAAAAGTACATGAAGCACTTTCAGGCAATTAATTAATATAATACGATGACATGCTTAATTTATTTCTATATATATATATATATATATACAAATGTGGATAATTTTTGTTTTCGTATATATATAAGGAATTGGAGCATTTTTTAGGGATCTGAGCACCCACACTCTTAAAGTGGAAGTTGTCCAACAACTTCATGAAAACATCCCCGTCTTAATCTGCAACTTGGAGAAAATATTTCCGCCTACTTTTTTCGACGTCATGGAACACCTAGTTGTCCACCTCCCGTATGAGGCATTACTTCGTGGACCCGTGCATTATGGATGGATGTATCAGTATGAAAGGGCCAAGAAAACTTTGAAAGGAAAAGCCAAAATCCTAGCAAGAGTTGAAGGTTCTATTGTTGCAGGAAGTTTGACGGAAGAAACATCACATTTCATTTCGTACTCCTTTGCACCAAAAGTGCGTACAAGGAAACGAACTCCAAGAAGATATGATGATGGTGGTGTCGTGCCGACATATATGGAAGACCATGTTCCAGACATCTTTTGTCAAATTGGGCGATTGGGTGGGAAATTGAAAGAGGTTTGGTGGTCGAGTGATGAAGACGTCCATAGTGCACACCTTTATATTCTTCTTAATTGCGAGTATCCATTGATTGCTTATTTTGAAAGGTAAATATATAAACATACACACTTATATATATATATATATATTCAATATTAAATATATAACATAACATATATGATTTTACAGTCAATTTGAGACTCAAGTCGATGAAGCAATACCTGGTATATCGACAACTGAGTTAGACAAAAGGAAAGATCAACACTTAATCAAGTGGTTGAGGAAACAGGTATACTTTTCATACGTAAATTGTATGCATACATTACTACAAAGTAAGTCTAATGTCTAATTATTTTACTTTTTGTCGCAGGTTGATTATGACGATCCTGAGTATCCCGCATGGTTTCGCGAATTACTTCAAGGTCCAGTTGCAAAGGTCACTACATCGTCGATGTATTTCACCCGAGGCTATACTTTTCATACCTATGACTATGGTAGATTCCGGGCGACAAGTAATTATGGAATATGTGTGAAAGGCGAAACAGATTTCTACGGGATCTTGCAGGAGATTTATGAAGTTCAATTCCCGGGTATGGGTTTGAAATGTGTTATCTTCAAGTGTGAGTGGTACGACCCCGTCGTAAACAGAGGTGTTCGGATTAACAAGAACGGTGTAGTTGATGTCAACAGTGGACGAAGGTACACCAAATCCTTTTTTTTTTAATATCCAGGTTTCCAGTATTCATTAATTTTTACATATTGATCTTTATTTTTGTCGGTACAACAAGTTCGAGCCTTTCATATTAGCTTCCCAAGCAGATCAAGTTTGCTTCATTCCATACCCTCGGATTACTACCTCGGGAATAAACTGGTTAGCTGTTATCAAAGTTACACCTCGAGGACGAATAATCGCTGGAGAAGAACCACCATTACAAGAAGAAACCACCAATGATATCGAGGAAACTGAGGCAGAAATTGATGAGTTCCTACTCATTGATCCGCATAATCGTGAATACGAAGCTGTTCCTGATCACTCCACGGACGAAGGTGTAGACGACGAGTTTTTAGAAAATGATGATGTCTCAACCGATTACGACAATGTATCCGAATGAATTATGTATGTTTATAAGTTTGTTTAATCACAAAAATGAATTTGCATTAT
>CAKOAT010145043.1:15204-29988 GCA_932364175.1 Eruca vesicaria subsp. sativa | reverse complement strand
AGAGGAAAAAACTCAGTGAAAAAGTAGTGGAAGAAAAAAAAAGGAAGAGACTGAGACAGTTGTTAAGAAACAGGCTAAGAAAAATGGTTGAGGAAGAGGTTAAGAAAGTGATTGAAGAAGAGACTGAAAACCTCAAAAAAAAAAATCAGTAAAAGCGACTGAAAATTACATTGAAGAACAAAAGCATAGCTGGTACATGGTTGTTTACAAAGACACTGAGGAGAGGACGTTTGAAAGCAAGGGAGTAGCCAGGCTTGGGATACACCATAAGCCCAAGATCATGGCAGTGAAATATGGCATTTTCATATCTGAGAGATTAGCAAAACAGAAGGCTAATGCTACACCTAAGAAGAGAGGCAGGCCAAACTGATGGTAGATCCAAGAAGAGGGACAGGCCAAAGAAACCTGATGCTACATTGAAGCTATGTACGATGCCGAACAGAAAAGTTGAACCATCACAGCGGATGCAGTCGCTTTTCACTCAGGGAAAGACTGATGACCTCAAAGATCCAGAGAAGAAGTTTATAACAAAAGCCTAAAATTTTACCGTTATGTATTATTTAAGTATTTAATATGTTTTATAAGTATTTTGGATGTTTCAAACTTGTTAGGTACTTTGTATGGTTCTGGATGTTTTCTTTCTACTTTTGGATGTTTTTCGAATTTGTTAAGAGTTTGTTATATAAAATTGGTATGTATTGGAAAACAGGTGTGGATAATTCGATTTAAGGTAAACTATGTCCAAAATGAGTTTGATGGACAACTGATTTTACTATGCTTACTATGTCTACAAGAACACTTCATAAAAATATAATAGAAAATGTACTCGTGTAAAATGCATAGCACATGTAAAACGTACATGCATAACACATGGTAAAATAATAATTTCAAAAATACTCATGAAAAATATGCAACAGTTATATATTTTAATATTCTATTTACACTTAGTAATTATTAGTGGTGTTCAAAGTATTAGTAATACTACTTTATACATAGTAATATTTTAAAATTTCTTAAGTTTTTAGTAAAACCATACCAACATGAAATATTTTGTAGTAAAACCAATGACTTTACAAAAATGTCATTAATGAAGATAATTACAAAAATAGTATACCAGAAATACATATTTTGTAGATTCTTATTGATATAGCCTTACGATTCACACAACAACCATGAAAATTAAAAAAAAGTATATCATTTTAAAAATGATAAACATTCCTAAATCTTAGAAAATAATCATCTAAATAGTCTTAATAGTTTTTTTTACTATATATAGTTTACGGAAAATCTCTCAAATAAACATTTTTAAGTTTTTTATCACAAAAATAGACTTTAAAAACTAAAATAACCAAAATAGCATTTTATATTTTGAAAATTATAAGTTTTTTTCTTATTTTTAAAAATTTGAAATCCTACCCCCAAAACCCACTTTTCAACTCTAAACAAAAATGTTTAGGATTAGTTAACCTAAAAGGTATAAGTGTATATTTACTTATTTTTGATAAAAAAATTTAAGTTTATTTTGATCACTTTTATTTTTAAAGTTTATATTTGTGACAAAAACTTTTTTAGTTCTATCTTAGGTCTATAGGTTATTACTAGATAATATATGTGTTATATATGCTAAATATACGTACTACATACAATATATAAGGATTTCAAATTGCACAAAATAAATCTAGTAATCCTAGTATTCCAAATTACACACAATAAATCCAATAAATCTAGTAGTCCAAATTATACACAATAAAACCAGTAATCATAGTAGTCTAAATAACAAATAATAAAACCAGTAATCCTAATAGTCCGAACACTACAAGTAAATTAAGAGTTTACTAGGAAATTGTACTAGGAAAATATTTCCTCCTAAATTTACGTCGAGTTACTAGGACTTTACGAGGAAAACTAGAAGCAAAGTAAGTTCCTCGTAAAAAACGAGAAAAATGTTTCCTCGTAAGGTCGTAGTACAATTACGAGGAACTTCAGTGGCAAAAGAACATTTCCTCGTAATTTCGTAGTAAAACTTTTCCTCGTACAGTCCACGTAAAACATTACTACGAAATAAGGAGGAAATGTTCTGTTACTTCTAATTAGCGAGGAAATGGCTAGAAAATATGTATTTTAAATCTAGAAACGTGTTTTGTACCTACTTTTCCTCGCAATTTCTTAGTAAATGTTCATATTCGAAAAATTCTATAAATACCACCATTTGTGATTCATTTCAAACACACCCAAAAAAAATCAGCTTTAAGCTTGATCAAAGAAAAAAAATGTCCGGTTCTGGAAATATTTTCGAGTTGCGGAAGTGGATGTATTCACACAGAGATAATAACGAGAGAGTGACGAAAGAATTTCACGAAGGGTTGGAGACGTTTATGCATCGAGCAGATTCTACACCACTCACGCAGGAAAGTGGTAAGATGTTCTGTCCTTGTCGGAAATGCTGCAATACAAAATTAGGCCCTCGTGAAAATGTTTGGAAGCATTTAACAAATAGAGGTTTCATGCCATATTATTATATTTGGTATCAACATGGAGAAGATGTTAGTTGTAGGAATGAAGCTAGCAGTAGTAATAGCAATTTTCAGGTTGAACCAGTTGATCATTTGCATGATTAAAATAGCTATCACCAGGAGGAACAAATGTCAGATTGTGATGGGGTTCATGATATGGTAGGTGATGCATTTGTAACTCATGATGATGATGAAGTTGAAGAACCTAACTTAGATGCACAAAAGTTTTATGAAATGTTAAAAGCTGCGAATGAGCCAATTTACAGTTTTTGTAGAGAAGGTCTGTCTAAATTGTCGTTGGCTTCTAGAATGATGAGTATTAAAACCGATCACAATCTACCTGAAAATTGTATGGATGCATGGGCAGACTTGTTTAAAGAGTATTTGCCAGAAGACAATGTGTCTACTGAATCTTATTATGAGATTCGGAAATTGGTATATAGTCTTGGGTTGCCCTCGGAGATGATAGACGTTTGCATCGACAACTTCATGATTTACTGAGTAGATGATGAGAAGTTAGAAGAATGTCAATTTTTTAAGAAGCCACGATTCAAACCGCAAGGTTGAGGGCGTAATAGGGTACCGTACCAAAGGATGTGGTACCTACCAATCACAGACAGATTGAAAATATTGTACCAATCTGAGGAGACTGCTGGAGAGATGAGATGGCATGCCAAGCATACTCAGACGGATGGAGAGATAACTCATCCATCAGATGCAAGAGCTTGGAAACATTTTAACAATGTACATCCACATTTCGCTAGCAATATCCGGAATGTGTATCTTGGATTATGCACTGATGAATTTAGTCCATTTGGAATGTCAGGGGGACAATATTCATTGTGGCCAGTCTTTCTTACACCGTACAACCTTCCACCGGAGATGTGCATGCGACGAGAGTTTCTATTCTTGACCATATTAATACCTGGTCCAAAGCATCCAAAAAGATCTCTCGACGCTTTTCTACACCACTGATAAAAGAGTTGAAAGATTTGTGGGCAACAGGGGTGAGGACATATGATTGTTCAACGAAAACAAATTTTACGATGCGAGTGATGCTTTTGTGGACCATAAGTGACTTTCCTGCATATGGGATGTCGTGTGGGTGGACTATGATAGAATGTAAGAATCAGAAGTATTTGAGTTGATGAATTAGAGAGAGAGAGAATTTCGTGAGACAAGAAGAATTGAAGGAGGAAAATATTTTCCTTAATTAAATCAATGTGCATTGCAGCAAAATAAATAGGCAAGTGGCATGAAATAAAAATAATTAAAATAATACAAGTTGGTACACAACGGTCAAATGCACGTGGGGAAGGGCAGGAGAAGAGAATTTGAATTTGCCCATATGGTCTCCTTCCATCATGGTCAAGCTTTGCACCCATGGTCATTGTACTTGTAGTTGACCATATGGTCAAGCTTGTACCATCGCTCTCCTTCCGTCATGGTCACGCTTGCACTAATTGTCATTGTATTTGAAGTTGACCATATGGTCAAGCTCTTCATGGTCATGCTTGCACCAATGGTCATCTTATTTGTAGTTGACCATATGGTCAAGCTCTTCATGGTCACGCTTGTACCAATGTTCATCTCTTCTTATCTTAGTAATTCCTTCTTGTCAACACCCCCCCTCAAGCTTGACCGTGTAGAACAAGTCAAGCTTGGAAGCCATGAAGTAATCCCTCATTAAAACCTTAGCTAAGTAAAACCCAATGGGATAAAACCTAAGCCAAGGAAAAAGAGTAATCACTTCATGGAGGAGAATCTAGTGACATGGGAGTTCTATGAGTCCTAACCTCCGATGTATGGACTCACACACTTTAATACTTGCTGCCTTGGTGAAGATATCAGCTAACTGGTCCTCACTTCTTGTGTAGCATGGTAGAATCACTCTTTGTTCTACAGCTTGTTTAACCTTGTGGCAGTCTACTTCAATATGTTTGGTTCTCTCATGGAAGACTGAGTTGCTGGCTATGTGAATGGCAGCCTGGTTATCATAGTGCATTGTGATAGGTGTTGTGATCTTAATTCCCAAGTCCTTAAGCAGTGTCTTCATCCATATTAGCTCACTTGTAAGCTTTCTCATTGCACGGTATTCTACCCAGCACTTGAACATGAAACCACCTTTTGTTTCTTGCTCTTCCATGTTACCAAATTACATCCAATGAATGTGCAATATCCAGTAGTTGATCTCCTATCAACTCTATCTCCAGCCCAATCAGCATCACAATAACCAACAATCTCAGCACTCTTGTTGCAACTCATCCAAACTCCTTGTCCTGGTGCTTCTCTTAAGTACCTTAGGATTCTTTCAACCATGTTCCAGTGGTGTGCTTTAGGAGCTTGCATATGCTGGCTCACTTGATTAACTGCAAAGCATACATCTGGTCGAGTGATAGTAAAGTATATGAGTTTTCCCACCATCTTCCTAGAGTGTTTCACATCTCCATATACCTTATCTTCAATCTCCCCCTCACGCATCACCTTGTACCCTTCCTCTAGAGGAGTCTTAGCAGCTCTTCCACCAAGATCACCAGCTTCCTTTAATATATCCAGAGTACATTTTCTTTGAGACAGAAACAGTCCCTCCTTGGATCTGCACATTTCTGTCCCTAGAAAATATTTGAGCTCTCCCAAGTCTTTGATGTCAAAAGTTGCTTTGAGAAATGCCTTAGTGGAGCTGATCCCTTCTTTGTCACTGCCTATGATGATAATATCATCCACATATATGAGAATCATAATGATCCCTTGCTGGCTGGTGAGAGTAAACAAAGTGTGATCAGCTTCAGATTTCACAAATCCTCTTCCATTAAGGGTTGTGCTCAATTTGTGATACCAGGCTCTTGGGGATTGCTTCTGACCATAGATTGCTTTCCTCAGCCTCAATACATTACCAGGTTTGACCATGCCTTCCATCCCTGGTGGCGGTCGCATATATACTTCATCTTCTAACTCTCCTTGCAAGAATGCATTCTTGACATCCATTTGCCACAGATCCCATTCCAAATTTACAGCAAGAGACAACAAAATCCTTATGGTGTGAAGCTTTGCCACTGGTGCAAAGGTTTCAAGATAGTCTTCACCATATACTTGAGTGTAGCCTCTTGCTACCAACCTGGTCTTCTTCCTCTCAGGTTTCCCATTGGCTAAGTACTTAATTGTGAACAACAACATGCTTGTCACTGCCTTCTTGCCTTTGGGAAGTTCAGTTTAAAACCAGGTTCCATTTTTCTCCATAGTTCCCATCTCATCTCCTACAGAATCTCTCCATTCCTTAACTGCCATGGCCTCCTCATAAGTCCTTGGAATAAGCCTCATCAAGGTTGGTGATGAAGGCTTGATGCTCCATAGGATAATGAGCAAGAGAGCATGTTGCACGAGTAGGTTGAGCCACAGCTTGACTGTTGAAGTAGTTTGATGGGTGATTCCTGACCCTTGTGCTTCTCCTAAGCTGCTGGACTGACTGTACTTCTTCAAGTTGTTCTTCCCCATCAGATTCTGCCTCTAGCTCTTGAATAGATGGTTCCATCAAATTGTTTTCATCCTGATCATGAACCTCTTGTTCTTGACCAGTATGGATATCCTCTTGATTTCCTTCTCTTGTTTCTGACCCCTCTTGATCAGTAGGAGACTCCTCTTGATTCCCCCCCATCAGGATTAGGATGAATAACCTCAGCATCCTCCACAGGTACTGGTCTTGGCTCCGGACCAGTGCTCATATTGATACCAAGGCTCTCCATGATGTGCTTCAGGTTTTGAGCTCTATCTGAGGCTCCTTTGGATAGATCCTTGAGTTCCTCTCAATTCTTTCCATCAAAGTAGCCTCTGGACTCAACAAACTTCACATCTCTGGACACCATGACTCTCCTAGTCTCTGGTACATAGCATTTGTATCCTTTTTGAGTGGTAGAGTAGCCAATGAACACAGCCTTGACACTTCTTGCTTCCAACTTGTTCCTATGCTCTCCTGGTTGCAACACAAAGCACACACACCCAAATANTTCTTGCTTCCAACTTGTTCCTATGCTCTCCTGGTTGCAACACAAAGCACACACACCCAAATACACGTAAGTAATCTATGGATGGTTTTCTTTTGTTCAATACCTCATATGGTGTAGAGTCCTCAAGCACTCTAGTTGGAGTCCGGTTGATAAGGTAGCAAGCTGTCATGACTGCATCACTCCAAAAATGCTTAGGCATGTTGGTATGGAACATCATCGACCTAGCAACCTCCATTAGGTGCATGTTCTTCCTCTCAGCAACTCCATTTTGTTGTGGAGTGTATGGACAGCTGGTTTGATGAATGATCCCATGCTTGGCAAAGTGGCTTTTGAATGCAGCACTTGTGTATTCCCCCTATTATCTGACCTGAATATTTTGATCTTAACATTGAAATGATTAGTTATGTAGCTCTGGAAATTAATGAAAGCATCAAGCACTCTATCTTTAGTTTTAATCATAGTTAACCAAGTGTACTTAGATTTTTGATCAATAAATGTGACGAAATATCTATGACTCTCTCTAGAAAGGCATGGTGCTTTCCAGACATCAGAATGTATAAGATCAAAACAATTTTCATAGATAGTAGATGACTTAGGGAAGACAGTTTTGCAGTGTTTACCAAGGATACAAGCTTCACAATCATCATTTTTGAAAGAAACATGAGGTAATAAAAGGTTCAGTGCACGAGTATGTGTATGGCCTAGCCTAGCATGCCACAATACATCATTATCTAAAACAAGAATTGAACTAAAAGCAGATAAATTAGAACTGGTCTTGATGTCTTCAAGTAGGTACAAGTCCTCCTTTATAACACCTTTTCCAATCAACTTAAGAGTCTCAATATCCTGAAAAATAACCTCATTAGGATTGAATATTACATTGCAATTTAAATCAGTAGTCACCCTTTTTACTGATAGTAAATTTGATGCAAAGGTTGGCATGTAAAATGCTTTGGTATCTCTATCAAACAGTTTTATGGTTCCTTCACCTTTAATAGGGATTCTATCTCCATTAGCAATTCTAACATTCCCCACTATAGGATTAATGTTATTAATCAGCTTAGCATCACTAATCATGTGGTGAGAAGCTCATGAGTCTCTTACTAAAGGTTTAACCATATCAAATGCATTCATATTTGTGGTTAGAGCACTAGGTGTTCTAGACAATTTATATGATGCATTTTGTTACCAGACTCTTTTAGGGCTTTGATGAGTGCCTCAAGGTCAGAATTCTTGATGGTCTCATCCTTTCTCTCACCAGCATTCCTAGTGACCCGTGGAGTAGATGGTTCGCCTACATCACCAGAGAAGTTAGCTCTTGCATCAGTTCTGAACTTCTGTGGCTTGAGATGAGGGTGAAGAATCCAGCACTTGTCCCTGCCATGTCCCTTATTCTTGCAGTGATCACACTCCTACACCTTTTTATCAGCTCCGAGTGGTTTGTAATAGCCTTTGTTTGCAGCACCCTCAACATGGTCGTCTGCTCCAGTGGCTTTGTTTGCAAGAATGAGGTCTCCTTTGCCTCCAAAGAGCTCCACTGAGCTTTGTTCTTTTTGTATCTGAGCGCACAGCTCCTCAAGAGATGGCAGCTTGTCACTCCTCAGAATGTGCTTGATTAAGCCACCATACACTGGATTGAGAGTAAAGAGTAAAGCAAACACTTTATCTTGTTCCTTTCTCTCATTTAACACTTCAGGATCAACACTAGATGGCCTCAGCATCTCCAGCTCTGCCCACAGAGATCTAAACTTTCCAAAATTCTTAGAGAAATCCGAGTCCTCTTGGGTAAGAGTGTTGATAGCCCTCTTGACTTCAAACACACGGCTGATGTTGGAGATGTTCCCATAGACCTTCTGAAGTGTATCCCACAGCTCCTTGGAGGTTTCACGGTAGGAGTAAGTCTCCAAGATGGATGGTTCAAGGCTATTCTGGATGATGGAGAGAACCATAAGATCCGCTTGAGTCTCCTTCTTCCCATCTCCTTTAGCCGCAGCCACCACTTCCTTACTATCCTCTCCTAGGATAGTTTGCTTCGTTATCTTGCCCTCAGCAACACACTTCCAAAGACCTCTGCCTCCTAGTGTTGTCTTGACAAGTCTTGACCATAACAAATAGTTTGGCCCCTTCAGAGTTACAGGTATGACAATTTTGGTGTGAGTTTCCATTTCTGGCAAATTTTAAGGCTGGAAAATAAGAACAGCTGAAGAACACCAAGAACTTTGCCAAAAATAGAATGAGAAAGATCAGAGATTTGCGGAAACACAAAGAATAAGAGAGAATGAGTGGTCTCAAGAGAAAGAAAGCTCTGATACCATGATAGAATGTAAGAATCAGAAGTATTTGAGTTGAGGAATTTAGAGAGAGAGAGAGAGAGAATTTCGTGAGACAAGAAGAATAGAAGGAGGAAAATCCTTAATTAAATCAATGTGCATTACAGCAAAATAAATAGGCAAGTGCCTGAAATAAAAATAATTAAAATAATACAAGTTGGTACACAACGGTCAAATGCACGTGGGGAAGGGCAGAAGAAGATAATTTGAATTTGCCCATATGGTCTCCTTCCATCATGGTCAAGCTTTGCACCCATGGTCATCGTATTTGTAGTTGACCATATGGTCAAGCTTGTACCATCGCTCTCCTTCCGTCATGGTCACGCTTGCTCCAATTGTCATTGTATTTGAAGTTGACCATATGGTCAAGTTCTTCATGGTTACGCTTGCACCAATGGTCATCTTATTTGTAGTTGACCATATGGTCAAGCTCTTCATGGTCACGCTTGTACCAATGGTCATCTCTTCTTATCTTAGTAATTCCTTCATGTCAACAGACTACACATGGGAGATTAGCTTGTCCATATTGTAATGGAATGACATATGCGTTTCAGTTGAAGCATGGTAGGAAGACTAGTTGGTTCAATTGTCACCATCGATTTCTTCCCGTTTACCACCCATACCAAAGAAACAAGACATTGTTCAGCCACAAAAGGGTTGTCAGAGACACTCCTCCTCTATATTTAACTGGAGAACAAATCGAAGCGCAAATCGATTACTACGGTGCTCTAGGAACAGCTCCTCGTGGTGGGAATTGGCATGTTCCCTGTAATATGCCTAATTCTTATGGTGTTCAGCACAATTGACACAAGAAGAGTATATTTTGGGAATTGCCATATTGGAAAGATCTTCTTTTGTGCCACAACCTCGATGTGATGCATATAGAGAAGAATTTTTATGAGAACATCGTGAACACTATATTGAATGTCCTAGAAAAGATGAAAGAAAACGTAAAATCGAGGTTGGACTTACCAGATATCTGCTCAAGAAGTGAGCTACATTATAAAAAGCAATGGGCAAGTTCCAGTTCAGATATTCAGACTGTCATCAGAAAAAAGGCTATGTTGTTCAATTGGATGGCTTCAGAAGTGAAGTTCCCTGATGGGTATGTTTCAAATCTCTCAAGATGTGTTGAGAAAGGCCAAAAGTTCTCTGGGATGAAGAGCCATGATTGTCATGTCTTTATGCAGCGACTACTTCCCTTTGCATTTGCTGAGCTACTACTTGCAAAAGTACATGAAGCACTTTCAGGTAAATAATATAATTAACATGACGCAAACATTAATTTATTTCTTTATATATATATATATATATATATATATATATATATATATATATATGAATATACTAATGTGTTTAATTTTTGTTTTTGTAATATATAAGGAATTGGAGAATTTTTTAGGGATCTGAGCATCCGCACTCTTAAAAAAGAAGTTGTCCAACAACTTCATGAAAACATCCTCATCTTAATCTGCAACTTGGAGAAAATATTTCCGCCTACTTTTTTTGACGTCATGGAACACCTAGTTGTCCACCTCTCGTATGAGGCTTTACTTCGTGGACCTGTGCATTATAGATGGATGTATCAGTATGAAATGACCATGAAAACATTGAAAAGAAAAACCAAAAACCTAGCAAAAGTTGAAGGTTCTATTGTTGCGGGAAGTTTGACGGAAGAAACATCACATTTCACATCGTACTACTTTGCACCGAAAGTACGTACAAGGAAACAAGCTCCAAGAAGATATGATGATGGTGGTGTCGTGCCAACATATATGGAAGAAGATGTTCCAGACATCTTTTGTCAAATTGGGCGATTGGGTGGAAAATTGAAAGAGGTTTCGTGGTCGAGTAATGAAAACGTCCATAGTGCACACCTTTATATTCTTCTCAATTGCAAGCATCTATTGATTGGTTATTTTAAAAGGTAAACATATAAACATACACACTTATATATATATATATATTCAGTTGATTACATAACATAAGATATATAATTTTACAGCCAATTTATGACTCAACTCGACAACTGAGTTAGAGAAAAGGAAAGATCAAGACTTTATCAAGTGGCTGAGGAAACATGTATTATAACTTAAATTTTATACATANATATATATATATTCAGTTGATTACATAACATAAGATATATAATTTTACAGCCAATTTATGACTCAACTCGACAACTGAGTTAGAGAAAAGGAAAGATCAAGACTTTATCAAGTGGCTGAGGAAACATGTATTATAACTTAAATTTTATACATACATTACCACAGAGTAAGTAAAATGTCTAGTTCTATTACTTTTTTGCAGGTTGATTATGACGATCCTGAATATCCCGCATGGTTTCGCGAATTGCTTCAAGGTCCAGTTGCAAAGGTCACTACATCATCGATGTATATCACTCGAGGCTATACTTTTCATACCTATGACTATGGTAGATACCGGGCGACAAGTAATTATGGAATATGTGTGAAAGGCGAAACAGATTTCTGCGGGATCTTGCAGGAGATTTATGAAGTTCAATTCCCAGGTATGAGTCTGAAATGCGTTATCTTCAAGTGTGAGTGGTACAACCCCGTCGTCAACAGAGGTGTTCGGATTAACAAGAACGGTATAGTTGATGTCAATGGTAGACGAAGGTACAACAAATTATTTTTTTGAGATACATGTTCTAAGTACTAATTTCTATGTTGTCTTTATTTTTGCAGGTACAACAAATCTGAGCCTTTCATATTAGCTTCCCAAGCAGATCAAGTTTGCTTCATTCCATACCCTCGGATTACTACATCGGGAATAAACTAGTTAGTTGTTATCAAAGTTACACCTCAAGTACGAATTGTCGCTGGAGAAGAACCACCATTACAAGAAGAAAACACGAATGAAATCGAGGAACCTGAAGCAGAAATTGATGACATCCTACTCATTGATCCGCATAATCGTGAATACGAAGATGTTCCTGATCACTCAACGGACGAAGATGTCGAGGACGAGTTTTACAAAAATGATGATGTTTCTACAAATTCCGAGAATGTATCCGAATTAATTATGTATGTTTTATAAGTTTTTTTAATAAAAAAAAATGAATTTGAATTATGTATGTTTTAAGTTTGTTTAATCAAAAAAATGAATTTAAATATTTTAATTTTGTTTTTTTCCAGGTTCAATGTTGACGGATGTGTCGCTCAGAGCGTCACCGATTGTATCAAGGGATACTTTCCCGATCCAGCTCCAAACTAGAAAAAGACGCCCAACCACACCAAAAGACGTGGTTCAAATCGTTCGCCGTAAGTCATTAATTAATAAACTTAATTTATTATTTAATTATTTAAAAATTTTAATATTATTGAACTAATTAATATTTTCTGGTTACAGCAAAAATATCGTTGGTCTATAGGGATTCACCAGCGGGTGAAGACAGAGTTTGAGGCGAAGTGCAAAGCCAGATTGCTCGACATGGTCTACAAACGGAAAGGAGATTTTCAGGTGTGGATTTATAAATTTTATATAGTTTTATATCATTGACTTCAAATCATTTTAAAATTATTTTTTTCAGGTGGATGGTTACGAGGAGGGGAAACCCGATTGCCTCACATATGCGGTGTGGGATGGCCTCATCAGACATTGGGGGTTGCTGGATTCGATCAGAACGTCCAACACAAACTGCGAGAACCGCATGACAAAAGACGAGCATGGCAACACAAAGATGCTTCACACCGGGGGTCGAAAACCTCACGCGGGAATCCGTCTAGACATGGTAAATTAATATTTTAATAACTAATTTATATTTTTTAATCTTTTTATATATTCCTAATTAATACTTAATTTTAAAAAAAAATTTAGGCTAAAGATACAGGCGTTCTTCCATCTCTGAAATACCTTTACGAGAGGACCCACCGGAACAAGGCTGGGCATTTTGTAGATCCTAGATCCGAGCGAATCTACAACGAGGTTGTTGCTCAGGTTGACCACCGCCAGACCCAGTTGACTCAGCAGTCCGGGACACCCGTCATATTATCCACTCTGAAGTGGATAAGATGTACGAGGAGGTAAATAATTTGTTTTCTTATTAATTTTTACTATTTATTTATTTTATTTTTAACGTTATTAATCTTTTTATTTAAAGGTCGCCCCTAGGAAAAAGGGACGTATCGTCAGGACTGGTTCTGTTAACGATCTCCCCACAGCGACATCTTCTTATGCTCAGGAACAGCACGATGTCAGTACTCAGCTGCCCTCGGAGTTGCAGGCAACGCAATCTCATGTGAGTTCTCTCTTCGATATCCTGGACGTTTTGGCGTTTGGAAACCCGCAATTGGCAGAGATGTTGTGTGTCAGACGGGAAAACGAAGGGCTTTCACCGTCAAAGTCACAACCGACGAGACCTAGTAAAGGGGTCTTTACTAGAAAATTACGAGGAAAAGCTGTCCTAGCAAACCTCGTGTTTTCTTGTAGTGGAAGTACACATAAAAAATTTCAACATTCAAACACTTGAACCCAAACCACTTCCACATTCAAGATACTCTGCCATACCTCCTCCTCTGGTCCTGCATGTGCCTTTGGCTCTCCCTTTGCCTCTTTTTCTTCTTTCACGAGATTCTCCCGCCGATATAAATCTTGTTTGTTGCGGTTTTCCTTTCTTGACTTCAAAATCAGGAGGAAGTACTTCCAGTGCTCTAACTTCTTCTTATATAACTCAATCAGACATATAAAGAAAATGATATATTGTCTTTTGATAAGGCAAAGGCCATTACTCCACGAAATAGTACTTAGAACAATATTCAGATAGATGAAGTTTTCTTCCCTCTTTATGATTCATGAATGTGGCAGCAGCTATTGCATGCACACATGGGTATTTTATACATACATTACCACAGAGTAAGTAAAATGTCTAGTTCTATTACTTTTTTGCAGGTTGATTATGACGATCCTGAATATCCCGCATGGTTTCGCGAATTACTTCAAGGTCCAGTTGCAAAGGTCACTACATCATCCATGTATTTCACCCGAGGCTATACTTTTCATACATATGACTATGGTAGATACCGGGCGACAAGTAATTATGGAATATGTGTGAAAGGCGAAACAGATTTCTACGGGATCTTGCAGGAGATTTATGAAGTTCAATTCCCAGGTATGAGTCTGAAATGCGTTATCTTCAAGTGTGAGTGGTACGACCCTGTCGTCAACAGAGGTGTTCGGATTAACAAGAACGGTGTAGTTGATGTCAATGGTAGACGAAGGTACAACAAATTATTTTTTTTGAGATACATGTTCTAAGTACTAATTTCTATGTTGTCTTTATTTTTGCAGGTACAACAAATTTGAGCCTTTCATCTTAGCTTCCCAAGCAAATCAAGTTTGCTTCATTCCATACCCTCGGATTACTACCTCGGGAATAAACTGGTTAGTTGTTATCAAAGTTACACCTCAAGGACGAATAGTCGCTGGAGAAGAACCACCATTACAAGAAGAAAACACCAATGAAATCGAGGAACCTGAAGCAGAAATTGATGACATCCTACTCATTGATCCGCATAATCGTGAATACCAAGATGTTCCTGATCACTCAACGGACGAAGATGTCGAGGACGAGTTTTACAAAAATGATGATGTTTCTACAAATTCCGAGAATGTATCTGAATTAATTATGTATGTTTTATAAGTTTTTTTAATCAAAAAAAAAAATGAATTTGAATTATGTATGTTTTAAGTTTGTTGTGGGAACCGAAATCCACACCGTCAATTTTCCGTCAATTATGGAAACTTAGGGAAAAACCCTAATTTTCCCGAGGTCCTGGATCTCTGCGGAAATCACTAAAACAAACGAGTTTAAAGGAATATGGATGAACAACGAAGAATAAAGAGATAAGAAATTGTAAGAAAGCTTTTATTGAATAAGAATCGACAACCGTTACAAATAGAATTGAAGAACTTAGACGT
>CAKOAT010144932.1:48400-69154 GCA_932364175.1 Eruca vesicaria subsp. sativa | reverse complement strand
CAATCACATTCTAAGGTCTCAAACCTATTTAATCTTCATATTATCTCAGACCTTAGATGTTCAAAAAAAATTTCATGGTACATGGACATCATTTGAATTTTTCCAACAGGTAATTTATTAAATTTCATATTCCACTTAATCAGTGGAGAAAGCCCCTACAAAAGAAATTATATTTTCTGGAGAAACATGAACACCTAAGCTCTCAAACCTCTTTAACCTTCATATTATGTCAGTGAATGATGCAAATATGCATTAAAAAAAAAATTTCATATTTTCTAATTTTTCTTGAAATATGTGGGTTAACCCCTACAGAAAATATAGTTTTTTTATAAATGCTATATTAAGAAGTTTAGGCTCTTTATTGTTGATTAAAATTACTCAATTACATTCTAAATTTGTATTAATGTATGTTAAAATTATTTTCATGGTAGATGGACATCATTTCAATTTTTCGAACAGGTAACTTATTTATATTTCATATACCACTTTATCAGTGGACAAAGCCTCTATAAAAGAAATTCTATTTTCTGGAGAAAAATGAACACCTAAGGTATCAAACCTCTTTAACCTTCATATTATCTCAGTGAATGAAGCAAATATGCATTAAAACAAAATTTTCATATTTTCTATTTTTTCTCGAAATATGTGGGTTAACCCCTACAGAAAATCTAGTTTTTTCGATAAATGCTATATTAAGAAGTTTAGGCTCTTTATTGTTGAGTAAAATTACTCAATCACATTCTAAATTTGTATTAATGTATGTTAAAATTATTTTCATGGTAGATGGACATCATTTCAATTTTTCCAACAGGTAACTTATTTATATTTCATATACCACTTAATCAGTGGACAAAGCCCCTATAAAAGAAATTCTATTTTCTGGAGAAAAATGAACACCAAAGGTATCAAACCTCTTTAGCCTTCATATTATCTCAGTGAATGATGCAAATATGCATTAAAACAAAATTTTTATATTTTCCAAATTTTCTCGAAATATGTGGGTTAACCCCTACAGAAAATCTAGTTTTTTCGATAAATGCTATATTAAGAAGTTTAGGCTCTTTATTGTTGATTAAAATTACTCAATTACATTCTAAATTTGTATTAATGTATGTTAAAATTATTTTCATGGTACATGGACATCATTTCAATTTTTCGAACAGGTAACTTATTTAAATTTCATATACCACTTTATCAGTGGACAAAGCCCCTATAAAAGAAATTCTATTTTCTGGAAAAAAAATGAACACCTAAGGTATCAAACCTCTTTAACCTTCATATTATCTCAGTGAATGAAGCAAATATTCATTAAAACAAAATTTTCATATTTTCTATTTTTTCTCGAAATATGTGGGTTAACCCCTACAGAAAATCTAGTTTTTTCAATAAATGCTATATTAAGAAGTTTAGGCTCTTTATTTTTGATTAAAATTACTCAATCACATTCTAAATTTGTATTAATGTATGTTAAAATTATTTTCATGGTAGATGGACATCATTTAAATTTTTCCAACAGGTAACTTATTTATATTTCATATACCACTTAATCAGTGGACAACGCCCCTATAAAAGAAATTCTATTTTCTGGAGAAAAATGAACACCTAAGGTATCAAACCTCTTTAACCTTCATATTATCTCAGTGAATGATGCAAATATGCATTAAAACAAAATTTTATATTTTCCAAATTTTCTCGAAATATGTGGGTTAACCCCTACAGAAAATCTAGTTTTTTCGATAAATGCTATATTAAGAAGTTTAGGCTCTTTATTGCTGATTAAAATTACTCAATCACATTCTAAATTTGTATTAATGTATGTTAAAATTATTTTCATGGTAAATGGACATCATTTCAATTTTTCCAACAGGTAATTTATTAAATTTCATATATCACTTAATCAGGGGATAAAGCCCCTATAAAAGAAATTCTATTTTCTGGAGAAACATGAACACCTAAGGTCTCAAACCTCTTTAACCTTCATACTATGTCAGTGAATGATGCAAATATGCATTAAAACAAAATTTTCATATTTTCTAATTTTTTTCGAAATATGTGGGTTACCCCCTACATAAAATCTAGTTTTTCGATGAATGCTATATTAAGAAAATTAGGCTCCTTATTGTTGATTAAAATTACCCATTCACATTCTAAATTTGTATTAATGTATGTTAAAATTATTTTCATGGTACATGGATATCATTTCAAATTTTCCAACAAGTAATTTATTTATATTTGATATATCACTTAATAAGTGGACAAAGCCCCTATAAAAGAAATTCTAATTTCTGGAGAAACATGAACACCTAAGGTCTCAAACCTCTTTAACCTTCATACAATGTCAGTGAATGATGCAAACATGAATTAAAACAAAATTTCCATATTTTCTATTTTTTCTCGAAATATGTGGGTTAACCCCTACAGAAAATCTAGTTTTTTCGATAAATGCTATATTAAGAAGTTTAGGCTCTTTATTGTTGATTAAAATTACTCAATCACATTCTAAATTTGTATTAATGTATGTTAAAATTATTTTCATGGTAGATGGACATCATTTCAATTTTTCCAAAAGGTAACTTATTTATATTTCATATACCACTTAATCAGTGGACAAAGCCCCTATAAAAGAAATTCTATTTTCTGGAGAAAAATGAACACCTAAGGTATCAAACCTCTTTAACCTTCATACTATGTCAGTGAATGATGCAAATATGCATTAAAACAAAATTTTCATATTTTCTAATTTTTTCGAAATATGTGGGTTACCCCCTACATAAAATCTTTTTTTTTCGATAAATGCTATATTAAGAAGATTAAACTCCTTATTGTTGATTAAAATTACCAATTCACATTCTAAATTTGTATTAATGTATGTTAAAATTATTTTCATGGTATATGGACATCATTTCAAATTTTCCAGCAGGTAATTTATTTATATTTGATATACCACTTAATTAGTGGACAAAGCCCCTGTAAAAGAAATTATAATTTCTGGAGAAACATGAACACCTAAGGTCTCAAACCTCTTTAACCTTCATACAATGTCAGTGAATGATGCAAATATGAATTAAAACAAAATTTTCAAATTTTCTATTTTTTCTCGAAATATGTGGGTTAACCCCTACAGAAAATCTAGTTTTTTTCGATAAATGCTATATTAAGAAGTTTAAGCTCTTTATTGTTGATTAAAATTACTCAATCACATTCTAAATTTGTATTAATGTATGTTAAAATTATTTTCATTGTACATGGACATCATTTCAATTTTTCCAACAGGTAATTTATTAAATTTCATATACCACTTAATCAGTGGACAAAGCCCCTATAAAAGAAGTTATATTTTCTCGAGAAACATGAACATCTAAAGTCTCAAACCTCTTTAATCTTCATACTATGTCAGTGAATGATACAAATATGAATTAAAACTAAATTTTCCTATTTTCTAATTTTTCTCAAAATATATGGGTTAACCCCTACAGAAAATCTAATTTTTAACGATAAATGCTATATTAAGAAGTTTAGGCTCTTTCTGTTGATTAAAATTACTCAATCACATTCTAAATATGTATTAATGTATGTTAAAATTATTTTCATGGTACATGGACATCATTTCAAATTTTCCAACAGGTAAGTTATTTATATTTCGTATACCACTTAATTAGTGGACAAATCTCCTATAAAGGAAATTCTATTTTCTCAAGAAACATGAACACCTAAGGTCTCAAACCTCTTTAACCTTCATACTATGTCAGTGAATGATGCAAATATGAATTAAAACAAAATTTTCCTATTTTCTTATTTTTCTCAAAATATGTGGGTTACCCCCTACAGAAAATCTAATTTTTCGATAAATGCTATAGTAAGAAGTTTAGGCTCTTTATTGTTCATTAAAATTACTCAATCACATTCTAAATTTGTATTAATGTACGTTAAAATTATTTTCATGGTAGATAGACATCATTTCAATTATTCCAACAGGTAACTTATTTATATTTCATATACCACTTAATTAGTGGACAAAGCCCCTATAGAAGAAATTATATCTTCTGGAGAAACATGAACATCTATGGTATCAAACCTATTTAACCTTCATAATATGTCAGTGAATGATGCAAATATGCATTAAAACAAAATTTTCATATTTTCTATTTTTTCTCGAAATATGTGGGTTACCCTACAGAAAAGTTAGGTTTTTCGATAAATGCTATATTAAGAAGTTTAGGCTCTTTATTGTTGATTAAAATTACTCAATCACATTATAAATTTTTATTAATGTATGTTAAAATTATTTTCATTGTACATGGACATCATTTCAATTTTTCCAACAGGTAATTTATTAAATTTCATATACCACTTAATCAGTGGACAAAGCCCCTATAAAAGAAGTTATATTTTCTCGAGAAACATGAACAGCTAAAGTCTCAAACCTCTTTAATCTTCATACTATGTCAGTGAATGATACAAATATGAATTAAAACTAAATTTTCCTATTTTCTAATTTTTCTCAAAATATATGGGTTAACCCCTACAGAAAATCTAATTTTTTACGATAAGCTATATTAATACGTTTAGGCTCTTTATTGTTGATTAAAATTACCCAATCACATTCTAAATTTGTATTAATGTATGTTAAAATTATTTTCATGGTAGATGGACATCATTTTAATTTTTCCAACAGGTAACTTATTTATATTTCGTATACCACTTAATTAGTGGACAAATCTCCTATAAAGGAAATTCTATTTTCTCAAGAAACATGAACACCTAAGGTCTCAAACCTCTTAAACCTTCATACTATGTCAGTGAATGATGCAAATATGAATTAAACCAAAATTTTCCTATTTTCTAATTTTTCTCAAAATATATATTCTTGGTTATTAAAAACTTCCTAATCACATTATACATTTATATTAATATATTTTAAATTTATTTTCATGGTACATGGGCAACGTTTCTAATATTTTAAAGAATATTTACTGAAACTTAATATTTCAACTAATTCAGTGGACTAACCATTGTAATATTTTCAAATATGTGGGTTAACCCCTACAAAAAGATCGAATTTTCCGTTAAATATTATATACAAAAGGTTAGGCTCTTTCTTGTTGCTTAAAAACTTCCTAATCGCATTATAAATTCATATTAATGTATGTTGAACTTATTTTCATATTACATGGACGTCGTTTCTAATATTTTAGTGAGTATCTTAATAAAACTCTTTATTCCATCTAACTTAGTGGAATAACCCATATAATTTATTTTATTTGGGAGAAAAGGGTACAAATAGGCTCCTAACATCACATGTCAGTGCATGATGAAGTTATACATTAAAAAAAAAATATATCATATTTTTAATTTATTTCTCCAAAAGATTAAGTTTTTTTCTAATAAATGCTATATTTACTAATAGCCTCATTAATGTTGTTTTGAAAATACCTGACAACACTCTTAATGTATATTAATGTATTCTAAACATATTTTCATGGTACATGAACATCATTTCTAATTTTCCAATGAGTAATTTATTTTACCTTTATACACTACCTAATTAGTGACTAACCCCTATAAAATCTCTATTTTCTAGAGAAGCAGAAACACATTAGGTCTCAAACCTCTTTAATCTCCATACTATGTATGTGCATGACGAAGCTATGCTATAAAACAAAATTACCATATTTTCTAATGTATTTTGAAATATGTGGTTAACCACTTCAAAAAATTGAATTTTCCCGATAAAATTTTATATATACTGAAGTTTAGCCTATTTAGTTTTGTTTAAAAATATCTAACCACGTTTAAAATTTATATTAATGTACTAAACTTATGTTCATGGTAAATGGACATTAATTTTAACTTTCAACAGAAGAATTTAATAAAATTCCATATACCACCAAAATCGATAATCTAAATCGTATGAAATCTCTATTTTCTAGAAACAATATTGGACAATTAAGATATCAAAACTCTTTGATATTCATCATATATCAGTGCTGGATGTATCTATGCATAAATACGAAATTTTCATATTTTTCTAATTTATCTTGAAATTCGTGGGTTAATCCATACGAAAATATCAAATTTTTCCGATAAATGTTATTTGTACTTATGTTTAAACTCTTTAGTGTATTTAACCAAATTAAATTTTTGTACTAATGTATGCTAAAAAAAATTTCTGATACATGGGTATCAGTTATAATTTTTCAATGAGTAATTTAATAAAACTCATAAACCACATAAATCAATGAACTAAACTCTATGAAATCTCTATATTCTAGAGAAATTGGAACAACAAAAGTATTAGACATTTTTGATATTCATCCTATACATGTGCTGGATGCATATATACATTCAAAGAGAAATACAAATTTTCTAATTTATCTTGAAATCTGTGGGTTAACTCCTACAAAAAGATTGAGTTTTCCATTAAATATTATATACAAAAGGTTAAGTTATTTCTTGTTGATTAAAAACTTCCTTATCACATTATACTATATTAATGTATGTTAAACTTATTTTCATGGTATATGGCCATCATTTCTAACATTTTAATGTGTATTTTAATAAAACTTCATATTCCACCTAATTCAGTTGCCTAACCTCTTTAAAATCTGTATTTTTGGAGAAAGTGGGAGAAATAAGTTCTCAACCCTCTTTAATCTTCATCACATGTCAGTGCATGATGAAGTTATGCAGTAAAACAGAAAATCATATTTTCTAATTTATCTTACCAAAAGATCGAGTATTTTTCAATAAATGTTATATGTACTAATAGTGTCATTAATATTGCTTTAAAAATACCTAACCACACCCTAAATTTATATTAATGTATGCTAAACATATTTTCATGGTACATGAACATCATTTCTAATTTTTCGACGAGTAATTTATTTAAACTTCATATACGACATAAATAGTGGACTAACCCGTATAAAATCTCTATTTTCTTGAGAAATAGAAACACCTTAGGTATCAAACCTCTTTAATCACCAAACTATGTCAGTGCATGATGCAGCTAAGCTTTAGATAAAAATATCATATTTTCAAATTTATCTTGAAATATGTAAGTTAATCCCTACAAAAAAATACGTGGGTTAACCCCTACAAAAAGATCTATTTTCCGATAAATGCTATATATTAAGGTTATGCTCTTTCTTGTTGATTTAAAAATATCTAATCACATTATAAATTTATATTAATGTAGTTGAAACTTATTTTCATGGTACATGAGCATCGTTTCTAAAACTTCAATGAGTAATTTAATAAAAATTTATATTCCATCTAATTCAGTGGATTAATCCCTACAAAATCTATATTTTCTGAAGAAACAGTGATAATTAAGCTCACATCCCTCTTTATTCCTCATCACATGTTAGTGCATGATGAATTTATGTGACTAAAACATAATGTCATATTTTTCTAATTTATCTTACGAAAATATTGAGTTTTTCCAGTAAATGTTATATATACTAAAGCTTAACCTCATTAATGTTGTTTTACATATCCACATTCTGAATTTATATTAATGTATGCGAAACATATTTTCATGCTACATGGGCATTATTTCTAATTTTCAACTAATAATTTATTTAAACTTTACGATCTAATTAATGGACTAACCCCTATAAAATCTTTAATTTCTAAAGAAACGGGAACACACAAGGTTCTAAACCTCTTTAATCTTCATACTATATCAGTGTATGATAGAGCTATGCATTAAAACAGAAATACCATATGTTTTAATTTATTTTGAAATATGTGGGTTAACTCTACGAAAAGATTAATTTTTTAATAAATAATTTTTATACTATTTAGCATTTTTAGTGTTGTTTAAAGTATTTTTTCAATTTTATCTTGAAATGTGGATTAATCCTTATGAAACGATTGAATTTTCCGATATTGATTATTTATATTACTTAGCATTTTTAGTGTTTTAAAAATATCTAACCACTCCAAATTTATTTATATATATATATATATGCTAAACTTATTTTCATGAAATATGAGCACCATTTCTAATTTTCCAAAAAAAAATTATAATTTTCCGATACTATTTTATTTAAATTTCATATACCATCTTATAAAATTTATTTTGTTGAGAAATAGAAACACCTAAAGTATCGAACCTCTTTACTCTACATACTATGTCAGTACATTATATAGGTATGCATTAAAACAAAAATACAATTATTTATAATCTATTTTGAAATATGTGGATTAACTCATACAAAAAACAAATTTCCAATAAATAATAATATATACTCCTTCCGTTTCGAATTAGATGTCATTCTAGAGAAAAAAATTCGTTTCAAAATAAGTGTCGTTTTAAAGTTTCGAGACAGAGTTTATTAGATTTATATGATATTCTATTTTTCTATTGGTTGAAAAGTGGTTAGGTGTATTGGTAATTGTGTTTTTATATTGAAAATATGTAAAATTAAATGTCTCCTTAATCTGTGTGTAAAAACCTAGAATGACAAATAAATTGAAACGGAAGGAGTAGTAAAAGTTTGACTATTTCTTTTTGATTAAAAAATATATAATCACATTATACATTTATATACCGAAACTAAACCAAACAGTCATGTTTTAATGAGAAAAAAAAATCTGGAATTTATCACCGGATCAGCTAATCATGTAACTATTTTTATTTGATTTTTGTTCTACATAGAGTATTGACTACAATTTTTTTTTTAAAGATCATAACAACATTTAATAGAAATACTACTAATATGGACAATATAAACACTTTGGTATATACTGCTGCTTCCTCATGCTGGTACAATCTCAAACAAACAAAAAAAGGAATCAAATAACTAAATTAGCTAATAAACTTTATAAACATTGACATTTTCATCTTAACCATTACTCCTACTACTCATATTTACCCACAAAATCCAGCCCATCAGAACCGTCCACGTCACTGAATGGCTTACGGTCGAGTTGCATCCACGTCATCATCCTTTTTTTAAAAATTAATCATTCTCGAAGAAATCGTCTACCCATGGAGACGCATCGAAATCTTCGATTAAATCGAACGAGAAATCCTCCGGTTCGGTCTCTTCCTTCGGTATAACAACAACCGGGTTTACCACCGGTTTACCAATTTCGATTTCATCCAAAAACAACGGCTCCGGAGGAGTCTCCGACTCCCAGAAACGCTCCCCGGCGAGACACAACTCCGGCAACGAATACGGATCCGGAAACACGCTCGTCGCCGGCTCGATCTCGTTGCCGTTGAACCGGAGAACAGACGTCGGAGACCGGAGGCTCCGGCTCGCCGAATCGCATCCGTAAACCGTTTCCAAATCGATAACCGGAGACGACGACGGATACGGCGGCGGCGGAGGCGGAGGAGTTAGAATATTCGTCTGCGCGTTGTGACCTCTGAGACGAATCGCGGCGCGATCGTAAACCATGGCGGCTTCCTCCGCCGTGACGAAAGTCCCTAACCAAATCCGAGACCGAGTCGACGGATCTCTGATCTCCGCCGCGAATTTCCCCCACCGTCTCCGCCTCACGCCTCTGTACTTTACAGTATTCTCTGCCACGTCATCATTTCTAGCTTTCCTCGATTTGGTTTCGACGAATCTAATCTCCTCCACGTGGCGCTTCACTCTCGTAACGTTGTTGTTTTCGTCATCATCGTCGCTAGAGGAGTCAGTAGCGTAGGGATCAGTATAAGCGATTCTAACCACCTTCGGAGAGCCGTTAGATGGCTTGGAAGGGACAGGTGTCACTTTGTGATGCTCTGTGAACTTTACTCTTCTCGTTCGTCTCTCCATCTCTGGTTTGGTTACAGAGAGAGAAAGAGAAGAGTCAAGATATTAAAGAAGAATCGCCGTTTCTTAGGAACATCCTTTGCTTTAAATATACCAATTTTATTTAACGTAAAATATTTAATTTTTTGTCAAACAGTAAGGAGATATTAATGCGCGTTTAAACCGGTTAATATGAATATTAGCGAGATTAAGTATGAGGAGAACCAATGGGGATTCAGAACGGCTTTCCGCATCTTAGATTGAGACGTTAGATTACTTACACGTGTTTTGTTACCGTACCGAAAGTAGAGCTTTCTGTCCTGTTCTAATAGCTTGGTCTCCAAGCTTGTTAATTCTTCCCACGCGCACTCTGGTGTACGAACAATTACACGCGCTATGAGGTGGGGCCTTTTTTTTTTGGTGAGAGTAGAGTCACGAGGATTGTCACTTACCATATGTTTGTATGGTAACGAATCTATTGATGTGTACTAAAAGAGTAATATAATCTCGGGTTAATTGGAAACGTAACTTTTTTAATTTTGGAATTTTGTGATATTTGGCTTGGAGGCCAAGTCACTAGTTTCCACTGATATTTTTAATGTATCTTTGTCAGAAAGTTAGAAACAGAAGCTAACTAGATTAAGATTTCCTTGAATTTTTATTGTGCTTTGACTTGAATTGGTCGGGAGAAAAAAAATCATTAAAATAAGAAAATGCATAAATTAATAGTGGAAATTGCAACAAATTATTTGCTTAAAACTAAAACTCCACTGGACTACTACTTACATAACATGTGATTTAAATAAAATTAATAGCTTGGGATTAGCTTTGTACTCTTGTTAAGACCATAGAGTATAATAATCAGTCGATACAATATGATAATTAGAACAATACGTTGCAAGACACTCGTTGGGGCTTATTAATAGGACCATAGTCGTAGTAGGTACTATTTCGAAAGTGTATGGCTTGAATTCTCTAATTTAGAAGGGAAAAACTTATTAATATCATTCCATCATCTTCTCCGTCACGAGCCTGTCATTTTCATGTACCGTCACCACTTTCATTCCCGACAAGTATATATATCACTTTATTAGCAATGGAAGTATATATAAAATGCATGAATCTTACAATGCACAACAAAAGCTATTCTACAATCAATAAATTCGATATTCAAACAGAACTTTAAATTTTCCTTTGACTAAGGTTTGTCGCAGGGCACTTTGGAGATCAATGATCAGTGTATATAGGATGACTGATCCCGTTTTCAGCTTCGTTTTGATTTGTATCTTTTGGATTCTAGTTTTTATGAATCCCCTATATATTATTTGAGAATCATTTAAAAAGTTGTAACCTTAGGTTTGTAAGAATTAAAAATAACCTCAATCTTATGCGGCATAGCTCTTTAGCTTCTATTTCAAATCCCAAGGATTCTAGAGCATGTGATATAATGTATAGTCTAAAAATTATACTCTCTTACAATATAATATTTCGTAGGTTACAGCTGGTCGCATATATCAAATATTTATTGTTTTGCATGCTTTCCTTAAATAAAACCTACGGAATTACCTAATATGATTAAAATATATATATATATATATATGACAATTAATGATTTTAAACAATAAAGATTTGGTAACAATCTGTATACTTTTTCTCATTTTGTTTATTTATTTATTATTAAAATAAATTACACAATTACATTAATCATATAATAAAAATCTAGATTTTTTTGTGTGTATGTTGTATTTCAAATTTTTCAAAATGAGTATAAATTACTAAAACTGTTAAAAGTCTCACATAAACTTTTAGGATCAAGGTTTTAGTTTTTTTTTCTATAATAAAATATAATTATTATAAAACCATATGAAGAAATAATTTTAGTTTATATATATATTTCATATCGTTTTAATTAAACTATACATCGTATGAAAATACATACTTATATTTTGATATTTGCCTTAAACATATATTGAAAAGTTAATATTTTAATTTTGCAATATGTCATTGTTTTAAAATGATTATAAATTATTAAAACTACTAAACATCTCACATTAAAAAAAAAACCCTTGGTGTAAAATTTTGTTACATAAATATGCAAATAATCATAAAATCATATGAGTAAAAATCTCATTTAATAAATATCTATATTAAAAGTGTGCTATATTACTATGTTTATATCATTTAAATTTAATTATATATCATATAAAATATATAAGATTGATTATTTTGATTTATTTACCCTAATTGCGAATAAAAAAGTGATAGTTAAATTTATATGCATACGTCAATTTATTATATAATAGTAACTTATTTATTAGTTATTTAATATATATATTTATTATTTTATTATTTTATAATATGCAGAAACTATAAAATAAAGAATAAATATAAAATAGTTATTTTGTATAAAGTGCATATCTTAACCTAAGTATGTTTCTCTTTAACTATTTTAAATCTTAACTATTTTCTAAATCTCAGATTAAAACAAATAAACGAAATGAGAATAAATTTCAAAATAAATATTTATATCGAGTAATAACCAAAATATAAAAAAAAACACAACAAGAGAAAAAATTGAAGATAAATAGGATTGACATGTGAACGTAAACTTCTCATAACCATAATTAATTTTTAATTTGTTAAATCATGATATAAAACTGAGTTAATTTTTAATTAGTTAATTTTTTTTTAATTTTTAAAATCATTATGGTTATGTTAAATCATGACCGTAATTAATTTTAAATTTTTCATTTGTATTTGAAAACCTAAAAATATTTTTTTTAAATAATTTAAAATTTTACTTATTTTTTATAAAATTATTTTTTAAAAATATAGTTTTTTAAATATAGTTTATTAATATTATTAGACAAATAAATAAATTATATTAAATTATTTTTGAAACTTTATATATTTTAAATGCAAGTATTTTACCAACTGCTTCTTACAAAAACATTAGGTTACTTGCTAATACTCTACCAATTGAGCCCAATGACACTCCGTTTATTTTCGTCACTCGAACACTGAAAAGTGAAAAGATATATGAAATTGGGTCCATTAAATTCTAAAATTTGATCTACAATTCTAATTACAATTGTTTCTGATCCTACGTATAGATAATTATATAAAAATTCTAAAATTTTAAAATGTCAAATACATATAAAACAATCATATATAAATTTTAAATTTGTCAATACTAAAATTTTATATTTTAATTACATATATTCACCCTGCGCATGGCGCAGGTCTTATCCTAGTCACATATAAAAGTGAATCAAACTTATACTGAAACAAATAACACACATTTGTGCTAACCCATACACACACATTTGATTCTATGATATAGTTAGTGGTTAGTACTCTAGTGTTTTTTTTTTCTTAATTTTTTTTTAAAAAATATTCGTTTCAAAATCAACAAAAGGAACTTCGACCTAATAAATAAATATACAATGTAAAATTTCAAATACCATATGTTCACAAAAATGTAGATTTCCTTGAATTTTTATTGTGCTTTTACTTGAATTGGTCGGGAGAAAAAAATCATTAAAATAAGAAAATGCATAAATTAATTGATAATTACAACAAATTATTTGCTTAAAACTAAAATTCTATTGGACTTACATTACATGTAATTTTTAAGTTTGTAATAGCTTTGGATAAGCCTTGTACTCTAGTGAAGACCATGCAATATAATAATCACTAAAGACAATATGATATTGAAAATAAAAGTTTTTTTTTGGATTCACCCATAGGATGAACTTATACATTTATCAATAAAATTTTATCACTTCATATTCAATTTTTGAGAAAAAAAAGAAATAAATTATTTACCAAATCATATTCTATTTTAAAAATAAAAAATAATAGTAGCTACAATTTTTTTTTAAAAATATTGTTAACGCGGTCAGCAAAATCTTAAAGACTAAACTCTAACCCTTAAACATTAAATTTTTGATAAACTCTAAATTTTTGGGTAAACTCTTAGATAAACCATAAATTTTTGGATAAACGTTAATTTTTTTTGATAAATCCTCAATCTTTGGATAAACTCTAAACATTTGGATAAACTTCAAATCTTTGGGTAAATTCCTAAATCTTAGGGTTTAGAATCTAAAGTTTATAATTTTACAGACGAAAAATTTAGGATTTAATGTTTATGATTTAGTGTGTATCTTTGGGTAAATTCTTAAATCTTAGAGTTTAAGATCTAGAATTTATAATTGTACAAACGGCATTTAAGATTTAACGTTTATGATATAGTGTTTAATGTCTATAATTTAATATTTAAGATTTATCTAAAGATTTATGGTTTATCCAAATATTTATGGTTTAGTATTTAGAATTTAGTATTTTGCTAACAACTTTAACAATATGAATTCGCAGTTAATACTATTTTTTTTAAAAAAAAAAAAAAATATATATATATATATATATATATATATATATATATATATATATATATATATATATATATATATATATAATAGGATTTCAAAAATATTTTGTCTTCTTCCCTCAAAAATTGATATAAAATGACAATCTTTTATTGGTAGGGATTGAATCTAAAAGAAAGTGTTAGAACAATATGTTCCAAGAGACTTGTTGGGACTTTTCAGTAGGACCATAGTCGTATTCCATCATCTCCTCCGTCACGAGCCCGTCATCCCTTTTCATATAAATGTAACCACTTTCATTTCATTAATTATCTGCACTGCACACGCATAACCCGACACGTCCAATCATATATGAGGAGAATATGGATTATTTTTTTCTGGAAAACCAGAATTAGAAAGAGATCTTTATCTGTGGATTATTTAGTATAACGGGAAAACACATAATGATAAATTGTCTAAAGGGATTGATAATGATCCGTTAGAGTTAGTTCGATATGCAAAGAATGAATGTCAAACTTAGTTTAATGTAAATGAAATAGTTGAGACGAACACACAGGAGCAGCACAATAAGAATGATATTAAAAAAAAATATTATGAATCATAAAATTTAAATGTAGTTTTAGGTATAATATTATGAATCATAAAAAATTAAGTGTTAAAAAAATAAAAGATAATTTTACTGTGAATATAAAACATATAATGATAGGTTGTCACTTATATAAAATATATATACATATTAATAACTAGTTTATATAAATTATTAATATTATCATTTTAATGAGACTAAATTTATATAGAATTTTAAAAATATATTATTTTATTATGTTAATGATTTGTGTCAAATTTTCAAATGGTCCAAATTGAGACCGACAAAAATGATTAATTTTATAAAAATTATTAATTTATTAAATATTAATTTATATATAGGATGACTGATCCCGTTTTCTATTTTGTTTTTAATTTTTTTGAATTTTAGTTTTTTTGATGAATCAGATATAAAACTGAAAATGCATTTAGATGTTAAGTAATTACATAAGAGCCTACAATGCATTGAACTCAGAAAAAAAAAGGGAAAGGGAGAAACCTTCGATATTGTTTGTGTTAGAAGCTGCTCCACTGCTAATTGTCACAGATTTTCTCCTACGAAAATGTGAAAGCAGAAGGTTAATTTCTTAAACTTAGTAATGAATTATCTACAGTGAATTAAGAGGTCCCTTAAGGGAATACATGTCTTGTGTGCATAATACTCATACTGAAAACTGAACAACTACTCTGCCACAAGAGATGAACTTCCACTACACAAGTACACACACTTTTAGAACTGAAGCAACACTGAATATGACCGACTCCTGACTGTTCTTTTTGTTAATCAAATATACAATTGGGGCCTTTTTCCATTTACATATATACACACATTTCTTGCATATTTTGATTTCTTTACCATCTTCCTCGGGATCAACTGTACAGAAACCAAAGGGTCAGTCAAGACCAGCTTGATCAGATTACTAGTAATAACCAAACCTGTTTGATTTGAGAAACAGCGATTGCCATGCATAGGAGGAGATTTTAACCAGAGATTCACAGATCGAGCAATCCACAAATCAACGTCTGATAGAAAGAAAAAAACACACACACAATTTATGGAGATTTTAACCACAGATTCAATGTTGCTGTAAAGGGTTAGCTTGAAGAGAAAGTAAAGAGTTTAATTATTATACCATGAGTTCCAACATGAGAATGTCATAGACTACTCATAGTGAGAGAAGAAGTTGCCTTTAACGGTCTGGTGGGTGTGAGGCCACAACGTAACAGCCACAGACAGACACACTGCTTCCCACTTCTAGGCCACTTTGAGCAAACCTGCAAAACACAAGCAAGCAAGCAAGCAAGCAAACACACGAAAACAAGAAAACACACAAGCAAACCCAAACCAGCAAAATATTTCAGAAAACCGTTGAAGATACGAGAGGGGAAACTCTTAATTGCCTGATTGATTAGGAACCATAAAGTGAAGTGATCCATAAGTGTAAAAAGGTAAAAAGAAGTATAAGGATCGCTAAACACCACTGATAAATCAATGACAAGACCTGCATCCAATTTGTTTTACACGTTCTGAATCTCAACCTAAGTGTCTCACTAATCAATCCATTAATATAGCATCTCCCCCTCAAAACCAAAAAGATTTTGACAAAGAAAAAAAACATTTTAGAAAACAGAGAAATTCATCACACAACACAAAGAGACTAATGAAAAAGATTTTGATTATATACCTTAGGAAATCACCCACGACTGACAAAACCGTGTCTAGTTTTTTTGTCTAGACTCGAGAATTGTCCTGTGAAGTAGATGTTCGTGTCCCTCGGACGATCAAAATCAAAAACCATGATTGTACATGCTCGAGACACGTGGTGGCTTCCCGTGAATATGCTCACCTATTAAGCGAAAATTCAAGAAGAACAGATGATAAACAAAAGATACTATGAAAATAACAGGAGACATATCATGACGGGTCTAGAGATCCATTAACAGACAGAAAGTTAAATGGAGACAAAACATGAACAGTAACCTAACATTGTGTAATAAGATGACATAAAAACTCTGTAATTGCTATATTCTTTAGTTCTCTAATAATCGATTTGGGTAGCTCTATACTGATCATAATAAGCTTACATCTTTGATTTAAAAGGAAACGAATGCTAGAAGAACCTAGAAACGATAAAATATGATAAGCAAATCCACAAGAACAAGCAAGCAAATTGCGCAAGAGAGAGAGAGAGAGAGAGAGAGAAGAAACTCACTGAAGAAAAAGAAGTATCAGAGATAGGGAAAGACAAAAGGTTTTTAAAAGTTATATGAGCTTTGGAGATGACCGTTGCAAAATTATTATTATTTTTTATTTGTTCTTTTAGCTGGAAATTTTGCTTTTATGATTAGAATCTTAAATCAAACAAGTTAATTATTTTTATTTGATTTTTTGTTCCATAATAACGACATTTATACAGAGGCTTCATCTCTACTACAAGGGTATATAAATCGTATGACCATCTTTTACACATGTTAATTATTTTTATTTGATTTTTTGTTCCAGAATAACGACATTTATACGGAGGCTTTTTGTTTTGTCACTACACTACCAAGACCGGTCTAAGAAATCACCTGCTTATAAACTTCTCTACGGTGAGAAAAATGAGAGAACCAACATGCAAAGAAAACTAAAACAAAACAATGTATGTCTCTACGGTGAGAAAAATGTTGCAGTACAAAAAAAACTGCAATGGAGTAATCATAATATTCTTCTAAGGATGGGATTCTAAAAGAGGTAAGAATCAGAAGAATCCTTTGCTTTGTAGTTCAAGCTGATCAAAGCAGAAACTGGACCTAACAGCAGTTAACATAAGCCTCCCAGTCCATTCTTCTCCTGGCTTCAAAGTGATTGGTCTCTCAATTGCTGCCCCATCCACACAAAGCATGCTTCTGTACTCCTCGTCCCCAAAATCCACCATGCTTTTAGCTTTCTTCTCCCATGGATTCCACACCACTGCATCATCATTATCATAACTAATGAAAAGCCCATATCATGTAATAAAAACTAGTAATCAACTGTCTGTTCTTTACCAGTATCTGGAAGTCCATCCTTTTCAATAACATATGTTCTTTTCCGTTCATGGTCAAGAACTGCTACCACTTTGGGTGACCCAAGGTAAGTCCTGTCCATCTGAAACCAAAAGTAACATTACTGATATTACTTAACTAAAAGATAACTAAAAGATAGCTTTGTTCTTCACTATACATGTTTGCATGATCTTTACCTCAGATTCAAAGGTTAATGCGTCGCATTGTTCAGTCAAAAGCTCTCTTTTGCTGAGGTTGTCCAAGTAGTCCAATGTCTCTAACCCTTCAACCCTTACTTCACTATTAAACCCAAAAAAAAAATAGATGAATAATACACCAAAAACACATAATCTTTTGCTGTCTTTTGTAACGAGTTTAGAAGTACCTTATATCTGAGACAGAGAGGTAAGTATGATAAGCGAATAAGAAGCAAAATGGCTTGCCATTGATGTTTCTAACGCGAGAAGTCAATGTTAATTCTCCATCTATGGTAAGTGAAACTCGAAGACGGAGCTCATAACTACAAAGGGAAACACACACATACATTAGCATCTATAAAGAGAAAGAAGATAAAAAAATAAAAAAAAGGCAAGTGGTGATGATGTTTTTTTACCTGTGAGGCCAATGCTTTAATTCCTCTTCAGATGGCTTCAGAAGAAGATCAACAAATGATTTTTCTAAGGATTCCTTTGAGTTAAGAGGAGGTGGGTTCTCATCCATCACCCATATTTTGTTCCTTGCAAACCCATGTTGATCCAATATTCCACAATCTCCAAACTTCAAATAAATAAAAAAAATGGTAAACCATTCTCCGGAAAGAGAATGTGAAAGCCCCGGTGGCCACACGTTATGAAAATTTGGTGTGGTGCGGATTTGAACTCGGGTTCCTTTAGGGATCCACGAAACGACTTGACCACCCAACCACAGACGCGTGGTTAACTTTAAATACACACACACAATTCTATTACAATGTTCAAAACATAAAGACATGTGAGAGAACACTAAGCTACCTGAGGATAGCAAATCTGAATCCCTCCACGCATTGATTTTGGGTGTTTGAATGTAGCCTAAACAATATTAAATGTTAAAACGTCAGATCTTTGTGTTTCTTCTTTGTTATGTTTCAAGGGATACTACTATTACATACATACCTTGTTGCTAGTGAAAAGAAGCTCTTCGCCTTTGTCATTCCTCCACGAAACCACTTGTCCTCCATGTAAACTAACCTACAAAACCAAACCCAAAAAAAGACATTAAGTCTAAAGAAACTCGACTTTGAGAGAGATAAGAAAAAAAAAGTTTGAAACCTTTGCAGAAGCGCCACGAGGGTTTCTGAGAAGGACTTGGTCAATGCCATTCCAGTCTTTAGTTATCTCAATACCTGCTTTATGATCCCACACTGCTGCTGCGTAATGACCCATTTCTTCTCTCTCGCACAGAAAGTTTACTTCTTTTTGTTCTCAAAATTTTGAAAATCTCAAGAACGTTCCGACAAGTTGTCTGTCTCTTGTCTTCACAGCCCAAGCAAAAAGACAAAAGAGCTTCTTTTTTTTTTATCTCACAAAAAACTCATGACCATGACCTTTTAGATCTGCAAATCTTAATAATCTTTTGTTACTTTTAAGTACTCTCATCTGAAAGGAATTAATGAAAAAGGACAGAGAAGGTAAACACCTGGCGATAGAATCTGCAAAAACACCTTTTCTTGGATTATATACTTGATTAATTTATTAATATCATTATGGTATTAACAAAAAAAGAGATTAAGATCTGAATAAACTCAACAAAAAATAAATAAAACCAAGAAAAAGTTTGATAGACTTGAAAGATTAGTAATGAAGAGAGATAGATCTTTTGGTGGGTTTTATAGGAGTTTTTTAAGAGGAGGGTACGTGCATTGCTTCAGATAGACACGGCGGAAACACTACTGAACTTTCTTCATGTTAATATACGGAAATAAAGACTTTTTTATTAACCTATTATAGTATTAAATTTTTATTTTTTTGAATACCATTTTGTGTGTGTTTTTGATAATGTCCAGCCTGTTGTCTTTAATTAAATAAAAGATACATACATACAGACATAAATTTTTGAGGTTTAGAGGAGAAGAATGATAATAATAATAATAATAATACCTTAATTACTGGACTAAATCCTTGGTGCCCGCACGAGCATACCGATACCAGTAAAAAAAAAAACTATTGGTCTTTCTTTAATCTGTACTATTGATTTATTCTATATACTAGTATTATTTTTGTTGCTATTTCATAACAAAATTACAACACAAAAAGCATTATATAGGTTTTTTTTTGGGAAAAAATATAGGTATTTTTTTTTGGGAAAAAATATAGGTTTTTTTTTTGTTAAAAATTGTAACAAAATGTAACATCAAGATTCCATGTATCCTCTCTCTGACTCATGACTGTCTCTATTAAATAAAAATGATTGGAGTACACTAGATGACACCGTACCACGTGTACGATATCCAACCAACGGTCACTTTCCATTCGAAATCTTTTGGATTTTAATTGTGGAGAGAATTTTAAAAGACCAACTCAACCACAACGCTTGGCTCAGGTCAAGAGAGAGGTCTATTTCAATCCAAGTAGATAGTTAAAGTATTCTTTAACCATATGATATGAACCTAGTTCTGTTAAAATGACTAATGTATTTGTTTTGTAGGACAATGATGAGCCAACTTCCTTCTCCTCCACGGCTCTGTTAGGGTTTAGGTCTACTTCTTTTCAACCCTCTCTTCCTTATAAAGCAAGTTATGAAGACTTAAGACGCAGATTGCATAGAACATAGTTCATAATACAATCTAACGCTAAGAAGGAAAGCAATTTTAATAAACCAAGACAAGAAGAGTAAAGCATAAACATAAAGATAAATCAAATCCAAACGGCATTTACATCCCCTTTAAATGTCGCTGATTTAGAAAAGTTTTAAAAGAAACTATAAACTTCAAAAGTCTAAAAAAAAAAAAAAAAAAAAAA
>CAKOAT010144932.1:12362-33455 GCA_932364175.1 Eruca vesicaria subsp. sativa | reverse complement strand
GTAGACAAGAAACCAAAAGCGGAAACCACGTCCAGAACACCAATATCCCCGCGAAGTTGAGGGCACGATCTTCCACCTCGCGTCGCGAGAAGAGGAGGAGGAAAGTCTGGATAAAGAGATTGATCCTTCCGAAACACATGACCGGGTAGTAAGTGAAATGCTGGTAGCTGATCAAAAGCCTCGCCACGGGGTCGAAAGTCAGCTTCCGGTTGTAGAATCGTGACGTCATCGAGTTGAAGAACTTTGTCGAGACTGCGAAGACTGGGATGTGCTGAAGATCGGGGTCGTAATCGAGGCTGTTACACGCGAGGTGGTGCGCGTTGTGAGTCCATTTCCACCAGGCGATTGATATTCCAGTTAAGCAGTTACCAGCGATCAGCTGGGCGATTCTGTTACACTTGTTGGTAGTCATGATGTTATAGTGTCCAGAGTCGTGGCCTATGTACGCGCTCTGGATCCAGAGGAGGCCGAGCAGGCCTGCGGCGATCTGGCGTGCGATGATGGAATCGCACGCCAGAACGCCGTACAGGACTCCCGCGAACATGGCGGCGATGAAGGTTAAAGTGTAGAGAGTGTTGTGTCCTTTGGATTCGAATAGTCCGAGTCTTCGAAACTCCATGGCCATTCGGCGGTAATCGCGGGAGACCTCGGAGACTTGGTAGTCTCTGATGTGGTAGCCCGTGAAGAGGCTATCGAGACGGTTCCACGCCGTTCCGGGGTGGAACGCGATGAACGCGTCGGTTACATCTTGACCGACGAGATTGAGGATTATTGTGTCCCCTCCGGGGTGGGATTTGATCCAATCGGAGACGTTGTAGACTTTGCCTTGGATCGCGATCCATAGATCTCCAGGTTTGTTGTGGGTTTTGAGATCGTCGTGAGTAATGTACTTCTTCTTCTCCGTCTCTTCCGCCATTGAATCGGAATCGTTATTTGCTCTCTCGCTTGCTGCGGCTTGTTTGTTATCCTCATCGACTCCTCCTTATCTTTATAATATGGTTGGTTTTTGATAATATTTTTGAATTAAACGAATATCTCGGGAAGAATATTACGTGGCTGAGAGTGCCCACGTCAGTGTGTAATCTTGGTACCATTTGAAATTTTTTTAAAACTATAGTACAAAAATTGTTTTGGTTATGGGTAAATTATATAAAAGTTAGTGCTGGTCATGAAATGGCAAGACACACCACGTGTTATAGCCTTAGATATTTTCTTCTCCTATCATTCATTGGTTGGTATCCGTCAATTTTCTACGCACTTCCCAGAAAAGGTATAGTATTAGCCAAACGTCAAAAAGAGAAAGTTTTAAAAGTTTCAGTTAATCAATCATCAGTTACTGCAAAAGGATGATTTGTTACCTTCATACATTTTTGTTTACTTTGAAAAAGGATGATTTTTTACCTTTATAAATTTACTTTTACCATGTAAATCATATTAAATTATTTTATTTACAATGTTTAAAAAAAGGGATGATTTTTTTCCTTTAAATAATTTAGATTTTACCCCAGAGGATTTTACTATATAAAATTATTTTATCTACTATGTTTTTAACGTTATGTGCTGTCTTTTGCTAACATGAACGTTTTGGTTGTAAAAGCACAGTTTCATGAGTTTTGGCATATTCCATGGCACCACTTTGTGTTAAAAAGTATATTTCTCAAAGGAGATGCACTGTCCCTGTTGGCTAACTGCTCGCCAAGACTTGGTCTCAAAGAGGCGCTGCTGTTATATTCGAGATCTTTTTCTCTTCTATTGTTAACTAGTTAAGATATTTTTTTCCTCATTGAGATCTAAATTATATACTATTTTACTTCAATCAAACAATAATTGTTTTGTTTTCAAGTGAGATATTTTATCCATGGACAGACAACCAACAAAAAAAGTCAGATATAAATAATTGTACCCTTTCATCTTATTAAAATGTTGTAAATCAAATAGCAAATGGGAGGGAAACTCTGCATCTAGGGAATTTAAACGAAGACTTTTTTTTGTTAAATGAGACTGCGCAAGCACTTGGTAAGATGATCATTCACTTTTGTTAGAATTCATAGATATAACGTTTGAAAATTGGTACAAACTGTTGTAAGCTTTATTTTCTTGGTAGGGAAAAATATATTTTGTTTTTCAAAAAAAAAAAAAACTTTGAATGCAATTATTCAATTCAGACTAGGTCTGTGGATTTTGTCTGAACCGAACCAACCGAACCGAATCAAACCAATTTTTTTTTGGTTTTTTGTTCAATCTCGATTTTGAGTTCGGTTTGGTTTGGTAGAGTTTCAAAAATCGATTCAGTTTATTGGTTCGGTTTATGATTATTATTATTTTTATTTGTTTTGAAAATATCAGAAAAAATCAAAAAAATAAAATAACCGAAATTACCTGAAAATATCTGAAAATCTAAAACGAATTTAACCAAAAAAACCGAAATAGCCGAAGTTAACCAAAATGACCGAAATTAAACTAAAAGAATCGATTTGTTTTTTAAAAAGTATATCGAAATTAACCGAAAACTAAAATAATCGGTTATTTTTCGAAAATAAACCAATGGGCCTACATATCATAAAAAATAATATTAACGGGCTTAGACTAACTGTCTATTTTAAAACGCAACCCATTTATCTATATTGGGCCTTTAGTGTCTAAGCCCATTAACACAGCGTGTTAATGAGTTTCAAAACGTAACGACGAGTGTTAATTAAATTCCAAATCTCATCTGGGAAAATAAATCCTCCGATCTTCATCACCATTCGAGACGAATCCGTGTATCTATCCATTAAGGTCAAGTAGTTGTGGAAAGGAGGAGCTATGTGGAGTTCGATTGAGAATCTGAAGGAGAATTTGAACAAGATCGCGCTCGATGTCCACGACGACGACGACGACGAAGATGAAGAGGATCTACACAGTTACGGTTCATCCAATGGATTCGCTGATACATCTGACTCTAATCGAAGAAATTCGAATGGGTTTAGGCCGTCCAGGTCGAGGTATCCGATCTCCAATGGAATCGAATCCCCCGCTCATCACGAGGTAGTATTATTAGGTCTTAATTAGATTAATTGCTATGGATTAGGGATACTAATTTTCACTAGAATGTTGCTTGTTTTTTGTGATTTAGATTGAGAGGTATAAGGCAGAGATTAAGAAGCTTCAGGAGTCTGAAGCAGATATTAAAGCTTTATCAGTTAATTATGCAGCTTTATTAAGAGACAAAGAGGTAAAAGATTCTTACTTTATTATATATATATATATATATATATATATATATTTATGTAAGCCTATCTCCTTAACACCAAAATGGCAATTTGATTACAGGATCAGATTTCCAGATTGAACCAGGAGAATGGTTCATTGAAACATAATCTGAAAGAGGCTCGAACCGAGATCAGTAATGCTGCCAAGGTAGAAACTTGAGATGTGATTAGGTTGCAAACGTGCAATATATCTATCGATAAGAGCTATACTGTCTGAATTGAAGTGCATTTTTGATACACGTGGTTATATGCTCACCGTCGTGTTAGTGAGGTTTAGTTTGAGAGAAAGCTTTTCTTTAGGTCTGTCAATCGTGATATATAGATGTTTGTTTGCATCAGTATGTGATTAGGTTGCAATCTATAGACACTGCAACTACTCAAGAGCTATCCTGTCTGAAATAAAATGCATTATTGGTTATATTCTCAGCGTTGTCTGAGTGTGATTTAATTGGAGACAAAGCTATTTTTTAGGTCGAACGTAATATCTAGATTTCAGGAAGCTGGGTTTTGGCGTTTTTATTCAGAATGTTATGTCAACATCCTTATCTTGCTATAAGCTTGTAGATGCGTTCTTTGCTGATTTTGTTTAGTTATGCCATCTTGCATGAAGGTTTTAAGCTATAAGATTTATAATTTATTTGTAATCTTCTTCAGGGAAACAACATTCAGTCACCCAACCGGTTACAAAAATCTTTGTCTAATTCAAAGACTCGAAGCCATATGTCCAATGGAAAAGGGAAGGATATCGATTTACAGATAAATGAAAAGGTAACCCCCATTGTTTATTTACCATTAGTTTATGATAAACGCTTTGTGGTCATGAAATTTCTTTGTTTTCTAGGATACATAATTACATACTAGAGAGATTCTTGGTAAAGTTCCAGTTTTTTTTTTTGGTAGATAGATCTTGTAATACGTAAGACACCATTTTCAGTTGTTTTAAAAGTGCCTTTGCTCTTGGTAAAAACCCAATTCTAAGCGGTAATCTGGATGCCATTTTAGGACCTTGCAGATATGCTAGAAGATAGAACCAAATCAATGGCAGCTGTTCAAGCTAAAGAGCTTGCCAAAGAGCGTGAAAAATTAAGAGACCTCCAGCTTTCTCTACAGGGTATTTAATATTACTAGTAGTTTAATACTTCTTTTGTTATCTAGTATTCTCACTTAACTTACTTTCACCAGAGGAGCGGAAGCGGAGTGAATCTTTCAAGGCGGAACTCAACTCGCTGAGGTTAGATAAGAACAAAGTAAGTCTTTGAATTAGAAAAGACTTTATACATACAACATCTTTAATTTACGACTTGTTGTTTTCTGCAGACCTCCTTGGAGATTAGCAAAGTGCGTAGTGAGTTGGATGCAAAATTACTTGAAATCAAACACTTACAGATGAAGTTGAGTGGTCAGGAGAGCCACGCTGTAGGAACTGCCACGGAACATCTAAAAGAAGTTAACAAAGCTCTGGAGAAGGAAAACAACGAGCTTAAGGTTTACTGTGCTCCATACTGTCTTATTGTCATTCGATAACCTAATATGACCTGGTTTCTCCTCACTACGTAGTTAAAACGAAGTGAGCTAGAAGCTGCTTTGGAAGAAAGCAGGAAGCCAACCAGTAGCAGAGTCTTCCCAGACGCCACAGAGACTCTGACTAGACATCCCAGTAATCTGGACAAGGTTCTTGAACCAGACGAGACTTTATTATATACGAATTTTGCATTGCTACCATGATATGTAGAGTATTTATTTATCGTTTCTTCTTAAACTGTTCCATATATAACTAGGAAAAGCAAGAAAGCTTTCCTCGAAAAGAAGAACTGGAGCAGTCTTTGCAGAGGTTGGAAACAGATCTGAAGGAAACACGGCGAGAAAGGGATAAGGCTCGACAAGAACTTAACCGGCTCAAACAACACTTGCTCGAAAAGGTTGGCTACTGTAAAATCTAATTTTCTACATAATCCATTCATTTCTCCATCTGTTATTACATGTTATTATCCTTTTGATCGTTATTTTGCAAACTATCTACATTTTCTAGCAATTCATTCTAAACATTATTTTCTTGATATTTTATGAGAAGGTAATATGTTTATGTTTTCTTTGCCATAATTTTACAGGAAACCGAAGAATCTGAGAAAATGGATGAAGATAGCCAATTGATTGAAGAACTTCGCCAGACTAATGAATATCAAAGGTCTCAGATATCACAGTTGGAGAGAACACTTAAGCAGGCAATGGCTAATCAGGAGGATAACAGGCTTAGCAATGACAATCAAAACCGAAAGTTAAAGGAAACGATTGATGACTTAAATCTAAAGCTTACAAACTGTTTGAGAACGATCGAGTCCAAAAATGTTGAACTTTTAAATCTGCAAACCGCTCTTGGCCAGTATTATGCTGAAATCGAAGCTAAGGTTAGCATTAGAAAACTCAAAATCTTGCCATTTTTTTCATTTACTCAATTTATTGATGTGCTCTTGTAGGAACATTTTGAACGGGAGCTTCTGGTGGCTAAAGACGAGATCATGAAGCTTAATGCTCGTTTGAAAGTAGGAATATTTTCCCTTTCTTAACTATGACCTACCATTTCCGTATTGGTCTGATGCTATTTTGCTATTGCTTAAGGATGCTGATGAGCGGTTAGAGTCATCGAATAAAGAAAAGGAAGATCTTACAGCCAAACTAGTGCAAGCCGAAAAGATTGCAGCTGAATGGAAAAGCAGAGTGAGCAAGGTTGAAGAAGACAATGCAAAAGTACGGCGTGTTCTTGAGCAGAGCATGACGAGGCTAAATAGAATGTCAGTGGAGTCGGATAATCTCGTTGATAGGTACACACCATTTATACACAATCATATAGATTTTTTTTCGATTCTCCTGTCATAGTTAGATGTCTTATATGAAACCTAACCAATTTTTTGCAGGCGTATCGTCATCAAATTACTGGTTACCTACTTCCAGAAGAATCATAGCAAAGAGGTAAACATTAATTACGAGTTCTGGTTTGTTTGGACATTTCACAATTAACTCAGATGTTTCATTGCTTGTGCATAGGTATTGGACCTAATGGTTAGGATGCTGGGATTCTCAGAGGAAGATAAAGAGAGGATTGGAGTGGCACAACAGGGAGGTGGTAAAGGTGTTGTAAGAGGCGTATTGGGTCTTCCCGGTCGCTTCGTTGGCGGAATCTTGGGTGGGAAATCAGCAGGTTCACATCCTAATGCGGCGGCTTCAGATAACCAGGTAAAAACTCCTTCATTACACTGATCAAACAACTAAGAAACGCCGTCATAGTATGAGTACACAGAGCCAATTTTCACTCGGAGAGATTGTTCTTTTGTGTTTTTGTATTTGCAGTCTTTTGCGGATTTATGGGTGGATTTCTTACTCAAAGACGCAGAAGAGCGAGAAAGAAGAGAAGCAGAAGAGGCAGCAGCAGCAGCAGCAAAGCAAGACTCGGAGAAGACAATAAGACAAGACGCATCGTTGTCGTCGCCTGAATCAGAATTCTCGACGGTGCCTCTCAGATCACCAGAGAGTAATCAACGGCTCTCGAGACTACTTCCATAAGATTATAAATAGAAGATACACATACTTTACATTTTGTGTTGTAATTATGATCCCTCTCCATACAGAGTTTGTTTGTTCCTTTTGTTCTTTTATTCCCATTTTTCTCTGACGTAAAAGATGTTTTTCTTTGGCTCATGTATGTATTGTTTTGTTGGAAATTTGAATGGAAAACGAAAGAATAAAAGTGAGACATATCATCAACTGTTACTTGGTTATTACTACATTTGTAAAGAAGCCAACAAGGCTATGGAAATTATTGACACGTGTCAGAAATCGGATCAGTGAAGCAGAAGATTAATGGCGAAAGCGAAAGTCTCTGACCTAGCTAGAGACTTTGTTTATGAACCGACGCTATGGGATGGTGCATAATCTAAAAGCTTGCGTGACCTAATTTTTGTGGCATCATTATTTTATCTTTACACTCGTTGACTGCTTCAGCTCAACTGTATAACACTTTAAACTATCAAAACCTTATAAAAATCATACAGTTAAGTCAACTCCACCGATATTTAGACACATTTTAGTTCAAATCTCAAGTTCCAACTACTTTGTCCCATCTTTAGAGACATTAATCTCGGACAAATAATCTTATACTCGCACAATTTGTTTATATACATAGTTTGACTTTATTAGTCCGAATCTCGATTAGCTAGATATGATTAACTAAATCATGCAGCCATATTCTTGTACTAATACAATATTCAGTTTGATTCAACATAAACGATATGTAATCATAGATTTAATTTCAATGCTATCAACAAAACGATATTTTTTTAATAAATGCAACAGATCCCAAAAAAACAAATGTAATATTAACTTCTTATTCTTCTCCGGTCGGCGGAGTATTGAGACAACGGGACAACTTCCGACAATGGAGTAGACTGTGGTGTTGACTGAGGCGTCGGAAGTGGAGAGTTTCGACAAACGGGACAAGAACCATTAAGTTTAAGCCAAGCGTCAAGACAAGAAACATGGAAGTAGTGTTTACACTCTGGCATCATCCTTACCATCTCTTCTTCCATATACTCACATAAACATATTGAACACGTCGTGTCTCCGTCTCCATCTCCGCCTCGAAACTCATCATCACCTTTAGTGTAACGGAATTTAGGGTAAGAGTTGATGATCGGTAGATCAAGTCCACCTACAACAACGTTACTAGCTGACTCAAGATCGTCACCTTCAGCTACGAATATGATTCTTGGGACCATAATGCCACGGTTACCGAACGAAGAGTCCAGGTTTGTGGCTGTGTTGGAGGCGGAGAAGCGGAGGCGGGAGGCACGGCAACAGATGTAGGAAGAGAGGATGATGGTGGAGATGAGGACGAGGAAGCCAAGAGCTATGGCTATGGAGTAGCCTAGGCCAAGGCTGGTTATGTAAGTAGGGATAGGGACTGGAGGAGGTGGAGGAAGAAAGGGGATGGTTGTGGCGGTTGACATTTGATGGTGAAGGAAGAGGTTAAGGCCATGTGGTGAGAGAGATGGAACAACAAGAGTGATGGAGATTATTATTATTATTTTTTTTTTGTTGGGAGGTGGGTAGGAAAATGTAGCTACTGCATTGAATACAAAAGTTTGGTAAAATATTGAAAGCTTTGCATTTATTAGGGTTCTTGATATAGGTTTTGGTGATATAGTGACTTCACTTTGTGGCCCAAGAATGGTCACTAATTGTTATCTTATTTTGCTTCAGCAGTTTGGCATTGAAATCCTGACATGTGTGATATTTGTTGTTTTATCATTTTTAGTTAGTTCAGTCATGATGTTATGATTATTGGTTTAGATTCGTCGTTTTATAAGAGAATGCCATATAGCAGACTACTAAACTTTTACGTGTGGAAAGTTCAAATATTTCATGCCATCGTGTTACTCATAAACCAATAGAGAGAAGTCACTTTCTTACTTCTATATGTCTAGGAGGGGCACTTAACCAAACAAAGGATATATGCTGGGGGCATTTGAGTGTTCAATCGTGTTTGGTTTAGGCTTTAGATTCAACTTGATTTTGGTTATTCAGAGTCATAAATTTAGTCATATTCAGATATTTTTGAAGTTCGGCTTTGACGAATTTCAGATATGGTTCGGATATGATAGCATTCCATAAACCCGAATGAACTCATTCTAAATTTGGGCTTGGTTCTATTCGGTTTCGATTATCCAAAAGCTTATTTGTGATTAGAAAAATACACATTTTAATTTACAAACTTGAAAAATTTAAACAATTTTCATTAACAAAAGTTTTATTACATAATTAAAATAGTGGTCAACATGAAAAAACATGAACAAATCGAAACTAGAGGTAATTACTCATAGGATATTATATATACTAGGTATAGAATCCATGCGATGTCGTATGGAGATTTATTTTATAAAAATAAATATACCATATTTTATAACTTATATTTGTGTAAAATACTGTTTATTTTTTTTTCAACGAAGTTTTTGTAACATGTGTACAATGTAGATTACATGTGTTTATATTCATTTATAGACTACTAAAATTTTATATTGGTTTTACAATTTCAGATTATAATTCAATTTAATATGCCAATACTAATTTAAATATATATATATTGTAAGTTATTTGAAATTATACATACAATTTAATATATTTAAAACTAATTAAAAGAAGCAAACACATTTAAACCTAATCATTTACTAAACTAATAAAGGGAAATTATAATGATGAATATGACTTTTATAATTTATTTGAAGCCATGTAAAAATATATGTATAGTCAAAATATGATTATATAGCAACGTTAAGAGATCTTCTCCACTAACATGTTTTTTGGTAAATTATATATGTATTTTTTCCTTATTATTTGTATCTTTTATAAAATTATACTTTTCCTCTATCAGTGGTGGATGCAACTATGCAGTCTCTCTTTTCTAGAAAAATTTGGAGAACTCAGAGATCAAAACTCTTTGATATTCATCCTATATCAGTGTTGGATAAAGCTGTGCATAAATACAAAAATTCCATATTTTTCTAATTCATCTTAAAATCTGTGGATTAACCCATATGAAAAGATCGAGTTTTGATAAATGCTATTCATACTTAAGTTTAGCATCTTTAGTGTTGTTTAAAATATCTAACCACATTAAAATTTTATACTGATGTATCCTAAATTTATTTTCATGGTACATGGACATTAGTTATAATTTTTCAACGAGTAATTTAATAAAACTTCATATACTACGTAAATCAAAGAACTAAACCTTATGAAATCTCTATATTCTAACGAAACTGACAACAAAGGTGTCAGACATCCTTGATCTCCATATTATATCTCTGATGGATGCATCTATGCATTAAAAGAAAATTACCGTATTATTTTTTTTTTTTGAAATCTGTGCGTTAACCCCTACAAAAGGATTAAGTTTTCCGATAAATGATCTTTACTGAAGTTTAAGTTCTTTCATGTTGACTAAAAATACCTAATCACATTATAAATTTATATTAATGTATTTTAAAATTATTTTTATTGAACATGGGCATCGTTTCTAATATTTTAATAAGTAATTTGATAAAATTTCATATTCCATCTAGTTCAGTGGACTAACCCCTATAAAATCTATAATTTCTGGAGAATGGGGGCATAATTTCTCAGAAATTTTTAATTTTCATCACATGTCATTGCATTATGAAGTTATGCATTAAAAAAAAATACCATATTTTATAATTTATGTTAGGAAAAGAGCAAATTTATTTTCCAATAAATGTTATATATACTATAGTTTAGCCTCACTATTTTTTTTTTAGAAGTAACTAACCACACTCCAATGCATATTAATGTATCTCATGGTACATGGGAATCATATCTAATTTTCCGACGAATAATTCTTTTAAACTTTGTATACGATCTAATTAGTGTACTGACCCCTATAAAATATCTATTTTCTAGAGAAATGGAAACACCTAAGGTCGCAAACATCTTTAATCTTCATATTATGCTAGTGCATGATGCATATATGCATTAATACGAAAATTCCATATTTTTCTAATTTATCTTGAAATATGTGGGATAACCCTATGAAAATTTGAATTTATCGATACATATTATCTATACTATTTAGCCTCTTAAGTATTGTTTAAAATTACCTAACCACAATGCAGATTTATAAATATGTATGATAAAATTATTTTCATGGTACATGGGAATCATTTCTAATATTCCAGTGAGTAATTTACTTAAACTTCATATACCAACTAATAAGTGGACTAATCCCTATAAAAACTCTATTTTGATAGAGAAAGGAGAACACCTAAGGTCACAACCCTCTTTATTCCCCATACTATGCCAGTGCAAGATGCAGGAATTCATTAAAACAAAATACAATATTTTCTAATTTATCTTGAAATATGTGGGTTAACCCCTACAAAAGATCGAGTTTTCCGATAAATGTTATATATAGTCTTCATTAGATTTGTTTAAAAATACCCAGCCAAATTCAAAATTAATATTAGTGAATTAAACTTATGTTCATGGTATATGAGCATCATTATTATATTTCAACCGAGGAATTAAAAAAACTCCATATACCACAAAAATCAGTGAACTAAACCCTATAAAATCTATATTTTTTTAGAGAAAGTTGGATAACCAAGGTATCAAAACTCTTTATATTCATTATATATCAGTGTTGGATGGATCTATACATAAATACAAAAATTTCATATTTTCTAATTTATTTTGAAATATGTGGGTTAACACCTACGAAAAATTAATTTTTCCGATAAATGCATTTTGTACTTAAGACTAACCTCTTTAGTGTTGTTTAAAATATCTAACCACATTAAAACTTTATACTAATTTATCCTAAATTATTTTCATGGTATATGGGCATCAGTTATAATTTTCCATCGAGTAATTTAATAAAACTTCATATACCAGGTAAATCAAAGAACGAAACCCTATCAAATCTTTATATTCTAGAGAAATTGGATAAATAAGGAGCCAGACATCCTTGATCTTCATCTTATGACTGTGTTGGATTAAAAGAAAATTGCTGTATTTTATAATTTATTTTGAAATCTGTGGGTTAACCCATACGAAAAGATTGAGTTTTCAGATAAATGATATTTAATGAAATTTAAGCTCTTTAATGTTGACTAAAAAATACCTAATCATATTATAAATTTATATGAATATATTTTAAACTTATTTTCATTACATGGGCATCGTTTCTAATATTTTAATGAGTAATATAATCTGATAAAATTTCATATTCCATCTAAGTCAGTGGACTAACCCCTATAAAATCTATAATTTCTGGAGAAATGGGAACAAATAATTTCTCAGACCTTTTTAATTTTCATCCCATGTCATTGCATTTTTAAATTTATGCATTAAAACAAAATACCAAAATTTTTAATTTATTTTATGAAAAGATCAAATTTCTTTTCCAATAAATGTTATTTATATATACTAAAGTTTAGCCTCATTAATACAATATTTTCTAATTTATCTTGAAATATATGGGTTAATCCCTACAAAAAGATCGAGTTTTCCGATAAATGATATATATAGGCCTCTTTAGATTTGTTTAAAGATACCTAGCCACATTTAAAATTTATATTAATGTATTAAAATTATGTTCATGGTATATGGGCATCAGTCTTATTTTTTTAACCGAGGAATTAAAAAGAAAAACTCCATATACCACCAAAATCAATGAACTAAACCTTATAAAATCTATATTTTCTAGAAAAATTTAGACAACTAAGGTATCAAAACTCTTTAATATTCATCCTATATTTGGATGGATCTATACATAAATTCCATATTTTCTAATTTATTTTGAAATCTGTGGGTTAACACCTATAAAAAAAATTAATTTTCCAATATATGCTATTTGTACTTAAGATTAACCTCTTTAGTGTTGTTTAAAATATCTAACCACATTAAAAATCTTTACTAATGTATCCCAAATTTAAAATGTGTTTGGGTTATTTTTATCAACCATATAGAGCCTAAACTTCTTAGAATAACATTTATCGAAAAACTCAATTTTCTGTAGGGGTTAACCCATATATTTCGAGAAAAAAATATAAAAATATGAAGAGTTTGTTTTAATTCTTATTTGCATCATGCAGTGGCATATTACGGAGATTAAAGAGGTTTGAGACGTTAGGCGTTCATGTTTCTCCGTAAAATTGAGTTTTTGTAGAGGGTTTGTTCACTGATTAAGTTGTATATGAAATTTAAATAAATTACATGTTAGAAAAATAGGAATGATGTCCATGTACTAGGTAAATAAGCTTATCATACATTAATATAAGTTTTGAGTGTGGTTAGTTATTTTTAAATAGCACAAAAGAGGCTAAACTTTAGTATATATAGCATTTATTGGAAAACTCAATCTTTTCGTAGGGGTTAACCTACATATTTAAAGATAAATTAGAGAATATGATATTTTTCTTTTGATGCATAATTTCATCATGCACTGACATATGATGAAGATTAAAGAGGTGTGTGACCTTAGTTGTCCCTGTTTCTTCAGAAAATACAGATTTTATAGGAATTAGTCCATTAAATTAGGTGAAATATGAAATTTTATTAAATTATTCCCTAAAATACTAGAAATGATCCCCATGTACCATGAAAATAATTTTAACATACACTAATATAAATTTAGAATTATATTAGGTAATTTTTATCAACAATAAATAACCTAAAATTCTGAATTTAGCATTTATCAAAAAACTCGATTTTTTTCGTAGAGGTTATCAACATATTTCGAATGTGATTTCGTAATTTTCATCAACAATAAAGAGTCTAAACTTCTTAATATAGCATTTATCAAAAAACTCAATCTCCTGTAGGGAAAATATTAAGGTTAACCCACATATTTTGAGAAAAATTAGAAAATATAAAAATTTTGTTTCATTCACTGGCATAGTATGAAGGTTAAAGAGGTTTGAGACCTTAGGTGTTCATTTTTCTCCAGAAATTATAATTTTTTATAGGGGGCTTGTCCACTGATTAAGTGGTATATGAACTTTAAATAATTTACCTGTTGGAAAAATTGAAATGATGTCCATGTACCATGAAAGTAATTTTAACATACATTAATACAAATTTAAAATGTGTTTGGGTTATTTTCATCAACAATAAAGAGCCTAAAATTCTTAATATAGCATTTATCGAAAACTTGATTTTATGTTTGGGTTACCCACATATTTCGAGAAAAATGTTAGAAATTTTGAAAATTTTGTTTGAATGCATATTTGCATCATGCAGTGACATAATAGGAAACTTAAAGAGGTTTGAGACGTTAGGTGTTCATGTTTCTCCATAAATAGAGTTTTTGTAGGGGGTTTGTTCATTGATTAAGTGGTATATAAAATTTAAATAAAATACATGTTGGAAAATTAGAAATGATGTTCATGTACTAGGTAAATAGGCTTATCATACATTAATATAAATTTTTAAATAGCACGAAAGAGACTAAACTTTAGTATATATAGCATTTATTGGAAAACTCAACCTTTTCGTAGGGGGTTAACCTACATATTTCAAGATAAATTAGAAAATATGACATTTTTAATTCATAATTTCATCATGCACTGACATAGATAAAGATTAAAAAGGTGTGTGACAATAGTTGTCAATGTTTCTCCAGAAAACACAGATTTTATAGGGGTTAGTCCACTGAATTAGATGAAATATGAAGTTTTATTAAATTATTCACTAAAATACTTGAAATGATGTCCATGTACTATTAAAATAATTTTAACATACATTAATACAAATTTAAAATGCGATTGGGTAATTTAAAAAAAAATAAAGAGTATAAACTTCTTAATATAGCATTTATCGAAAAATTCGATTTTCTGTAGGAGTTAACCCACATATTTCGAGAAAAATTAGAAAATATGAAAATTTTGTTTTAATGCATATTTTCATCATTCACAAACATAGTATGAAGGTTCAAGAGGTGTTCAAGTTTCTCCAGAAAATAGAATTTGTTTTAAAGGGGTTTTGTCCACTAATTAAGTGCTATATGAAATTTAAATAAATTACCTGTTGGAAAATTTGAAATGATGTCCACATACCATTAAAATAAATTTTAACATACATTAATACAAATTTAGAATGTGATTGGGTAATTTAAAAAACAATAAAGAGTCTAAACTTCTTAATATAGCATTTATCAAAAATTTTGATTTTCTCTAGGGGTTAACCCACATATTTCGAGAAAAATTAGAAAATATGAAAATTTTGTTTTAATGCATATTTGCATCATTCAATGATATAGTATGAATTTTAAAAAGGTTTGAGACCTTAGGTGTTCATGTCTACTGATTAAGTATATGAAATTTAAGTAAATTATCTGTTGGAAAATATGAAATGATGTCCATGTACCATGAAAATAATTTTAACATATATTAATACAAATTTAGAATGTGATTGGGTAATTTTAACCAAAAATAAAGAGCCTAAACTTCTTAATATAGCATTTATAAAAAAAACTCGATTTTTGTAGAGGTTAACCCACATATTTCGAGAAAAATTAGAAAATATGAAAATTTTGTTTTAATTCATATTTGCATCATTCACTAACATAGTATGAAGGTTAAAGAGGTTTGAGAGTTTAGGTAATCATGTTTCTTCAGAAAATAGAATTTCTTTTATAGAGGTTTTGTCCACTGATTAAGTAGTATATGAAATTTAAATAAGTTACCTGTTGAAAAATTTGAAATGATGTTCATGTACCATGAAAATAATTTTAACATACATTAATACATATTTAGAATGTGATTAGGTAATTTTAATCAACAATAAAGATCCTAAACTTCTTAATATAGCATTTATCGAAAAATTCAATTTTTTGTAGAGGTTAACCCACATATTTCGAGGAAAATTAGAAAATATGAAAGTTTGTTTTAATGCATATTTGCATCATTCACTAACATAGTATGAAGGTTAAAGAGGGTTGAGACCTTAGGTAATCATGTTTCTTCAGAAAATAGAATTTCTTTTATAGAGGTTTTGTCCACTGATTAAGTAGTATATGAAATTTAAATAAGTTACCTGTTGGAAAATTTGAAATGATGTCCATGTACCATGAAAATAATTTTAACATACATTAGTACAAATTTAGAATGTGATTGGGTAATTTTAATCAAAAATAAAGAGCCTAAACTTCTTAATATATCATTTATCAAAAAACTCGTTTTTCTGTAGGGGTTAACCCACATATTTCGAGAAAAATTTGAAAATATGAAAATTTTGTTTTAATGCATATTTGCATCATTCACTAACATAGTATGAAGGTTAAAGAGGTTTGAGACCTTTGGTGTTCATGTTTATCCAAAAAATAGAATTTCTTTTATAGGAGATTTGTCAACTGATTAAGTGGTATATGAAATTTAAATAAAATATCTGTTTGAAAATTTGAAATGATGTCCATGTACCATGAAAATAATTTTAACATACATTAATATAAATTTATAATGTTATTGCGTAATTTTAATCAACAATAAAGAGCCTAAACTTCTTAATATAACATTTATCGAAAAACTCGATTTTCTGTAGAGGACCCACATATTTCGAGAAAAATTATAAAATATGAAAATTTTGTTTTAATGCATATTTTCATCATTCACCAACATAGTATGAAAGTTAAAGAGATTTGAGACCTTAGGTAATCATGTTTCTTCAGAAAATAGAATTTCTTTTATAGGGGCTTTGTCCACTGATTAAGTAGTATATGAAATTTAAATAAGTTACCTGTTGGAAAATTTGAAATGATGTCCATGTACCATGAAAATAATTTTAACATACATTAATACAAATTTAGAATGTGATTGGGTAATTTTAATCAACAATAAAGAATCTAAACTTCTTAATATAGCATTTATCGAAAAATTTGATTTTCTGAACCCACATATTCCGAGAAAAGTGATAAAATATGAAAATTTTGTTTTAATGCATATGTTAATCATTCAATTACATACTATGATTGTTAAAGAGGTTTGACACTTTAGGTGTTCATGTTTATCCAGAAAATAGAATTTCTTTTATAGGGGCATTGTCCACTTATTAGGTGGTATATGAAATTTAAATAAATTATCTGTTGAAAATTTTGAAATGATGTCCATGTACCATAAAAATATTTTAACATACATTAATAAAAATTTAGAATATGATTAGATAATTTTATCAACAATAAAGAGCCTAAACTTCTTAATATAGCATTTATCAAATAACTAGATTTTTTGTAGGGGTTAACCCACATATTTCAAGCTAAACTGAAAATATGAAAATTTGTTTAATGCATATTTTCATCATTCACTAACATAGAATGAAGGTTAAAGAGGTTTGAGACCTTAGGTGTTCATGTTTACCAGAAAATAGAATTTCTTTTATATGGATTTGTCCACTGATTATGTGGTATATGAAATTTAAAATAATTATCTGTTGGAAAATTTGAATGATGTCCATGTACCTTGAAAATAATTTTACAATACATTAATACATATTTAGAATGTGATTGGGTAATTTTAATCAACAATAAAGAGCCTAAACTTCTTAATATAGCATTTATCAAAAAATTCGATTTTCTGTAGGGGTTAACCAACATATTTCGAGAAAAAATAGAAAATATGAAAATTTTGTTTTAATGCATTGTTTCATCATTCACTGACATAGTATGAAGGTTAAAGATGTTTGACACCTTAGGTGTTCATGTTTCTCCAGAAAAAGTTTTTTTTTTTAATAGGGGGTTTATCCACTTATTAAGTAGTATATGAAATTTAAATAAGTTAGCTGTTAGAAAATTTGAAATGATATCCATGTACCATGAAAATAATTTTAACATACATTAATACAAATTTAGAATGTGATTGGGTAATTTTAACCAACAATAAAGAGCTTAAAATTCTTAATATAGCATTTATCCTAAAACTCGATTTTCTGTAGGGGTTAACCCACATATTTCGAGGAATATTAGAAAATAAGAAAATTTTGTTTTAATGCATATTTGAATCATTCACTAACATAGTATGAATGTTAAAGATGTTTGACACCTTAGGTGTTTATGTTTCTCCAGAAAAAAGATTTTTTTTTAATAAGGGGTTTGTCCACTAATTAAATAGTTTAGAAATTTATATAAGTTACTTGTAAGAAAATTTGAAATGATGTCCATTTACCATGAAAATAATTTTAACATACATTAATACCAATTAAGAATGTGATTGGGTAATTTTAATTAACAATAAAGAGCCTAATCTTCTTAATATAGCATTCATCGAAAAACTCGATTTTCTGTAGGGGTTAACCCACATATTTCGAGAAAAATTAGAAAATATGAATTTTTTTTTTAATGGATATTTGCATCATTAACCAACATAGTATGAAGGTTAAAGAGGTTTGAGACCCTAGGTAATCATGTTTCTTCATAAAATAGAATTTTGTTTTGTAGGGGCTTTGTCCACTGATTAAGTAGTATATGAAATTTAAATAAATTACCTGTTGGAAAATTTGAAATGATGTCCATGTACCATGAAAATAATTTTAGCATACATTAATACAAATTTAGAATGTGATTGGGTAATTTTAATCAACAATAAAGAGCCTAAACTTCTTAATATAGCATTTATCAAAAAACTCGATTTTCTGTAGAGGTTAACCCACATATTTTGAGAAAAATTGGAAAAAATGAAAATTTTGTTTTAATGCATATTTGCATTATTCACTAACATAGTATGAAGGTTAAAGAGGTTTGAGACCTTAGGTGTTCATGTTTTTCCAGAAAATCGAATTTCTTTTATAGGAGATTTGTCAACTGATTGAGTGGTATATGAAATTTATATAAATTATCTGTTGGAAAATTTGAAATGATGTCCATGTACCATGAAAATAATTTTAAAATATATTAGTACAAATTTAGAATGTGATTGGGTAATTTTAACCAAAAAAAAAGAGCCTAAATTTCTTAATATAGCATTTATCGAACAACTCGATTTTCTGCAGAGGTTAACCCACATATTTTGAGAAAAAATTGGAAAATACAAAAATTTTGTTTAATGCATTTTTGCATCATTCAATTACATAGTATGAATGTTAAAGAGGTTTGAGACCATAGGTGTTCATGTTTATCAAGAAAATATAATTTGTTTGATAGGGGCTTTGTCCACTGATTAAGTGGTATATGAAATTTAAGTAAATTATCTGTTGGAAAATTTGAAATGATGTCCATGTACCATGAAAATAATTTTAACATATATTAATACAAATTTAGAATGTGATTGGGTAATTTTAACCCAAAAAAAAGAGCCTAAATTTCTTAATATAGCATTTATCGAACAACTCGATTTTCTGCAGAGGTTAACCCACATATTTCGAGAAAAATTAGAAAATATGAAAATTTTGATTTACTGCATATTTGCCTCATTCAATAACATAGTATTAAGGTTAAAGAGGTTCGAGACCTTAGGTAATCATGTTTCTTCAGAAAATAGAATTTCTTTTATAGAGGTTTTGTCCACTGATTAAGTAGTATATGAAATTTAAATAAGTTACCTGTTGGAAAATTTGAATTGATGTCCATGTACCATGAAAATAATTTTAACATACATTAATACAAATTTATAATGTTATTAAGTAATTTTAATCAACAATAAAGAGCCTAAACTTCTTAATATAACATTTATCAAAAAACTCGATTTTCTGTAGGGGTTAACCCACATATTTCGAGAAAAATTAGAAATTATGAAAATTTTGTTTTAATCGATATTTGCATCATTAACCAACATAGTATGAAGGTTAAAGAGGTTTGAGACCTTAGGTAATCATGTTTATTCAGAAAATAGAATTTTGTTTTGTAGGGGCTTTGTCCACTTATTAAGTAGTATATGAAATTTATATAAGTTACCTGTTGGAAAATTTGAAATGATGTCCATGTACCATGAAAATAATTTTAATATATATTAATACAAATTTAGAATGTGATTGGGTAATTTTAATCAACAATAAAGAGCCTAAACTTCTTAATATAGCATTTATCAAAAAACTCGATTTTCTGTAGGGGTTAACCCACATATTTTGAGAAAAATTGGAAAGAATAAAATTTTTGTTTTATTGCATATTTGCATCATTCACTAACATAGTATGAAGGTTAAAGAGGTTTGAGACCTTAGGTGTTCATGTTTGTCCAGAAAATAGAATTTCTTTTATAGGAGATTTGTCAACTGATTAAGTGGTATATGAAATTTAAATAACTTATCTGTTTGAATATTTGAAATGATGTCCATTTACCATGAAAATAATTTTAACATACATTAATACAAATTTATAATGTTATTAAGTAATTTTAATGAACAATAAAGAACCTAAACTTCTTAATATAACATTTATCGAAAAACTCAATTTTCTGTAGGGGTTAACCCACATATTTCGAGAAAAATTAGAAAATATGAAAATTTTGTTTTAATGGATATTTGAATCATTAAACAACATAGTATGAAGGTTAAAGAGGTTTGAGACCTTAGTTAATCATGTTTCTTCTGAAAATAGAATTTTGTTTTGTAGGGGCTTTGTCCACTGATTAAGTAGTATATGAAATTTAAATAAGTTACCTGTTGGAAAATTTGAAATGATGTCCATGTACCATGAAAATAATTTTAACATACATTAATACAAATTTAGAATGTGATTGGGTAATTTTAATTAACAATAAAGAGCCTAAACTTCTTAATATAGCATTTATCAAAAAACTCGATTTTCTGTAGGGGTTAACCCACATATTTCGAGAAAAATTGGAAAAAATTAAAATTTTGTTTTAATGCATATTTGCATCATTCACTAACATAGTATGAAGGTTAAAGAGGTTTGACACCTTAGGTGTTCATGTTTTTCCAGAAAATAGAATTTCTTTTATAGGAGATTTGTCAACTGATTGAGTGGTATATGCAATTTATATAAATTATCTGTTTGAATATTTGAAATGATGTCCATTTACCATGAAAATAATTTTAACATACATTAATACAAATTTATAATGTTATTAAGTAATTTTAATCAACAATAAAGAACCTAAACTTCTTGATATAGCATTTATCGAAAAACTCGATTTTCTGTAGGGGTTAACCCACATATTTGGAGAAAAATTAGAAAATATGAAAATTTAGTTTTAATGGATATTTGCATCATTAACCAACATAGTATGAAGGTTAAAGAGGTTTGAGACCTTAGGTAATCATGTTTCTTCAGAAAATAGAATTTTGTTTTGTAGGGGCTTTGTCCACTGATTAAGTAGTATATGAAATTTAAA
>CAKOAT010144821.1:77647-99595 GCA_932364175.1 Eruca vesicaria subsp. sativa | reverse complement strand
TCGGCCAGACCAAACGGCCTACGAGGCTAGTCTCAAAGCCGGCAAAGGTCCAGATGCTATCGACATCAATATGCTCGATAATTCCTACACAACATATAACTAGACCGTAAAGGTCTTGCTAGGAAACAGGTCATACGAACCTTAACTCTGAAACAAACTACGAAAGGCTTGATCCCCTCAAAAGGGTACGTAGGCAGCCCTCACAAGGCGTAGCCCTAATCTTAAACACATTCCGCTCCCTGGAGAATGGAAAGATCACTCTCAACGGACCTTTCCAACCATTAATTCCGCCTAAATTAACTAAAACTGGCAAACCACTCGCAAGAACCTTACGCTAGGAGCTCAAGATTCTAGCGAACTGGGGGGCTAACTGTTGGTGTCAAAATCGGTCACGACGGAATCAATGGCTAAAAGTCTCCGCAAAAGTAAAAATAAAAATACGTTTTATAAAACTCCAAAGATCGTTTTATAAAACTCGGGAATCGTTTTATAAAACTCAGAGATCGTTTTATAAAACTCGAGAATCATTTTATAAAACTCGAGAATCGTTTTATAAAACTCGAAGAATCGTTTTATAAAACTCGAGAATCGTTTTATAAAACTCGAAGAATCATTTTATAAAACTCGAAGAATCGTTTTATAAAACTCGAGAATCGTTTTATATAACTCGAGAATCGTTTTATAAAACTCGAGAATCGTTTTATTAAACTCGAGAATCGTTTTAAAAACTCGAAAATCATTTTATAAAACTCGAAGAATCGTTTTATAAAACTCGAGAATCGTTTTATGAAACTCGAGAATCGTTTTATAAAACTCGAGAATCGTTTTATAAAACTCGAGAATCGTTTTATAAAACTCGAGAATCATTTTATAAAACTCGAGAATCGTTTTATAAAACTCGAGAATCGTTTTATAAAACTCGAGAATCGTTTTATAAAACTAGAAGAATCGTTTTATGAAACTCGAGAATCGTTTTATGAAACTCGAGAATTGTTTTATAAAACTCGAGAATCGTTGTATAAAACTCGAGAATCGTTGTATAAAACTCAAGAATCGTTCTATAAAACTCAAGAATCGTTCTATAAAACTCGAGAATCGTTCTATAAAACTCGAGAATCGTTCTATAAAACTCGAGAATCGTTTTATAAAACTCGAAGAATCGTTTTATGAAACTCGAAGAATCGTTTTATAAAACTCGAGAATCGTTTTATAAAACTCGAGAATCGTTTTATAAAACTCGAGAATCGTTTTATAAAACTCGAGAATCGTTTTATAAACCTCGAGAATCGTTTTATAAAACTCGAGAATCGTTTTATAAAACTCGAAAATCGTTTTATAAAACTCGAGAATCATTTTATAAAACTCGAAGAAACGTTTTATAAAACTCGAAGAATCGTTTTACGAAACCGCAAAAAACCGAAACAGCCGTAAAACGTGAACTAGTCATGACTAGTTCGCCCATGGGCGAACTAAGCCGGCCCGGCTTAGTTCGCCGATGGGCGAACTAGGGACACTCCACTAGTTCGCCCATCGGCGAACTACGGACACTCCACTAGTTCGCCCATCGGCAAACTAGGGACACTCCACTAGTTCGCCGATGGGCGAACTAAGAAACACTCAACTAGTTCGCTCATTGGCGAACTAGTCCTGTCCCGGCTAGATCGCCAATGGGCGAACTAAGAGGTGCTGACTTTGCCCCACTGGTTATTTTCGCGTAGTTCGCCATATGGCGACCTAGCCAAGCTGAACTAGCTCGCCGTACGTCGAGCCGACCATCCCGAGCCTCGATCTCTCGCAGCCTCGATTCAAAACTTACGTCTTTCGACACGGTCGCATTCTGAACCACGGCCGAAACGTCTCCCGTTCCGTCTCGATCCGACCTATCATTCAAGTTTTACGATAAAAACCGTAAAACTTCGCTTTCTCGGAAAGAACTCGAGGAAATCGTATAAAACGGCGACGGTTAATCGAAACACCGAACATTGCCTAAACTATACGATTTATTCGAGATTTCTTGTTAAAATCATAAAAAACTCGTTTTAAATAAAAAACGTCGAGAGAATCGTAAAAAAACGGCATCGGATCAGGAAACGGTCTCGTTAAAGTCGTAAAACGGTTTTTATCGTAAAACGGCCCGAAAGGTCCTAAAACACGATAAAAACCCAAGAGCGCTGCAATTGCTTTAGTTTGGGGTTCTATGCTATTGCGAAACTCGGTTTACTCGCAGACGGAAGATAAAAGGCAAGTTTGAAGATAAATAGAAGATTTCCGCAGAAGAAAAGGAAGGATCGACAGATATGGAAAGTTCCCGAAATATTCGGTTTCGAGCAAAATGGAAAGACTAAAACCGCCTAAGGAGGAGGCATAGGGCAGAAGCTGGAGGGACGAAATCTAGAGCTCTCATCTGAGACTTTAACAACTTTTCTACACTTAGAATTTTCCGCACTTAGAAACTTAGGCTTTTTCTCGACAAGTTCGGTTTCTATGACTGGCGCTCAATTACTAGACGAACTCGCCCAGGCAGTTCGATCTCTGGTCTAGCTCTATCAACTAAACTACGTTCGATTTGATCCCCGAAAGGGGTACGTAGGCAGCCTTTCATAAGGTTCAGTCCGAAATCAATCAAACCTTTTTTCCTATCTTTTTCCGTCTTTCGTTATCGAGCTGCGACTCGACTAGATCTGGGGTTTTATGTTTGTAACTCGCTGATGGCCCCTGCGGCCGAAGCCTTTGTAATTCCTTGTAATGATCGCAACGCTCTTACGCGAATCGGAAATAAGATCGACTTTCTTTATAAATTCGTTTTATTGTGTTTTTTATATTTTTCCGCATTTATTTGGTTACTTGTCGTTGGCTTTCGCAGAGATTCCTTATTTAACGGAAATCGACAAGTGTGAATCTCGGTTCCCACACTCCGCGTGAACCCTCACCATGGTACCTTGAGTATTGCTCTCTATGATTCTTTTAACTCCCAGCCTTGTTGTTGTAACCAGTATTTTCCTTCGAAATTCCTTTTCCTCTAGAAACCTCTGTAGGGTTCTCCGCATCCCTTCCTACATGTCTTCTTAATCCTTGGTCTCTGTCCTGGATGAGAGCCCCTTTGTAACTGAAAGCTTTGGGGCCGTGTCACCTTGGTCTGGTTTAGATGGCGGATCATCACTCCCTCACTCATTAGTCTTTGTGGTAGGACAACGATACTGATCATGCCTCATACTGTTACAGATACGACAAAACCATGCAGTTTCTCGTACCTTATAGCCACCTCCGTTTCTTCTCCACTATGGAACTCCACAATACTGGAAAACACCAGTGGCTGAGAAGCATCGAGCTCCACCCTAACTCGCCCTTTGTCCACATCCACCTCCTCTTGAACTTTGCCAAGAGCACTATCAATGCTCCTGAAGGTAGGGTCTTCCCAAAAATGCAGTGGCACTCCTAACACTCAAACCCAAAAAGTTATCTTGGAATGATAGTTGGCTTCCATCAACGGCTCCCAACGAACAATGGAAAGCATCCAAGAATCAAAATGCAACGGCTCCATTTTTAAGACCTCCATGATGTCTTTCTCGTTGTCGAAATTAAATTGGAATCTTCCTAGCCCAAGATCGGTCCCAACCACTCTGTCATCGACTTGCCAGATCTTTGGAAGTCTAGCAATGAGCAACTTCATGCCTCGCCTCTGCGGGTTCATGCATCTTCCAATAAGAGTTCTTGCATAGTCAAAATGAGTTGTAGATTCAACATAATGTGACTATCCTATTCATTATTTTATCATAATTGTTTTTTTCTCTCTTCCTCTTAAAGGGTTGCAAAAAAATGTAATGCTTCTTACTCTAAAAATCTCTAACCTCTCTTTAATCTTTTTGAAATTGAAAACACCAAACTTTATATCAATTTCTCCTTTTTCTTATGTTTTTCTCACTAATTTATCTTGTTTTGAAAGTTTTTCACTTAATAATTCTTATCTTGCACTATTTTAAAGGCATATCTATAAATTTTGGATATGTATTTTTGTGTATTTTATATGTTAGATTCTAAAAAGTTGTAGATTCAACATAGTGTGACAGTTTTATTTATTATATAAGCATAAAAAGTTACATTTGAAGTTTTTTATCAGTTTTGTTGTAATTTGAACATTTTTTGATATGCAGATTTTTTTTCAAATCTGAACCAGACTTTGGAAGGTTTTTTCAAATCCAGAGATGTCTTCTGAACCGGAAATATCTATCCTAAGTGAAGTCTAAGCTTATCTATGTAGATGAATGATCTCATGTTTCATGTGTAATAATTTTGTTTATGGTTTGTTTTATGATTTTTACGTGTATTCTTTTAGTTGTGAATTCTTGTGTAAACTTGAAGAGATGTTAATGAATATAATTTGTTAAATATGTTAATGTTTACAATATGTATTATTTTGTCAAAATTACTTGATATTATTGAAGTTATTGAGCAAGAAATGTTTTGACCAAGATACTAAAACTAAAGAAGAGGATTTCTCAAGAAAACTTAATTCACAAAAGATCAAACAATACATAAGTCTTTCGGAAGACTTCACTAGAAGTTTTCCTTTAATACTATCAATATCATAAGACTTCTTAAGATAATCCTTAAAATTATAATCAGAAAACAAGTTTAGTCTTCTCTTAGAAGACCGTTCGAAACACTTCTAGATAAGTCTTCTCGCAGAAGACTTTTCAGAATATTTAACACAAATTAAGCAAAATTTGAGCGAAAAATTTAAGTAGGAAAACTGAGCGGGAAATGAAAATTAAGCTGAAAATTTAGGCGGGATATTAAAATTTTAGAGAGAAACTTAAATTTTAAATTCAAATTGAAATTTTAAATCTCGTGAAAAGTTAAAAGTATATCATATTATCTAAGAAGACAAGTTAAACCACATGTTTTTCATTCTTGAAGTTACTTAACACTATTGAAAGTTAAAAACATATCATGAAGATATTTAAGCAGGAAATTAAAATTTAAGCGAAAAACTTATATTTTAAATTCAAATTGAAATTTTAAATCTCATGAAAATTAAAAAGTATATCTTATGAATCTAAGAAGACAAACTAAACCACATGATTTTTTATTCTCGAAGTTACTTAGCACTTTTGAAAGTTAAAAACATATCTTGAAGTTATTTAAACCACATGATTTTTCATCCTTGAAGTTACTTAACACTAAGGGAGATGATTTCTCAAGAAAACTTAATCAAATTCACAAAATATTAAACTATTTATAAGTCTTTCGAAAGACTTCACTAGAAGTTTTCCTTTAACACTATCAATAACATAAGGGTTCTTATGATAATCCTTAAAAATTATAATCAGAAAACAAGTTAAGTCTTCTCTTAAAAGACTCTCCGGAAGACTTATATAGAAGACTTCTTCGCAGAAAACTTCTTCGCAGGAGACTTTTCAGAATATCGAACACAAATTAAGCGGAAAATATGAGTGGGAAATTCGAGCTGGAAAATTGAGTGAGAAATGAAAATTAAGCTGAAAATTTAGGAGGGAAATGAAAATTCAAGTGAGAAACTTAAATTTTAAATCTCATGAAAGTTAAAAAGTATATCTTATAATCTAAGAAGACAAATTAAACCACATGATTTTTCATTCTTGAAGTTACTCAGCACTTTTGAAAGTTAAAAACATATCTTAAAATTATTTAACACTATTGAAAATACTAATTTTACAAAAATGAACGTAGAAGACTTCAACATAAGTCCTCTGAGATTTATTAAGTCTTCATTCATTAACTAGACACATTAATAAACATGAATGTTTGTAAACTCATAATTATCACCAATTAAGTTATGAATTTTATTTATGAGTCCCAATAGTGACTATCATACATGCATTAGAAAATGTTCAAAAGTCTTTTTAATTTTAGAGAAAATAAAAATTTATTAAACATTGACGCTGACGACTTCCACAGAAGTTTTCTTGAAGTAGACTTCCACGGAAGTCTTCCATTTAGGTCATTTTTGAAATTGCAAATTTACGAAGGAAGACTTACACAAAAGTCTGCTCTACAGTAGACTTCTTAGGAAGTGTTCCTTTGTAAATATTGGCTTACTTTTGTATTTCAAAATTTCCAGAAAATGACCGGGATTCTGGTCAAACCTTTGGTTATTCCCTGGAAGACTTCCACATAAGTCTTCTTAAAAAAATCATATATAGTCAATTGTAAACGTAACCTAGACAGACTTCCACCGACCATAAGCATACATCATGTAACAGTTGAGAAGACTTTCATGGAAGTCTTTTGGTGAAAGTCAAAATTTTACACAGTTTGGTCAATTTCAAATCAAACCTATTTATCCGAGAAAACTTCTAGGAAAGTCTTCTCGTGGAAGACTTTCTTAGAAGTCTTCTAATTAAAATTAAATGTTTTATTTTAAATTGTCAACTGCAAAATTAACCTACATAGATAGACTTTCAAGACGGTGAGTAGACTTCATGCAACAGTTGAGAAAAGGGAAGTCTTCTCGTCTTCTGACAGAATACTTGCATGGAAAGTCAAATTTCTGACACAATTCAGTCAACTGCAAAACTAACATGTTTAGCTGAGAAGATTTTCAGGGACGTATACTCGTTTTTTGTTAACAAAGAAAGGTTGGAAGACTTACAAAGAATTATTCTCTGAAAAATACATAGAAAGTCAATTATGAAATTAACCTATGCATTGATCAGAAGACTTCAATCTTGGTGGAAATGACTTCCAGGAAAATCTTATTGCGAAACAGATCTGAAAAAAAGACAAAGATCATTCTTAGATCCAATGAAGTTAAAGTGTAGTTTCTTTAAGCACACATAACTTCTTAATAAAAGTTACCCATTCATCATTGATCAAGTATCATGAACGTGAGTAACTCTAATAAGCTTATAATTTTTGAAATAAAAAATTTAAAATACTGGGATGAAATAAGAGAGGAAGTGAAAGAGAACTGTTTGTATGTGTAAGAAATATGAATATGAAGATGTAGATGTTGATTTTATGTGCATTTAGAACTTGAAATTGGTTGTTCATGGTGGTTGGTGTATTGAAGACAAAATATTGTAAATAAAAGAGGAAGATGAGGATAATTGAGTAAAATAAGAAATATTGAAAAAAAAATTTAAGAAACAATAATGACATTTTCGTAAATAGTTTGAACTTCTAGAGTGAAAAGGGAAAATGAAAATTTCAAAAAAAAAAATCATGGCTTACTTTTGCATTTAAATTTTTGTTTTAAGTTCTTTTTGCAAAACCCCTATATATATTTTAGTGCACAAGGTGCGGGCCATCAACTAGTTAATATATTACATATATATGACAATTAATTATTTTGAATAATAAAAATTTGATATTTTTTTTTATATCCTCCATCATTTCTGTTTAATCTATATTATTAAAAAATAAACATTCACATTAACTAATATAATAAAACTGGTTTTTAATATGTTCTATATTTTTTTTAAAAAAACGGCTATAAACTAAAAAAACCATGAAAAGCCTTACAATGAAAATTTTGTGAACAATCGTTTTATTTTATTTTTTGTTATAAAAGGATACCAATCATAAAATCATATGAATATGAAGTATTACATAAATATGTTAGTTTTGAAACTTGCATTGTAAAAGTATTAAGACCTGGATATTTTAATTTTGAAATTTACATTGTACTTTTAAAACGATTATAAACTACTAGCACTATTAAAAATCCCACATTAAAAATTATATGTTTAAAAGTCTAAATTTTTTTTACAATAAATATATAAATGTTAATAAATATTACCAACAATTTATCAATTAGCAACAATATATTGGGTGATAGCTAGCCAGACATGTATCAGCTCATGATACTAATATCATAGCATTTAAACAAACATTATCAGTCAGTAGCTTATTTTGTAGAAGCTAAACCAACATGTAGCAATTTACGGAAACTTTTCAATATTTTCTAATCAAAAAGAAAAATGTTACGATTAAATATGTCCGGAACTGTTAACTCATATACTATCTAATGAATCTAAAATGTAATTTTTTCACTATATTATTGAAAGCTTAAGCACTTAAGTCATGGTCACCAACTCGTCCGAGATGGCAAGTCTTTCAACAGAGCCAGATCCAGACAACGACGTAAATTCTATAAACGTATTGGAGGCCAAAATCATGAGAGGTTGCTTGATCGAACAACAAAGAGTCACGATGAGTTACTTGTTAGGGTTGATACATCGAGAGAAAAGATTTGGCATATCAAATAATTTGATTACTTGGTGGTGATATCGGATGAGGTCATCTATATTGTTGAAGATAGTGTTTTGAAAATTGACCGGACCCGTGGTTGAACCGCTAAAACTCTGTGATCTGATATATAATCCGTTTTGGGTCTTAGAAAAAAAACTGACCTGGACCCGTGATTAAACCACTAAACTCGGTGATCCGATATATAATCTGCTTTGAGTCTTAGAAAAAAGAAACTGTTATTTTGAAAATCTAGTAACAACTGGAAAAACCTAATAAAACCTGGAATCCGGCTATCGGTTGAACCAGTAACTAATTTTTACTTATATTTTTTTTTAATTTTTTAATTATGTAATTAAGATTGAATTTTCTTATTTTTTTTGTCTTATACAACACTAATAAACTATTTTATTTGTTATTTTTCGATTTTGATAAAGATATCACTATGCCACTTGAAGAAAATAAAGTGGATGGTGATAGAAAGAGCCTAGTTAATATGATTTGGTATTAGTGTATTTTTCTTATCAACAGTCTATTACAATTTGATGTTTTATTTGATGTTTTATTTTGTTTATTTGAGTTTAAGATTTAATTTTAATTATTCACATTAGATATTTATATAGTTATGAACTTTAAAGCTAATGACATTTTTTACTATATGTCATAACTCTTAACTTATTAAAAATTGTATAAATTATGTTTTGATATTTTATAAGTCAATAAAATAAAAAAAAACTTAAGTTAATTATTCCTTATTTTTCAAAATTAAAATATCTATTATATTTTCAGTAGCTAGTATATTATTATATAACAAAAATAATTAATTTTTTAACTTTCGTCTTGAGTCAGTCCAATAACCTTAATAACCTTATGATCCAATAATTTGTTTTGTCTCTAGGTTGAGTTTCAAAATACTAGTTTCAGAACTATACAGGAAAATGTCTATAAATTAATAGTTTTTATAAATTAATAAATTGTGTCGGTTCCAGAGAAACGACAGCATCTGCAATGGAGACGCTGATGAAAGCTATTACCGACGCCAGAGAATGGCAAGATGCGCAGACAACTCAACCGACGGAAAAAGACAGCATCTGCAACAGGAGCACCAACACCTGAACCATGGAGACACAGTTACCAAACACAAAAATGCAGCTTGGAGGAAGGAAACTTACATCGCTGAGTTAGCCTGGACGTGCTCCAATGAAGCAGGTTCCGTCAACCTCCAAGGTAGTTCCTCAGAAGACTGCGTTAATTCATCTGTAATGGCGGAAGGATTACCTATACGAGAAGCCCTTCTGCAAATGCAAGCACATGGCACTCCAATATTATTCTCAAGTCAGACGCTCAGATCATCATCCGAACCATCAATAAACGAGAATCTCTCAAGGAAATTTGTGGTATCCTGCAGGATATCTTCAGCTTATCTTGTGATCTCGATGTAATCTCCTTTATCTTTATTCCTCGCACTGAAAACAGCACAGCTGATGCACTGGCCAAGAGTGCTCTGCTAAACTGCTCTCTGTAGACTCTTCTTTATAATTAATGCATTTGCTGTTCAAAAAAAAAAAAAATTGTGTCGGTTCCAACTTGGACTGGTTCAAAATTTGACACAAATCGATAAAATAATAAGATAATAATTTTCTAAAAAAATCTATGTAAATATGTGGTTTCATTAAAATTATAAATTAATAATTTACATGTATACAATATTTTATATAAGTACAAACTTACATTATATTGTTTGTTTATATTCACAATTAAATTATCTTTATATTTTGTTAACACTTCATATTTTTGATGACATTTAGTAATATTATATTTAAAATCACCTTTAGTTTCTATGAATATATATTATATATACCAAATAATATAATAAAATTATTATAAATATAAAATTTCAAAAATTAATAATTAATGTCTATACGCTGAAATCAAATATTTTTCTTATCTTAGAATAAATATATCTTAAAATAAAAACTAAATAAAGAAATATTTGCAAATATCTCTATAAATTAATTAAATTTCAAAATCTCAACATTGTAATTTAGAGAGGTTTTACTGTATAGTATATAGAAAAACTATTGTAATAGTTTGAAATAGATAAAAAGGATGATCGCAATATATTGTAGATTGACATATTAGTAACTATAGTTAAAGATTATGAATGAAGTAATATTGTAAAAAGTGAAATGATATATATTTTTTTTTAATTATGGATTTCTGCGTGTGTACGAGTGTCAATTTTTTTTTTCTTTTGCACAAGTACGAGTGTCAATTTCTTTTCATCTTTTCCTTGTAAGCATTATAGATATCACAATCTTCAGGAGACCCATGAAAACTTCTGACAGTAATGAGATGTGTAACAAACAAAATAGAACACCACTCTGTACTTCACAATAGGTATGTGGATTTTGCCCGAACCAAACCAGTCAAACTGAACCAAAATTTTCGATTTTGGTTTGGTTATGCTTTTGAATTTGTTCAGTTACATATGATCTTGAAAATAATTCGATTTTTGGTTTGATTTGCATTTAAAAAATATAACTGATATAATGAAACTAATGGAAATATCTAAAATAATTAAAATAATCAAAAATAATTAAATGTAACTGAAACTATTAAAGGTTTTATGTTTTAAAAAATAATATCGAAATCACAAAAATTGGTTATTTTGAGAAAGAATATAAAACATAAATTAACCGAAAAAACCAGTTTACTTTTGGTCATTTCGGTGGAGATTGTAGCCAATGAACCAAGATAACCAAAACCACATTTCAAACATAAAAAATAGGATATTTTTCTCCATGAACCAATATAAACGAGATATAAAACGACGAAATTGTTTTGCAATTAATTCTATAAATAAACATTTTATACCTCAAATAGTAAAAAGAAAAGTTTGGATACCATCTACGACCTACCTCTATATTCATCTCTATATTTTTTCTAAAATAGCGAATTTATGTTATAAAGATAAATTGATTTGTTCCAATACCTACTCTATAATAGAATTCATCCATTTATAGGAAAAAATATTGAGATATACAATTTTCACTTCTGAATATAAACATAAAGTAAGATTTCTCTATTATCTAAAAACAATTATCATAGATATATACATTTTGGAACAAATCTACCTTGGATAGAGATCTCAATTTTAGTAAAAATGTAAGTCTTTAACATTTTCCAAAAATTAAAGTAAAGCAAAATAATCTACTGAATTTTGGCCTCACATTGTCTCATCCTCTTAATTTTTTTTTGAAACATCTCATCCTCTTAATAAATCTAGAATTAATGAAAGTATCTAATGATTACAAAGATCAGTAAAACATTGATCACTGACAGCGTCACCCATTTGGGAGTCTTACACCGGCATATATCGAAGCACAATAAATACACAAACTTTTTAACGACAAAATAAAACCTGCCCAAAACAAAATAACATTCTACACCTCCCCGAAACAAAATAAAACCGTTTTGTTATTAACGACACCAAAATAGGACAACTGTTCTGAACAATGAACATAGAATCAACAAAAAAAAACTAAAAGATATCAATTGCATTGATATGTAGCAATTGTTGTCTCACGTTAATATCATCCTCTCTATAGATCCGTGGACTTGAAACAACATCAATCTCTGAAACACCTTTGACCACTTAATTAATAGTTACACTTTACACCCATATTGATCGAAAGTTGTGGAGGTTTCCCAGTATGACATAATAACTTTCGGTAGCAAAATTGCAAAGTAAATTACATGATTACGAAATGAAAAGCCATAGGTACATAATGTACGAGGCATTTCCAGGATCAAAAGGCATTGAGAAAAGCAAGATGATCAGGACATACCACAATACTAATATTGCGTCACAAGCCATTATACCTGAAGAAACTGTGTTTATCCTTCAGAATTGGTAATCGACGTACAGAAAACAAACTAAAACTCTTAAATGTGATATGATCAGTGGAAGGAGAAGTTGTTTAACAAAGCCTTTACAGAATTTGTGATCGTCCACTGCTCGTACTACACTCTTCCTACTTTTATCTCATCTCAGCATAAAAATACATAACAATCCAACAAAAAAAAGAACAAAAACTGAATATGAAAAGCCTCAGTGTGTGTAACAAATTCAGATCATTGATCAATAGAACCTCACTGAAATCCGCTAAGATATTTGCTCATATCATCATAAGCTTTTTCTATAAGCCATCTAAAATCAACCAAAGAACAAGAACAGTTTAACCAAAAAACCACAAAATTGTTATAAAAAGCTTCAGTGTGTGTAACAAATTCAGATCATTGATTAATTAACCTAACTGAAATCCGCTAAGATATTTGTTTTATCATCATAAGCTTAAATATAAGCTATCTAAAGCGAAACCAAGTACATAAAAATCTAAACATAGCAAAATATAGACTATCTGAAACTAAAACAAGAACAGCAAATCAAGCAAAAACTAACAATATAATTATAAAGATTGTTTCTTCAAATCAATAAAAAGATTAGATTTTATTATATAGTTTGTGTGAAAATGAATACTCAGACAGCCAAGGGTTACTCTTCAACTTCTGGGTGAAGTGCCCAGATCTGAAACTCTAGTCCACAACATATTGTATCATCACCATATACCCTTTCACAAAAACCTAAACTTACCAAAGGAAAAACTCATAGAGATACAAGAAGAAAGAAAGCTCATATGACTTACAGAAGACAAAAAAGCATATAAATACACAAACACACATAAACGAATTGAGAAGTAGGGCTCACCTCGGCGCGGCTGTAATTTAACTTTTCTTTTTTTAGGCCCATTTAGTTTCACTGAGCCCATCTTACGCACACCCATTTAATAACTGTATAAACACACAGACTTTCCTTTACCATTTCTGGCTAAACCAGTCAACACTACAAAGACAAAACCCAGAAAGATAAATAAAAGAAAATCGAGCTTGTGTTCGTACCTGCGGCGGAAATTGGTCATCTTCGTTCAACCGTCGAGTTAGCTAAGAAACTCCTCAACGAAGATGATCGTCTTTCAATCACCGTACTCATGATTCCTCGCCCTTCCGTCGATGATTCCGATCATGTTACATCCCTTGTCACACCGTATCAAGAACGCCTCCGTTACGTTACCATCTCCGTCGCAGATCAACCACCCGACGTTCATCTCGATACGCAAGCCTACATGGACAACCAAAAGCCCAAACTGAGAGACGCAGTCTCCAGAATCCTCGATCCAACAAGAGCCGACTCGCTGACGCGGCTCGCCGGATTCGTTGTCGACATGTTCTGTACATCAATGATAGAAGTAGCTGACGAATTCAAACTTCCAACTTATATGATGTACACGTCGAACGCTGCGTTTCTCGGAATCACGCTTCATCTCCAGTTGATGTTCGACGAGAAGAAGTATGACGTCAGCGAGTTGGATGACTCAGTCAACGAGTTGGAGTTTCCGTGTTTGACTCGTCCTTACCTGTTAAATTTCTTTGACTCAGTCAACCGCATCAGCAATCCGCATGGGCACGGATTCCAAGGTAAGTATTTTCTTTTTTTCTTTTTTTTTTACTTCCAAAAAAAAAAAAAAATTAATAATCTAACTAATCGCGAGCCGCCACGTGGCGTGGGGCCCGCGGAATAGTGATAAACTTCATCACCTCTTAATGACGACCCGAGTTCGTTGAAAAAGAGGGATCCACGAAATTAAAAAATATTTTTTATTGGATTCCGTGCGATAAACCGCTGATGCGGATGGTCTTATCTCTTCACCTCAAAGCAGTGGCTACCCTTCTTTCTTGAACGAGCAAGAAACTTCCAGAAGTTGAAAGGTATTTTACCGTTGCGGAGCTGGAGCCTCAGTCTTTGAATATATTCTCTGGTGACCTTTCTCAAGTGTATCCAGTGGGACCTCTGTTACACCTCCATAACGACGACGTCGAAGGGAAGGAATCGGAGATTTTACAGTGGCTCGACGAGCAACCGGAGAGATCGGTTGTGTTCCTCTGTTTCGGGAGCATGGGAGGTTTCAACGACAAACAAACGAGAGAGATAGCAGTCGTGTTAGAACGAAGCGGTCACCGGTTTCTCTGGTCTCTCCACCGAGGATCACCGAATATAATGACGGAGCCTCCCGGAGATTACAAGAATTTGGAGGAAGTTTTACCCGAGGGATTCTTCGATCGGACGTCGGAGAGAGGGAAGGTGATCGGATGGGCCCCAAAAGTGGCGGTGCTAACTAAGCCGGCGATCGGGAGCTTCGTGACTCACTGTGGATCAAACTCGATGCTTGAGAGCTTGTGGTTTGGCGTTCTGATGGTGACGTGGCCGCTCTATGCGGAGCAGAAGATAAGCGTGTTCGAGATGGTGGACGAGCTTGGAATGGTGGTGGAGATACGGAGGTTTTTTAGAGGAGATTTGTTGGCTGGAGACATGGAGACGTTTACGGTGAAGGATATAGAGAGAGCGATCAGGCGCGTGATTGAGCAGAATAGTGACGTCAGGAACATGGTGAAGGAGATGGCTAAGTGCCGCGTGGCGTTACAGGACGGCTTTGTGGAAGTTTATACGAGACGTGGTCGAAAATGCTGTGGCCTAATTGGATGGAATCATGTGGAGTCAAAGTTGAAAGGAATCTCCCTATACATTAAAAGAGAAGTCACTTTAGTGATTTCTCAATAGGTGGCACTCATAGAGAACTTTTAGAATTAATTCTTTTAATTTTATTGGTTGATTCTTTGGTAATCTTTTTTTCTTTTTTTTTTATTATCGTCCAAGAGTTATTTGGGAACAACTTTGATTACGTTTCCAAACACTCCAAGGCAATATACGTTTATTTCTTTTCTCGATTGGAAGAACCAAAAGCTGCGATTTTCAAGGTTTCCCTTTGATCCTTGGAGTTCGAATTAGGGTCATCTTCTTGATGATGATTCGAAGGCTGAGCAGAACCAGATGAGTTCGACATATCCAGATTAGTTCTCGGAGTCATTGAATAAAGGTGGATCGAGCTCAGCAAATCGATAGAAGAAGCTTCCACGAGAACAGAATGAACCATTGATATAGAGTACTGCTTCCTCGACAAGTTTGCCAATGTTTTCTTCTTTCTCTCTGGTGGATCAAGTTTCGCTCACTGTTTCGATAACTGCTTTCTCGAGTACTGATTGCTGATTTCAGTTAGGGCTAGGCCAGAAGGGTTACGAATCAATTTGTATCCTGTCTGCTATTGGGATTAATCTCATATGGGAAACATTACCAATCAATTGTTTTTATGGTATGTTTTCTGAAAGAGAACTCCGTCGATAGTTTTTTATGTATTTGTTTGTGAGTTTTCAAACTTGTTTTCAGTTTGTTTCGTGGTATGTACCTGATTACTAAAATTACATGTTTCTTTACTACTATTATGTTAGTGATGTTTTATATTACCGTCCTCGCCTTTTTAGTTGATCATAGACCATTTTTTGATCTTGTGGCAGCTTCAATATGCAAGGAGAAGAACGCATGTAACTTAACGATCACAGAGAATCAGGTCAGAATAAGTACTAGACTACATTATTAAGATCAACTAAAATGAGTGTTAATTTTTTTTTTCCTCCTGCTGTCTCGCCTTTCTAAAGCCTTGGAGTATGCAGACATAATTGGTCTGGTCGAGAAAGAATTGGTCTGATATTGCAATATCATGACAGGGAGAAGTCGAGAAAGAAATACGGTCTGGTCTGTATTGTTATCCAGTTTCAGAGCTGGACCTCTTTAAGGTATATTCTTTCCTCCACAAACGCTTGATCGTTTCTTGATTAGTGTCAAATAAGTACGAGTCTGAAGCTGAAGATATACCCAATGACTTCTCCTACATAGTTGTTAGACCAATTTGAAACTTGCAGTTATCTTGGGCCAATGTTCGACAAGAGTTAAACCGAAAGATTAATTTCATAGCCTACTTAAAAAAGCTCAAACTGGTGTAGTCAATTTTAAAGATAAGAACATATAAGTGTAAATAGGATTACTTGCGCAAGTTGCAAAGTAACTTGTCGCTAGAAATCGTGTAATCAATTGTTTACACCCTTGGTCACATTACTTGCACAAGTAGCAAAGAGATATGAGAATCGTATATTGTAAGTTACCTTATATATTTTATACTTTAAATGCTAATTGCAGGATGAATAAAATCAACTTTTAAATTATTATCATATTTATTGATTTTTTTAATAAAAATTGCAATCAATTTAAATTCAAAGACAAAAGAGGTCACGAAAGAAAAAGATTTACATATAATTTCAGGTGAAGAGAAGGTTTACCTTAACTCGGATAGTATTATCCCATCTGATGTTGACATAGAAGAAAATGTAGTATATCCTGCAAAGTTTTTGAACAGTGTTAAAGTGCCTGGACTGCCTAGACATTGTTTGAAGCTCAAGGTGGGTGCTCCTATTATGTGTCTTCGTAACATGGATGTTGCAGATGGCTTATGTAATGGTACTAGGCTAATTGTTACTCAGTTACTGCCCCATGTAATAGAAGGTAGAATTATAACCGGAAACAATATTGCTGGAGACAAGGTTTGGATCTCTAGAATGTTTGTCACACCACCTGGCACAAAATTTCCCTTCAGAATGTGCGAAGACAGTTTCCAGTTGCATTGGCATTCGCGATGACCATCAACAAAAATCAAGGTCAAACACTGGAAAGTGTTGGTTTGTTCCTGCCTAGGCCAGTATTCTCTCATGGTCAGCTCTACGTTGCACTTTCAAGAGTTAAGTCGAGATCGGGATTAAAAATCCTAATAACTGGTAAAGAATCGAAGCCGCAGACGAAAAAATTGAATGTAGTCTACAAACAAGTTTTTCAAAAATATTTTGTAATCAGGGTACGTAATTTTAATATACTTTTTCAAATAATTTTTTTTTTAATATATAAACTGTTACAATTATTTTTTTTACAGGGAATTGCAAGATGGGTAGTGATGAGTTACCAGACCGATTTTATTTGATTACCATCCAGTTTTCTGCCTATTTCTATGACGGTATGTCATTTAATATTATTTTCTGTTCATAAAATTTAGAAATAATTTTATATCTATCAAATAATGTTATTCAGTCCAATAGCTTACAAAACCTAATATATTTTTTGCAGGTGTCTAATGGATTTGTTTTTTTATCGAGAATTTGTATTTCATAAATTTATATTATTTATGGATTATAATTTTAATTTTATTTATGGATAATATTTATGGATAATGTTTTGAAATTTATTATATTTTCTTTTAATATGTCAACATAAATTTGACGAAAAAATTAAACATAATAATATTATTCACCCAAAATTAAAAACTACAACACATATACAATGCAATTCTAATTATAAAGGATAATATAAAATGTGTTACTTCTAAAACTATACACTATTTAGAAGTGGGATTTTGAATGAAAGTATCTTCTTAAACACACTAATTATTTTGGGACTTTGCAATTATACATACACACAGTAACTGTCTCTTGATACTGGAGTTATTTTGTACCATCTTCTCCAATGTCAAATATTGAGTACCATTTTTTTTTCATGGCTACAGCTTTCTCCAAATGATGGTAGTATAATAATGTACAATTCGTTACTTCTAAAGCTATATCCTATTATAATATTTTTTTTTGAATTTTTTTATGGCCGCACATGGTGTAAGCCGGTCACCTAGTCATAGTTTATATACCGTTCCCTATACCACATATGTGACACGTGACTGGAAGGTACTGTGCCTTCGCGCTCTTAATTAAGGGACGCCACTTGACTTAATCACATTTTTCATTTAATTTTAATACCCATTTATGTTAAAAGATCTTTTTAAGGGACACCATCAAACATGCTATAAGTATGTTACATTTCCTGAATAACGTTTTGATGTGTAAATGTACCGTTACGAAGTAATAATAATAAAATAAAAAATGTAACCTTAAAAATAATAATTATCAAAATTGTATTATAGTAGTGACTGTTGTGTTTCAAAACTGGATAAAATTCTGCTGTGGCCCTAAAGGCCATGCAAAAATCTATTAGGAGGTGTTATTGGTTTGTATCTTTTAATGGATTTATAAATTCAAGTTAAATCTAATGTTATTGGTTCTATCATTTTAAAATTCAATTTCAAATATGTTGTTTTTGGTTTTATGATTTTAAAATAGATTTTAGAATCAGGTGTTATTCAATATTAAGGATTTGTTTATAGATTTGATTTGGATTTGAATGGATTTATAAATATTCTAAAGAGTAAAATAGAAATGAACAAATATTGGGTTGAACCCTGTTATTTTGATTGGATTTGTGTTAATAAAAATTGGTTGATATATTGATTCACATGTTTTAGGAATCTTCCTCACCAGAGACTCACAGCCTTGTGACTTTTGTCCGCCGGAGGTTTCGTTGGCCGGAGTGTTTTGACTTCTCACCGTACCGACATGATTCGGATGTAAAGCGTGTTTACTTTTTTCAGTTAATTTTGAATAGTTTCTCGAGCTGTTGTTTCTTGTGAAGACTGGAGCGGATATTATTGTCACTTCTTCCACTTTTAAATTGACATTAACCGTACTATTACGTTAAGCTTCTTGAGAGTGAGACAGTGGCAGCAACAAAATAAGAGGTGGTGGAGTTCGCGTATCGAAGTCTCCAGACTACACTAAATTAATTTCAATAGAGTAAAAAAAACAATAATTTCATACAAACATATTGAGCTAGTTATCATATTATTATGATTCATATAACAGAAGCAATCACAAATTAAGAAGAAACACCATCAAATCAAACAAGAAAATTGGATTTTATCAAACTTAGCAATATGGTTGTGGTTGTTTTGATAGGTTTGAGCTTTTTTTTTAATCAAATTTAACATTATCAAACATGAAACCAGAATTTCCTGGACTACAAGAGAAATATATCTATAGCATACTGACGATGCATTTTTTGCCGTATTATTAATTGGTGCTGTTAATTTTCTGTGAGTATATGTTTGAAGAAGCAATAATGAAAACTTCAAATCCATTTATTTGATAATCCACTTATTTTCCATTTGAAATCCATATCATTGGTTCTAAAATCTTTATTTTCTTGATTTTAAAATCACGTGATTTGTCAAAGATTTATATATCCATATATTTTTCTAAATCCATGAAAATAGTAAAACCAATAACTCCTACTTAGGCTTACGTTTGAAATGTTTTTTTTATGGAAAAAGGTGTAAAAACCCCCAAAAACCTAAAACTTAAAAATAATTATTAATATTTCAAATTTTATTTTTATTTTTATATATTTATACAACATAATTTGAAGGTTAAGATTATAAAGAAACATCAAGATATAATTTTATTTTATTTTATTCTCAATGTTTTTTTTTTCTAATATGAGTGGTCATAGATAACACATTTTGTCGATATAATCTTTTTCCTTTGGGTCATTCGGGCCGTGATTAATATTTTTTTTTCTATTTTCAGATCATTTTCGTTTGTGAATTCGAACCCATTTAAATGTTTTATTTATATAAACAAAAATAAACCAACATTAAACACATGATTAAACACGTGATAATATTACCACTTCTCAATATATTTTAACTTTCATAAAATATCTTACTATTTTATTGAAACACGTAAATATTGATTCAAAGCTTAATATAGTAGTTTATTTACAAATTAAAAGTGTATATAAAATAACCTTAGCAGAAAAATTCATCTTAATAAAGTTTATTGATTAGAGAAATACCACTACCTGAACCTATATTTACTGTATATTATTTACTAATTAATATTTTCCAAAAAGTACAATCAACAATAATTTGAAGAAAATGCTACTCTTATAGTATATTTCAAAATTAATTTGAAGACAATGCTACTCTTAAAGTACAATAGTTTGGAAGCTGATTATAATTACAAATAAATGATATGCTTGTTTTAAGTGTGTTTTGTTGGCTAAAAAACATTGATATTTAGAAAAATTGATTCCAAAGGTATATTCCAAAATTGGTACGAGCTGTTTTATATATTAAATAATATATGTTAATTCTTTTTTATTCTTTCATTTAATAATAATAATGGCTTTACAATGTGTTCAAAACATGGATTTTTTAAATATTCTTTGGTATATTCCTTAATTTGTTATTAGATTAACAAATATTTATAAAAAGATATGTTAATTTTCTTACTTCTATGTATATACTAAAAAAAGTCGAACGCGGCCTAGTAGTCACCGGGAAAATTAAATCGGCCGGTGACCGCTGCGATATGATATAAATCTCTCAGTTAATCGGAAAAAGTTTCAAATTCATCTTTTTTATAGTTTTGAAACTCGACATCACAGGTTAGATTGTAGATTTGTATTATTTGAAACAAAACTCACAAGATTAACTTGAAAGAATACATAAATCGTACAAATAAATTAAAAAGCGGCTGCACTTTCGTAAGGAGAAGGTAGAAGACGAGAATACTTTTTTCATTTACTATTTATTTAACCTATATTAAAAATATTGTCCAAAAAGAACAATTCAAAGCTCAAACCTGGGTTAAGCCAGCAACTTCAAGTAAAAGTAACCAGTGTACTATGCTTTCCATACCCTAAATCCGAACATATTTAATATATAATGGTTACATTTATATAAGTGCCCTAAAATAACTCCCTGATTAATCCTTGTATAATTTCCGATTAATTAATTAGGTGTTAGGTGCTGTCCGGCCGAACGCGTAGTGTCTAACGAGTTTCCGAACAAGGCTTCTATCAAATTAGTTTTTTTTTTTTTTTTTTTGACATCAAACGGCTGATCTATTATTCAAGGAACTTGAGGTGGTCTGGGTGTTGGAAAAACTATGAATAGCTAAGAACATGAACTCACTCATTAAGAATGGAAGAGACAATCAACTTATGATTGAATCCTCTCAGCAAAATAATCTACACAACCATCTGAATCTAGAGAGATCAAGTGGCTGTGAGATTGATATAAGAACTCTATAATTAAACTAAGAGCAGATTAAAGACTCTAGTTGTAAGTTTAGNACTTGCCTCATTAAAAAACTAAGCATAGAAAACCCTTTGGGATAAAACCACACTTAGGAAAAGAGTACAAGCCTCTCAGCCTAGGGATTGGCCAGTGAGTTTATGAGCCTTATGGTGAGGTTGAGTGACTCATAAACTCTGGATCATGGCCTCTCTTCAATGTCAAATAAGCACCCTTTACTTCATACTCAGATTAGGCACCACTTGCTTCACACTCCAAGACCATTTGCAGAAGACACTTCTCTTCTTTCATATGGAGATGCTTGGCCTTCACTTATGTTTGGCCTTCTCATCTCCTCACTCTAATACCCTCCCTCAAGCTTGGACTGCTGGGACATCACGAGGGTTTATGGACCAAAGGCCAAGCTTGCAACACACAAATGACTACCTCATCAAAAAAACCTCACCATGTAAAACCCCTTGGGATAAAACCATGATGAGGGCAAAAAGAGTATAGCCTTTGCGGTGCATTGGATAGCTGTGACCCTGGCTTTATTTGAACTGAGCTTGAAGCTTCTTTGATCTATGATCTGAATGCGGCTTGAACTTGTCTTTGAACCGCCAAAAGGACTCATGGCTTGAGCCATGATCTGAACTTTGCAACACCTCTTTCTTCTTGATGCTTCAAATGAAGCTTAAAGATCCTTTAGCTAACATCTTGCTGGTGAGCTGATTCATCACTTTCCTACAGTCACTTCTCC
>CAKOAT010144821.1:28511-77271 GCA_932364175.1 Eruca vesicaria subsp. sativa | reverse complement strand
CATCTGAGCTGATCCATCAACTTCCACCCAAAAGGTCTCCATTGGTTCTAACTACAGTATGCGCTTGCACCTCCAGGCAACAGACTCCTTCTGTCAAGCTGATCCATCGCTTTCCACCAGACTCTTCACACCAGGTTCTTCAAGCTGGGGCAATCGGTTCTAACTTCAGATATGTTCTGTGCCCACACATTTAACTTCACGTCTCAATGAGACTATCATCATATCAATCATTTGAATCTGTGAACTTAGAAAATCAAAGACAAAATCAGTGGTGGAACTTCCTAGTGAGGGCACACTCACGCTTGTGGAAGTTCCCAAAAAAGTGCCAAAGGAGAAAGCAAGAATGCATTAAACAGAGGGTGAATGATCATTGTAAAATGGTAACCAGAGTAAAATGGTAAAGACTGAGAGTATAAGTAACCAAAGTATAAAGAGTGTTAGAAGTAACCAGAGTAAAATGGATGGACAGAGTCTTGCTCTGTTTTGCGGAAGCTATAGTCAAGCCATAAGGCTGACAAACACATCAGAGCATCATGCTCAAGTATGCATCATGGCTGAGCCACAGTGTTGGTGAGGCATTCACTTCCCACCAGTTTACAGGAGCAAGAGGACAACTCACTTCATGGGAATTTCCAAGTAAGCAGAAGCATCTTCAGTCCATGACCTTCAAGGTTCTATGGCTGAGCAAAACATCAAACCACAGCCCTAAGACGTTCATGGTTGATCAACAATTCTGGAGAGGCAATAACTTCTCAACCAGTCTTTTATTTCATGGATGCAAGGACATGCTCCCTTCAAGAGATTCCTGCAACCTTAACAACAACAATACCTCATTAAGGGATTAGATCACACAAAGGTGATTTCTGGAGAAAAAGAACAAGAGTCAATGAAACACAATTCTTTGTCCATCAACCAAGTTCAAAGGCCATAAAGGCCAAGAGAAGAAAATGGTTTTACTAAACCAAGAGTTCATCAAGAACTCATCAAAATAATTTTAAAAAATACTTTCCAGAATTTTAGAAATACTTTTCAAAAACATTTTCATAAGGGGAAATCAATTTCTAAAATATTTCCAAGCTTGTAACAAACCAAGCAAAGATACTGAAAAATAATTTTAAAATACTCTGGAATATTTGAAAAACATTTTTCAAAGGCAGAAATTGTTCTAAGACAAATCCCTTTCAAAAACAAATCCCTTTCAAAGAGCTTTTCTTTAAATCTGAAACTCAAATTCTCTTGCAAATCAATTTTCATCAATTCACCATCAGTCTCTCTCCCTCCCTCAAGCATTGGTTTCACTAGACACAAAGTCTTTTACCAAGTTTGAAAATATTGAGAGACAAAGGGGATAAAAGACTGCTACTGTTTTAAGGAGAAAGAACTTCATCTTTGTAAAAAAAAAATCAATTTTAAACCAAAACAGATGAAGTCTTTTGTTCCATTGCCCTCCCTTAGGCTTTGTTCTTATAATGCCAACTCAGGATCAGGACCAAAGCTTACACATAGGAGAGAGGAACAACCAAAACCGAACTTCATCTTGTCCTCTTAAAAGAAGTCATTAGACAAGATGAAGAACACACATTTTTTAAAAAAAAAATCGATTCAAATGTTTTTCCAAGACACAAGTATAATCTTTTCTCCCTCCCTCAAGCTGGTATGAACAGATTTCATTCTTTCATCCCAAAAAAAAAACTTAATCAATGAGGAGATCAAGGGGAGAGTCACTGATTAAAAACAACTTTTATAAAAGCTTGTATCTTGAACCAAAACACAGATTTTAAACTCATACTTTATCTAAACTCTCTACTGCTCAAGTTTTGAATCCTAGCCACACAGCTCCTCAAAACAAAATTCAAAGTGAGAGAGAGAGATTCAGATAAAGAAAAACGAAATTGAAGTGAGTTCAGCCCAAGAAGAGCAACAAAGCTCTGATACCATGTTGGAAAAACTATGAATAGCTAAGAACATGAACTCACTCATTAAGAATGGAAGAGACAATCAACTTATGATTGAATCCTCTCAGCAAAATAATCTACACAACCATCTGAATCTAGAGAGATCAAGTGGCTGTGAGATTGATATAAGAACTCTATAATTAAACTAAGAGCAGATTAAAGACTCTAGTTGTAAGTTTAGNATGGTCACGCTTGTACCAATGGTCATCTTAGTTATGGTTGACCATTGGTCAAGCTCTTCATGGTCACACTCGCAACAATCTATGGTCACGCTTGTACCAACCATCTTATTTATGGTTGACCATTGGTCAAGCTCTTCATGGTCACTCTCGCACCAATGGTCATCTTATTTTATCTCAGTAATTCCTTCATGTCAATACTGGGAATCCAGACCGGAATAGAACAACCAACGTACACAAGCCTACGATAGAAAGACCTAGCTATCTTAGCGAGAGAATCAGATACACCATTCTGTAATCTAGGAACATAAATAATCCTGAAGTCAGGGAAGCATATCTTCAGTGTCTCCAGTCTTTCCAGCTCTGTTGAGAAGTTAGACCATGCCTGAGGATTCTTGAGCATCTCAATCATCTCCTTGCAATCAGTTCCAAAGCTCTGACATGGCGAATGTTGAAGCATATTCTCCATTGCCCACCGCAGTGCTTCCAACTCTGAATGCAACGCCGATTCTACTCGATCAAAATTGCGCAGCCCCATTAGCTCACTATTTCCAAAATTGTCATTCAACACCCATCCACATCCACTGAAAGTATTTGAAGAGGTCCAAGAACCATCCACCATGCATATATTAACCAGACTTAAGATCTGATTTTCCTCTGTTCTGTTCCCAATGAACACCAGATTTTCCTGCTCATTTGCTTTGAACCATGCTTGACATTCGCTTTCTGCATAACGTGCAACCTCCAATGGATCCCTATCAATACCTCTGAATAGCTTGTCATTCCTAGCCTTCCAGATGTACCAGATTAGCCAAGGATAAGGATCCCTATCCAATTTCGGCTCCATTATCGCATTCTTCCTCCAGAATAAATAATCCATATTTGCGTACGTGCTTTGTACCGGGAACAAAGCGGGACTGGTAGGCGTGGATGAGAGTGCCCAAACTTGTAAAGCAGGTGGACATTCAAATATTGCATGATTGATCGTCTCCTCAGGTTCCCCACATTCAAATATTGCATGATATATGTTTCTTCTCGGACTTAATGCAAAGAAATTCAATGCCATCTTTACACATAGTCTCAATATGGTATCCATTTCTTCGGATATCCTTGAAACTTAACAAGTTTCTATTAGACTCGGGGGAGTATAATGCATTACTTATTCAAGTATCGTCCCCCTTGGCATTGAAAATTTCACTCTTCTAGAGCCCATTATAATCTTTGCATTACCAGATATTGTACTTACGCTTCCAGCGTAATCTTTTATTTTGAGACTGGAGAAATATTTCTTATATTTGATTATCGTGTGCGTCGTAGCACTATCTGCCAAACACATATCTCCATCCATAGTCTCAAAGTTTGGCATTCTTTCTGAAAACATGGATTATTAAACTTATATCACATAACATAAAACATGCATTATTAACAAGAAACATAACATATATCTTACAACAAAAGATATAGATACTATAATACAGTAAACTTAGATCACATCAATTTTATATTACTCATCGATACTCTCTGGCTCAACCAGAAAGTCTGATACGTCGAGATGAGTATCATCATTTAAACCATGAAAGGATGGCCCGGGTTCATCACAGATGAAGTTTGTTTCACCTCCTTTCTCTTATGTTTCAGCTCCTTTCTCTTTTCTCTTTTGAGATTCTTCATACAGATCGGCTAAATATTTTGGCGTACGGCAAACATGTGCCCAATGCCCTTTCATACCGCATCTGTAGCAAACTGTTTGCTTTTTGTCATCCCGGCCCCTTTCACCTTTTTCATTTTTGTGGAAATCTTTATTATTTCTTTTATCATATGGACGGAATCTTCTTCCTCGTCCTCTTCCACGACCATGATAACGGTTTCGACCGCGTCCACGACCTCATCCTCTCGAATTATCATAACTGGATGATGCAACATTCGCTTCAGGGAATGGAGCAGATCCAGTGGGACGAGCCTGATGGTTTAAAGTCACGAGTTGATTATTCTCCTCCGCTACAAGGAGGACTTGCATCAACTCCGAGTAACGGGTATATCCACTCGCCCGGTATTGTTGCTGCAGGACTATATTTCCAGGATGGAACGTGGAGAGAGTTTTCTCGATCATATCATAATCACTTATTTTCTCTCCACATAACATCATCCTAGATGTAATTCCGAACATAGCGGAATTAAACTCACTAACACTTTTATAGTCCTGGAACCGGAGATGGATCGACTCGTGTTTAGCTTTCGATAAGATCACATATTTCTGGTGATCGAACCTCTCTTTTAAAGATTGCCAGAGGTCCAAAGGTTCCTCTTTTGTAATATATTCATCTTTTAAACCATCATGTATGTGGTGTCGTAAAAATATCATGGCTTTAGCCTTTTACTCATCTGACACCGTTTTTGTATTATCGATGGTTTCCAAAAGCTCGTTTCCTCTCAGGTGCATCTTTGCACCCACTGTCCAGGTCATATAATTATATCCCGTAATATCCAGGGCATTTATTTCGAGCTTTGTCAGATTCGACATGATAACTGTATTCATAGAATAATAATATAAAAATATAATAAAGACGGAAATTTAAATGCATAATTTAAATGCAGAATTTAAAAGCATAAAAAAGCAAAAATTAAATTGCAGAAATTTAAAAGCATAAATAAAAGTGGAGGAGACTTAGTCTACCATGTTGATCAGGTTTGAGGAGACATAGTCTGCCATGTTAACCTTTTCTTTTTATTTAAGGTCCGAGGAGACTTAGTCTACCATTTTTGACCCTTTTTTTATTTCAAGATCCGAGGTGACATAGTCATCCATTTTGATCTTTTCTTTTTATTCACGGAGACAAAGCCTATCACGTGTTTCTCTGATCGTGACGGCATAGCCATCTTATCGATCAGTCGGGGAAGGCAACGCCTATCATCCCGAAAAATAAACGGAGAAGGCCTAGCCTCTTACTCCGAAACAATAATAAAATTAAGATAATTAAAATTATTGAAAGACATAAATTAAACCTCACCTTAGCAGTATAACTTTGTTTAGAAATTGGTACAGAGCTTCGTGCTGATAACGTGTTGTAAAACAAAGAGGTGAGATAGTACTTATTTATTGTAAGATTTTATGGTTATAATAATACAAAATAAAAGAGAGATGGTGGGACGTGAGAGGGAGTGAAATGTTTTGTGTGTGTGTGTGTGTTGTGTTACGAGAGAGAGATTATGAAACTTGTACTTGTTTTTATTTCATCTTTATGTACTATTTATAGTACAACCATTAATACCTTAGTCATGTTTTCTTTGCATCAAATAAAGACAAGTGTAAAGTAGTAATAGATGACTAAGAAAGAGATGAGAACATGTGGGTAAGTGATGAGGATGGTCACTGCTGTGACATGTGTCCCACATGATGAATAATTATCTTTTCTAATACAGACAACACATTATGTTGGTGCATATCTTTTTTCTTTGGACCATTCAGACCGAGATTAATATTTGTAGTATTTCCAAATATTTTTCCTTTATGCAGTTCGGACCCATTTAAAATGTTTTGTTTATATAAAAAAAAATAAACACACATTAAACACATGATTGTATTGTTTTTTCTCCATGGATTCTTATATAAGAAAGTAGACCATTTTTTTTTTCATAGGGGCGGAAAATGACGCTTGTCATTCTATCATTTGTTGAATATTTTTTAGGCCCAGTTATAAGAAACTTTTATTTTATTTAGATTTTATTAAATTTTTACATTAGGTCTACTTATAAAAGTCTTTTATTTCATATATATATATATATAACCTCATTTAAATCTAATTTAATAATTTTGGTACTTACACACACACACACACACACACATATATATATATATATATATTAAATATCTATAAAATGTTATTAATACTCTTTTAAGATTTCCATATGTGAAGAGATTGAAAAATACACAAAGTTACTTCATAAACTAGAAAATACATCAAAACATAGTTAATAAATTTTAATATGTTAAGTATATTAGTATTTACGTATATGATTTTTCCAAATAGTTATAAGATTTTATTAATAATATTTTAAGATTTACATATGTGAAGAGATTGAAAAGTACACAAAGTTACATCTTAAACTAAAAATACAACATATTTTTAAAATTAAAACCAAATTAATAATTTGTTGAGAAATTATACATCAATGATCATTTAATTGAAACTAGAGTTTGATCCGCGCTTCCGTGTGATCTTTTGTTTTTTATTATAATTTTTTTTTGATATAGACAAGAAATGATTTTCATCAAAAAAAAAAAAGTTACATGGAAACTAAGGTCCGGTAAAATCCCTCTATATATTAAATGAGAAGTCACTTTAGTGATTTCTGATGATGTGTCGCTCATACAGAGAGTTTCAGAAAATTCTTATGATTTCATTGGTTGAAAGTTTTTGATTTTCTCGGTTTTTTTTAAACATCACCGATCATTAAAATTAGAATATACTAATATACATTGCCAAACAAATATAAAACAAAGACTTAACATTTACGGTTTGTTTTTTCGCAACTTCTTCTCTCATTTGGTCTGGAAGGAAAACAAATCAACGACAAAACCCTAGACAAGAGAAGATGTTGAATCTTAGATACTCGATTTGGTATCGCATCAGAGGATTTTTAGAGATCTGATGGAGAAGATCTAAACGAGAGAAAAGGAGAGGGGATGAGAGGGAGTCATGTCGGATTCTGATAAAGAGAACGAGAATCAGATTCTGGAACCTAGGGAAAAGCTTATTGATCCACCTTCTTGAATCGATGAGTTTATTTCTCTCGTTGACGTGAGCTCTCTTCACCAATCAAAATTCCCTTTTATAATTTTAATTCAATTTGGGGATTAGGGTTTTTGTGTGATAAGATCAAAATTCCCTTTTATAATTAAAATTCGAATTGGGGATTAGGGTTTCTGTGTGATAAGATCATCTTTGTTTTAACAAAAAACAGAGAAAGAAAGGTTCTTGCTTTGCCGTACAATAGGCATGGAGGAGGCTGCTACCATGTTTTTTTTTTTTTTTTGTTAAAAGAGTGCCAAAAAAATACGGAAATTGATTCAAGTCAGTTTTTTTTTCACTACAGAGATTTCTATTTTGTAAATCTACTTGTCTCAATGATGCTATAAAGGATTACACCAACTTTATATTTTGGAATTTTGGTGGAACCTGTGATATTTCGTTGAAGTTTTCTTATAAACTTGTCTTGTTTGATATAATGTGGACATTAGGAAAAAGACCTAATGTGGTTATTGTATTTGTATGCAGGTTCTTGGTGACTTGATAGAATCCTTTTTGGAGACTTTTTCCTTGATTGTGAGTTCAACTTGAATCATGTCTGGAGAATAATGCTATCTTTTTAGATCTAATGAAAAACTTGTCTAACCTGCAACTTAGTCCTGAGAAAGAACTTCTTGAATATTTCCAGTTTACAAGTGGGATCGGGAGATATCAGCGACAAAGAAGTATGGTGCCATCTCTGTTGAATTAAAGTTGACCAAGAAAGGTGTTTGCCTTACAGCTTCTACAACTGGTCGGAAAAAAAAAGAGAGTACAAAAAAAACTGCACAGCTGATGCTACCTACAAATATAACTCTCTTATCTAAGAATAAAAAACATTTAATTTATCTATATAATTTTATAAAGTATTTTGTTCTAATAATTCGTTACCTACATATTGGAATATTTTTTTCTCAAACTTGTGTATATACTTATTTAATTATATATTTTTATATAAGAATTGTTAAACCATTAAATTTATTTATATAAGAATTGTTAAACCATCTTAAATGTAAACAAATTAATAGAATTTATTTATAGAAACAATTAAATATCATAGCTTACATATAATTAGATATAATACTACAGAAACAATTATAAAACGGGGTTTAATATATTAATATCAGTAATGAATACAATAAATCATAGATTTCATAAACTTAATTAATTTAAACATAATTATATCAATTAAACCCACTTATTCACTATATATAATATTAATGATTATTATTAAAAATTATAAAATTATATTAGTATATAATTTGATTGGTTTTTGACTTTAAAGTTATTTATTTTAATCATATCTAAAAATAAAAAGTAACTCTAGAACTAATTAATAAAAATCACCAAATAAAAATATTAAAAATAATGATTTATGGTAAATAATTTTATAATTAGAAAAAAAGAATATATATATATATATATGTTTTATCAATTTCTTTATATTTATCAAGTATTTATATAGAATTAAATAAAATAATTTAATTTTTTTAGAAATTAATTTAATAGTTATAAATCTCTATATAAAAGAATTAGATTTGTAGGTAATGAACTATTAGAACTTTTTATGTTTTTAAAGCCTGCACAAAAAAGTTTATGAAAGATCTTCATAATAAAAGTCTCTCATCGTATTGGTCATATTGAAGCTACACAAAATATACTTTTTTACTCTCTCGAAAAGTTAGAGTATTTCTTGTTTTTCATGTGTTTTAGAATAAAATATAAAGTCATTCTACAACCAATATCTAAATTAATTATAATACTGGTTTTCTGTAGGATAAAGAATTTTAGTGACTAAGGATGTTTTTGATTTCTTCTTAAATCTTACAGATCTTTTAAAAATGTATGCTGAAATTTTGATTATCTAACTATTTGAAGTTAAAAATAAAATTTTATATATCTAATTATTCTTCCAAAATTATAACAGTATAAACATAATATATATTTCATCATATAAAATAATTACCCGAAAAATTACGGACAAACACCTAGAACATGAATATAATATAAAATATACAATTAGAACTGAACACTATAAAAACATAAATATAATATTTCACCTAAAATATGCAATTACAGCATACATACAACACAACTTCACTTAGTGATAATACAAATTATATAACTTCTAAAATTGAGCACTATTAATTTCTCCATATTTTGAATATTTTATGCCTATACAGGCTGCTTCCGGAAGAGGAGCTATGCAACTCGTTCTTTATCTCTACCATACTTCATTCTGAATATTTTCGCATACTCTATCTCAGGAATGAAACTCTTACTTGTCCCATTTTCTTCCACACTGAAGATGCATGGTATGTCAGTATCAACTTTCTTGCATTTGCAATACATGGAGATTAAGGAGTTCATACTGAAACATTTCTATCAAGATCCAATTCAACTGATATCACATTATATTTCTACGCCAGCACATGGTGCGGGCCAGTCACCTAGTATAAGTAAACCAACAAAATAACTACAGTGTAAACTACATTCACATGGAAGATAACATCTAGCTTCAAATGGACAATAAGCCAAACTTAGCAAAAATAAATAAATCTGTTTTCTTATCCTATCACTCCTTCATCAGCCACTCCAAATCGTCTACAATCTAAGCTCCAAAATCCACAAGCAATTCACTCCTACATTTTTGAAAATTAAAACAGTTACCACTAACCACTAATACAACAACCATAACTGGAGAAAACAAAAGAAAATGTAAATGATATAAATGCTTAATCTTCTTCGCCACATACTATTCGTCGCTTACACACTCAAATATCATGAGAACCTATCATTTTCCCCTTGGTATATCCAACCACGAAAACCATACGACTGTAAAACTATAGAAGTATACATCTATTGACCTAGAATAAACCTTTAATCAGCCAATTATAGTAAATTTATAATCCAAAAACCAGCAACAAAACAAATGAAGACAAACGTTGGAAATTTAGAAACAAACACCTCCCATTTCTACTAAGATACTTTTGAAGATATAGTACATTAATGCATAATACGATCTTCCCTAGAACAAATTACTAATTTATTATTTAATTGAAACAACTATATATCCTAATGAACAACGGAAAAAAAAAGAATGCCTAACAACTACAAAACAAAATAACTCAATCTATATTTGTTAGAAACCTGTATCGACCATCAAAATGTAACATCTCCCAACAACATCATATGAATCAACTAAAAGAACATCACACAATGTAAGAGTTCATAGATACTGGTATTCCATGATTACAAACAATTTTGAACTCGTTAAAGAATAAAACATACGAATCCGGCACGTAGCACCTGAATACCACTAGTATAAAATAACTTTAGCAAAAAAAAAATCTCATCATAGTAAAATTTATTGATTAGAGAATACCACTTTAAAGATTTTCTAAAGATTTTGACTCCTTCATTAAGGTTATTCCCATAAATTATTCCACAAACCATCCCATATATATTAATTTAGAAGTATTGGTTAAGTGATAACCTTATTGAATATGTTTACGTGTCAAACTGAGAGAACTCCTCAGTTTTTTTTAAAAAATTGGACCGACCTTGCTAAGAATGCAACACTAAAACTTTATTTTATCTGAACTAAAATCGAGTATGATACTAAATTACCTTTTAAAGATTTCCTTAGATTTTTGGTCCTTTAATATATTAAAAACCCGGTTTTATTGCTTATCGAACACACAAGTTATACTATTATTGTATGATGTATGATTATTGTACAGTGTAGAAGGACATGCAAATAAACAAATGAACCCGTATAATTAATCATATTGTCGCTTGATTGTTTTTGGGAGAATTTCAATTATACTATTTTTCATGTTTACCATCAACAGAAGGAACATTTTCAAAAATACACATTTTATTAAAGGATAAAAGACTCTTATATCTTTGTTCCTTATATATATACATAAAATAAATATTAAATAAAATATTAACCCTAAACCGTAAAACATCAATTCTAAACTCTAGACCCTAAAAAGTAAACCCTAAACCCTAAAAATCATCCCTAAACCCTAAAATATCAATTCTAAACCTTAAACCATAAACTCTAAACCCTAAAAAATAAACCCTAAACCCTAAAAAATCAACACTAAACCCTAAACTATCAATCCTAAACCCAAAATCCTAAACCTATATTCTAATAGTATTTTGAGTATTAAAATTTTAATGGTAAAGTTGGTTAGTGTAAAATTGAAAAGTGATATCTTGAAAGTGTTATTTTTGGCAATTTCCCATTGTTTTTCTTTTTATGAACTAAACGTACCTTGATTGTTTTAGAAGAACTAGCATGTTCCATACTTCGATGTGAAGTCCTTATTGTCTCTTTCCATGATTGAACCTAAACAATTCTCTCATTTATTCAAATGGTTGCATGTTCTTGTGCTAATTTACAAGAAGGAAAGTGAGAAGCAAAATTAAAAATATTCACAAAGAAACAAAAGATGAGTAGGCATTTGCTGGTTCGGGTTCTCTATTACATGATGAATATTGTCGTTCAGTTATTCTAACTATTTTCATGAAAATTACTAGACAACAGCGATAATTATCCCTAGACGAAGCTTTTCCCAACAGAACGTATTTACAAACTGGAACATGTAACTACAATTCTTTTTATTTTTTAACTAAATAAATGTGTAAAACTTTCTAAAATCACATATATTACTTGGGAAGAAAGTTGGTTGAGGTTAATATCCCTTACTAATAGAGAAATATTTTAGGAGAGTAATCTTTAATTTGTAACTAATTTACAGGATTGTCATTTTGACTGATGTGGCATCACCATAATTTACAGGATTGCCATTTTGTCTATATTCTTTATTTATGAGTTTTATGAATATTCAGAAAAATGACCTTTATATTAATTATCTCGCATATGTTCGGTCTAATTGTTAGACATGATTTTTTTAATCAAAAAATATTAAAAAAAAAACAAATTGATGAGAACTCTCGATAGGTTTAATTTGTGTTATTATTCAGATTTATTTTTCTGTATTCTTGTGTTTGTCTGCATCCACGTCTTTAATTTTCATGTTATAAGAAAAATCTAAGTACGGCAGTATATATTCCAATCGAAGCTATTCAAATTATCTTTAAACAATTTTTGTTTACTGAAAAACATATTATAGTTGGAAAGTCATACAAGTGATTAGCTTAAAGTTAAAAATGTGGGGATAACCGGATTACAAAATGTTTTGTCTTTAAAAATGCAAAAAAGATTGAATTATAGTAATTTATAATAAAATATTATATATATATATATATATATATATATATATAACTAGGTGATAATCTGAAACTTGATGGAGTGAAAATTTTATTTTAAAAACATAATTTTTTAAATGAATTTTATATAAACAGTTTATGTTTTTATTTTATACTCAGATAGAATAGATAGAACCACACAGATTTCAAATTTTTGTGAATTTTATAAGTTAATTGTATATTAATAAAAAATTAGTTGAGATTTTCCTAGGCATTTAGTGATATATATATATATATATATATATATATATATATATATATATATATATATATATATATATATATATATATATATATATATATATATATATATATATATATATATATATATATATATATATATATATATATATATATATATATATATATATATATATATGTGTGTGTGTGTAATTTTAACTAATAGTCAAGCAACATATAATAAAGAATTAATAATTCAGTGTTCTTTTAATTTTTGTGTAGTTTATAACCTTAGTATGAATGTTTTTTGGGTTGGTATTGTATAAAATATATACTTAATTTGTAATCAAAATTTAAAGATAATAATCAAAACTCCGTTAGTAAAATCAATCAAAATTTGAAGATATTTAGATCAAAAGTTATAAAATTTATATAAGTCTTATTGTTTATATTGATGAAGTTTTTGTCTTCTGAGCCGTCAATTGTATTATCGTCAGCTTTTGAATATGATCCGTGCAATATGTAATTTAATAAAATTATTCTATAAATACTTTGTTTATATATTGATGCTATTAATGTTTATAGTGTTGATATGTAATATGTAAGTTAAGAAAATATAATGATTTATTGTGAATTCAGTTTGGAAAATATTTTATTAAATTTTGAAAAAGATATAGAAGACATAGAATTAAGAGTAATTATTATTTTATTAATTTTGAAAATGATAAAAAAATTACTTAAATATAGGTTCATATAATTACTTCAATGAAATTGAGTTGTAAAATAAGTTGTATGTTTAAGTGGTAATTTTTATTGGTATTTTTATAGATAATTTATTTATTGTGTGTTGTGCTGAAACCTATGAAATAGGAAATGTTGGGATTTTTCAGTTGTTCAAATTCTGTATTTAATGTTTTTTGGTTGTGTTTCGAATAATATACAGTTTTTTGTTACCTAATTTAAGGGAACAGAAAAATTTATTTACGAAGTGTAACATGCGTTTTGTGGTTATAATAAAGATTCATAATTAATTGTACATACGAAAGTCGTAAAACTACCTTAAGTTGGTTAATAACAGTTGTTTTTTTTTGTGACTGAAATAAGTTCAAATGTTATGAAGAATGATTGTTAGATTATATTATTTTATTTTATGATTTGCATTTTTTTTTAAATGTGAGGATGAATATAATATAACTTATTGTGGTGTCGATGAAAGACATTACTTTCGTTGCAGTTAAAATTTTATTTAGTAACGTATAATAATTATAGATGAAATGACATGTAGGTGAGGAAAGTTATATGACGTACATTATTGTTTAGAAAATCTTTATGACTTACCCTATTATTAAGGAAATCATAATTATTTTAGGAAATTGATTTAATACTTGGAAAAGACAAAGATTATTTAAAATAATTTATTTAATTACTTCAGTGGCATAGAACTGTAAATAAAGTATAAATCTAAGGGATAATTCTTATGAGTACTTCTCTTTTAATAATATAGATATTTATTCAGTCCAAACATTAGCTGTGTATTGGTGATTACCAAAAAATTGCTTCTCGCCTTATATTTGCTAAATTATGCATTATTTATTTTCCAAAACTTAAATCACCTCCATAAATCACATTTAAAATTGATCTTTGCAAGTAAGTAAATTTTCTTTGGGAACATGTCATTATACTAAGGAAATTGAAGTTGCAGGTTTTAATAATGTAAACAAAATCGATAATTCGTCACCTTCGCTAACCGATGAACTCAAATTCTATGAATAGAAACCAATAATGTGTCTAAATTAAATACACATAAAATAAAATGAATGATGATGTGATTCTTTAAATTAGTAATGTTCCTCAACAGAGGTTCATACTGATCTGAAATGTTTGCTTGCAATTCAAATAACGAGACATGATCTTAAATTTTTGACTGAATTGTTGCATACGTATTGTGTTAGACATTTGTCCGTTCAATTATTTCAGTGAGTTCGTTAATGTATATTTGTCTCAAATGTGGTTTAGTCAGTCTTATTGAATGTAGCTATATATTGATAATGTTATGTGTATCTGGCAGGTCAAATGCTAATTATTATGAGTCTGATGTATTATATGTTAGAGAGAAAAATGAGTTTAAAGCAGGGGCGGATCACTTATCCCTGACTAATATGGTATATTTAGAAGGCTCAGAATTATAAACTGTTCAGAGGTATTGATAGAAACCATTTGGAGCTAGCGCGTTATGGAGAAAGCGAGTGTCAGACTTGGTTCCGAGCAAATGAGCAGGCTGTACTGTCACCCATAGGAGATGAAGTTGAGGAAAACCAAGTCATAAGTCTGGGTAATATATGCATGGTGGATGGATATTGGACTTCTACAGATCATTTCAATGGATGTGGTTGGGTTTGGAAAAATAGCTCGGGTAATAGCCAGTTAATGAGGTTGCGTAATTTTGATAAAGTGGAGTTTGTGTTGCATTCAGAGTTGGAGGCACTGCGGTGGGCAATGGAGAATATGCTTCAACATTCGCCATGTCAGAGCTTTGGAACTGATTGCAAGGAGATGATCGCGATGCTGAAAAATCCCCACGAATGGCCGAGCTTCTCAACGGAATTGGAGAAACTCTTGACACTGAGGATTTCCTTCCATGACTTCAAGATTTTTTATGTCCCTAGGTTACATAACATATTTTCTGATTCTTTAGCTAAGACAGGTAGATCCTTTTATCATAAGCTCTTGTATGTTGGTTGTTCTGTTCCGGTCTGGGTAACTACCTCAATCTTGAATAATAGATTAGCCTTTTCCAAACGAAAAAAAAGCCGGGGCGGATCCACCATTATAGGGGATGTGGCACGGACTCCATGTTTTTTTTTTCTCTTTTAGTAACCAATTCCCCAAAAAATATGTAAATTAAATTAGAGAAACTAAAAAAATACCTATCTACAAGCTAATATAAAACTGTAGTAGTCCAATTACAAAAAAGAAAAAACTAAGTCAGAATTAAGTAGCCCATAATTCAATAACTTAATTATCTAACTCATAACATATATATTCCTAACTAATTATAAACCCTAGTCATTTAAGTGATCTCTTTAAGAAAAAAAAATTTTGCAGAAAAAAAATTCTTTTCACAGTCTTCTAATCTTAATTCCATAAGAGCAATTTTGTTATCTTTTCTATGTAAACATACATATCATCTACAACAGTTTGCTATGTATTGGTTTTTAGGTTAATTATTTGTTCTCATTGTTTATTATTTTTTGGAATACTAACATATATTTATTAGGTACTATGGAAAAGTATTTTTAAAAACAACGTCTATCAACACCAGACACTGATTTGGAGAATTTGACTTCAAATCCCACGGTAGCACCATCTAAAACTGATGTGGAGGATTTGCCGTCAACATAAAAAACAATTTAGAAGATTTATCTTCAGCATCAAAAGCTAATATGGAAGATTTGTCTTCAGACCCTACTGATAGAAAAAAGAATATAAGAATATCAACATAACAAAAGAAACGAGGTAAGACGCAAATATCTTATTATAAGTCCTTGTCAATTTCGTGGTCATGATTTTCCTAAGACATTGTGAGGAAATAAATTAGGAAGATTTAATCCAGCTTGGTTTAATCTTTATGGTAGCTAGTTAGAATATAGTATAAAAAAAGAAAATGCTTTTTGTTTGGTTTAGTACTTGCTTAAAGATTATACCGAAAACAAAGGTGAAAATGATGAATTTGTGACAACAGACTTTGATACTTGGAAATATCTTAAGAGGTTAGGAGACCATGTGGGACTAGTGAATACTTTTCACAACAATGCTTTGAAGATGGCTGACAATCTAATGAATCTGGATCAGTCAATCGTTCATGCTTTTTATAATCATAATGAAGCAGCCAAAAATGAATACAAGATTAGATTGAATGCTTCAATTGATGCTTGTAGATATCTTTTTACGACAAGGATTACCTTTTCAAGGGCATGATGGGTCAGTGGAATCAGCAAATAGGGCAAATTTAGTTGAGCTTGTGAAATATATTGTAAACCAAAATGAGCTTGTAAGTAAAGTTGTGTTGGAGAATGCTCCTAAGAACAATCAAATGGTGTCTTATAAAATTCAGAAAGAACTAGCACATTGTTTTTCTGAGGAAGTATTCAATCTAGTATTCAAGAGCTTGATCATGATGTATTCTCATGATGTATTTTTCTTTATGGTGGATGAATCTGCAGATGTTTATACTAAAGAGCAAGTGACAGTGGTTTTTCGGTTTGTTGATAAAAAAGGATAGTCAAGGAACAATTTGTTGGTCTTATTCATGTTCAAGAAACTTTGTCTGCATCGCTAAGAAGTACTATTGATTCATTGTTTGAAAAATGTGGATTAAGCATGACAAAGTTAAGAGGACAAGGATATGATGGAGCTAGTAATATGAAAGGTGAACTCAATGGGTTAAGAGCTCTGATTTTAAGAGAAAATAGTTCTGCATATTATGTTCATTGCTTTGCTTATCAGCTTCAGTTGGTTGTCGTGGCAGTTGCTAAAAAACATTTTGAAGTTAGTGATTTATCTGATAAGATTTATATCTTCTTAAATGTGGTTGGAGCTTCTTGTAAGAGACAACATAAGATTCGCGAAGATCAACATAAGATAATCGAAGAGGGATTTAGTAACGGTGAAATTAAGACAGGAAAATAATTAAATCAGGAGTGTTCAATTCAAAGACCTGGTAATACTTGTTGGGGTTCTCACTACAAAACCTTACTGAGATTAGCTGATTTATTCACTTCCATCATTAAAGTGCTTGATACACGGAAACTGTGTTCTTTTATACTGCAAGCTAACATTGTAAATGTAGTACTTATGATTCAATTTCAGAAGACCAGACTACACTTTATTTCTATAGGATCAAATTCAAGCTAAAACGATGAAGTGTTATAAAGTGCAAAATCGTAAGAAACAAGTAACAAATGGGGTTTTGAATTCAGGTTATAAGGATGCCAACCTAGACTGTCTCATCGAGTGTTAATCATACTGAACCAAACAATTATTCAAGCTCTTTAAGTACAGCCTAGAACTTAGATTTCTTAACTAAAACACCTTTCTCTTGCAGGTATGCTCCTTTCGCGGAGCGAGCTTGATACCAATGCTCTCGCGTGGATCAAGGCTTGACAACAAACAGTAAACACAGACTTAATATGCTCACATCACACCCTGATATCTACTCTCGCTGATCAGGGATGTGATGCTTGCTTGCAATGAATCTAGAAATCTAATTCACTGTTAATGATAAAAGGTCTAAACTTGAGATCAAATACTAAGTAACCAGATCAGTATCAGCATTAAGAACAGTTGCAAACAAAGACAAAGATCAGGCTTATCTATGTTTAGTTCAATGGATCAACACCCTAGAACTCTATGCTAAAAAATCGACTACTCGATCATAACACAAGAGAACACGCAAGTCAAGACTGAATAATGCATCGAATAAATCAAAGTATAAAGAGGGTTCAAGGTATTCTTCTCTAGAAACAAGGAAGAAGCAGTCACCCTTACAAAATAGCTAGAAAAAATCTTCAACAAAAAGTCTCAACAAGTTTTCTTGTGTAAAATCTAGTGTGTGTAAAAGAGTAAAGGTGGCCAGGGTTTTATCAGATGAACAGTGCCTGCTAGGGTAGAGATAGATGCTGCGTTTTTGGTCTTTCCCGAAATAGATCAGAAATCTCTTTAAAAAACTGGAGCAAGCCGGGGTTGCTCTGTATGGGTGCTCCGCGCCAGAAAACTCTTGTTTTGAATTCTTTCTTTCATATGTTCCTTCTGGTGCAATCCAACTCGTTCTCCACCTGAAATAACTCAAAACAGACTAAGAATACTCCAGGAAAGGACAAATATGATACGAAAAGCATGTGTGTAATATGTCAAAAACACAACATATCAATTCTCCCAGACTTGGATCCTTGTTTGTCCTCAAGCAATGTCAAGTTCCATATCAGTGGGAAAGGTTTGAAAATGTGGGAACTCTCTCATTTCAGCAATGATACTTTAACGACGAATCTCTGAACCATACAAGCAGACATACTAGGACGACACACCCTTATGAGAAACCCACTGACTGCTGTTCAAATCGGCTCCATACTCTATATCTCAAACCTGCAAAAGTTAAACCTTCCAGACAAAAACTCCTTACATTCATTTATGATCAGTGTGAGCTTCTTGTCATAGGCATTATTCAGGGTAGACATGCTAGGTGTAAGACATGCTTTTTCAGTGTTTCAAGTGGAGCTAACAAGTGTTTAGGGTTTACCATGGCTTTGTAGAGGATGCAGGATATCGCACAAAATTTCCAGAGAGGATGGATCCATTGATCTCCACAAGCCCTCACTCATTTTCTCTGTAGAGCGATCGGTCCTAGTTCCTATTTTCTTTGATAGGTTGCTCTCTTTTCTCCAGATCACCCTTGTTCACACTGTTTCATTCCCACTTCAGCCTTTTGCTTCTCTGATCGACTAGGAGCACTGTTTTAGTTCTTCTCCTTCTCATCATCTTTCAGAACTCATGGCACATAAATAATACTGAATTGATTTTTTTTTCAGACTGAATAATGAAAAGACGAGTTCAGATGATGATGATAACGAGAAGGAGGTAATTACATATAGTGTGCCTCTGGTGGTTCTGAATTTAGCACTTCTTTCAGATCATGTACGTCTTTGCTCAAAAGCGTAGTCTGTGAGCAAAACGAGTGAGAGTTGTGTTGATCCTTTCCTCTCCGACTTTTTTGCACATGTCTGCACATATGAAACTTAAGAACAGAATGCATGAGGGTGAAACAAAGGCTCTAAGGTATATGGTGGAAACTAGCTAAAGATGAGCTAGCCACTCAGGATCAACAAGATGGATATAAAGAATTAAGATGTTCTGAGTGTAATCTCGTTTTCCTAATCTAACGCCCATAACAAGAAGAATTTAGTCAAAATTTGGTCCAAGTTAGATGGAGTTTAAGTCCTTCCAGAATCACCTCTACATGGAGAAATTTTCTGGAGAGCAAGGTGAGATAAAATCAGGGTGTTCCAGGTCCAAGTGTGCTTCTTTCGTCACTGCTAAGGTCACTGAATAAGATACTTAAAGCACGAGGTGGTTAGATAGCATCATAAGATAAGGTCATGATTCCCACATAAGTTTGACTGACTCGATAAACAAAAGCAGACATAGTACAAACTCGATAAACAGAAACAACAAATAGAGTTCACAACACACGAGTGCCTCCCCCAGACTTACTTCACACTGTCTCTGGTGGGAAAATAAACCTAGAGTCAGCCAAATCATAAATAAGCAGCAGTGGGTAGTACAGAGAAAGAGATAGGAAAAGGCGGATGATACTCATTCGGTTTCCTTGCTGTCGGATTGATCAGCATTCCGTCTGTTCCTGCCCAATCGCTCTCCTGCGGTGGATCCTGCTTCGGTGGACTGCCATAGCTGATGTCTTCCTTTCTTGCGCGAGCCAGTGGTGGGTTTCCTGAGACAGACGCATGTGATCGTGCGAAGGATCTTCTGCACCAGACTGTTGTTCTTGCGGTGCAAGTCCACTATCTAACGCCTGTACGCTGCATCGTCTGCATCATCATCAAGAGGTCCCAGGTCATAGCTTGTTGGTGTCACGTCCTCCACGTCGACATCCTGCTCTGGTGATAATGCTCTCGGGTCATCGCATAAGTGCTCTGTTCCAGGGAAAAAAATCATGTTCTCGAAGTTTTGGAGGTTGGTGATGGAGCTCTGCGGTAGAGCACAATACACAGTGTTCCCATCGAGGTCCTGGAAGGTGTAGGTGCACTCGTCCTTGAGGATTTGACACGTGATGAGGTAAGCAAGATCAATGTACTCTGGAGTTTCCTTGTTCTTTTAAGGCGTGAGATCAACGTCGCAGTGATCGAACACCGGGGTAAGCAAGCTGCCACATCGCTCTGCAGTCCTTGTTTTCTCCTTCAGGAGCGCTCTTCCCTTCTTCTCAGTCAATGCCTTGGCGAAAATGTACCCTGGGTTTACTGTAACCTCGGCAGAAGGCATCTCAGGGGCTCCTTTGCGAATCTCATCTTCAACTCCCAAGTACAGGAACTGCAGCTCGCCGGTGGTGACCCTGGACATGCAATCCTTGGAAAAGAGTAGTGTACTCAATACCTTCGTGACAATCTTCAGCGTCGGGTTTCTGATCTGTGATTGATTGGCTGAGCGCGGTTTGAACTCGCCAGCAGCGATGAGCCCCCAAAATGGTTGGGTATGTGCGAATCTGTTGGGAAACTTGAGGTCTGTGGGCTCGTTTTCCAGCTTGAGTAAACCGGTGAACTCGTTCAAGGATACCGTGTGCTTTATGCCATTTTTGAAGAAGCAGAGATGAGCTGTCTCAAAGCTGGGGTGATCAGGGTCACTGTACGTGATGTAGGCTGAGGCGAGGCACTGTCGGACCAAGTCTGGGTACAAGGCGTAAGTCTCATAGCAGAACTCGTCAATACCAATCGCGTGAAGTACAGCATGTACGTCCTCATGGATGCCCAAGTTGCGCATCGAAGCCGCGTTGACAAATTGCGGTGGAAGATAGGGACGTCGAGGAATTCATTGTAGTTCTTGGAGTCGGACCTGTCCCATTTGTCAAGTGAGTGCCGCAGAGTCTTTGGGTCGTTGAGATCGATGCGCTTCCCTTCCTCGCGAGGCCAGGGATAGGTTGGTGGAATGTATCGTCATCGTACTCGCGAGGTGTGCATTTAGCAGACATCTTGATTCGTGGCATCTACAAAACAAACAAACCCAGCATGAGCTTCATTTCCTTTTGGTTGCTTGAAAAGATGCAAACTTTCTACACATTTGTTGAAAGAGTTAGAGTTTGTTTGCATATCTTTTCTAGCAACCAATAAAGCATCTACGAGACCACAAGATCACAAGTTCAAACACACAGGACAATTCAATCAAACTTCTTCTTCCAAAATCGAAACATATATCTCTCTTAATCGATTCACATGCTCAAAATTTCGACTTCTTAATCAATCCTAACAGCAAAGGAGTTATCAATTCGGGTTCAGCAACCTAGAATCGATTTATCAATAGCCAAAGAAGTATAGAAACGTTGGTTCTCAAACCGCTAGCCTAGTGAACAAAAACGGGTGAAGCGATTGGAAATGATACCTTGGTCAATCTGTGAAAACAACTTGAGAATGTATTAGATCGCAAAAAAAATTCAATTTAGAGCAAAAATCGCTTAAAACCGTTGAGAATCGAGAGAGTTGGGTTAAAACCTTGGAATCACAACAATGGGGGTTGGAGAAGAAGGAGGGTTAAGTAGTGACTCTGTATTTTTTTTTTAAATATTATTATGTATATATTTTTTTGAGACACTTACCTGTAGTGGAGCAGCCTGATGGAGCAGGATGCGTTGCTCCTTGACTTTGCTCTGTTCGTAAAACAAAGGTATATCCTTTTTTTTTATCTGAAATTCAATGAAACAGAAGCGAAAGAAAAACTAAAGAACAAAAAATATAAAAATATTCTACACTCACCAGTGGGTTGCCTCCCACCAAGCGTTTAGTTAAAGTCACTAGCTTGACTTTGGTTGCCTATTAGGCAGAGGATGGATCACTTAGAGGAATTCCTTCCCCTTCAGTGATGACTGTGTCAGTGAGGTATGGCTTCAGACGTTGTCCATTCACGACGAACTCTCCTCCTTTTGTGTCCAGAAACACGTTGGCTCCATAAGGTCGCACCTCTTTGATAGTGAATGGTCCAGATCACCTTGATCTCAGCTAACCAGGGAACAGCCTCAACCTTGAGTTAAAAGAGCAAGACATGATTGTTAGGTCTGAAATTCCTACTGATGATCCTCTTGTCATGGTAAGCCTTGGTCCTTTCCTTGTAGATCTTGGAGCTTTCATACGCCAAGTTTCTGATCTCGTCTAACTCATGCAGTTAAATGGAACGCCTATCTGCTGCTGACTTGAGGTTGAAATTGAGCAATTTTACAGTCCAGGCAGCCTTGAATTCGAGCTCTACAGGGAGGTGACATGCTTTACCATATACCAGATTATAGGGAGTAGTCCCAATAGGTGTCTTGTAGGCTGTTCTGTACGCCCAGAGAGAATCGTCTAGCTTGATCGAGCAGTCTTTGCGCGTGGTGTTCACTGTCTTCTGCAGGATGCTCTTGATCTCTCTGTTCGAAATTTCAACCTGACTGCTGTTTATGGGTGATAAGCTGTTGCTACCTTGTGTTTAACTCCATTCTTCCTCAATATTCCTTCAAAAAACTTGTTGATGAAATGGCTTCCTTCATCACTAATGACCACTCTTGGTATCCCAAACCATGGAAAAATGATGGATTTGAACATCTTCACCACCACTTTAGCATCTTTGGTCGGACTTTCTAAGGCTTCAACCCATTTGAAGACATAGTCCACTGCAACTAGGATGTACTCATTTTTGAATGAAGGAGAGAAAGGTCCCATGAAGTCTATGCCATAGCAATCAAATACCTCAATTTCCAAGATAAAATTTTGAGGCATCTCGTTTCTCTGGCTGATGTTACCTTGCCTTTGGCACGAGTCGCATCTGGAGATGAAAGCATGAACATCATGGAACATAGTTGGCCACCAAAACCCAGCTTGGAGTATCTTAGAAGTGGTCTTGAAGGTGGAGAAGTGTCCTGCGTATGAGGACCCGTGACAGTGATGTATGATCTCTGGAATCTCTTCCTCAGACACACATCTCCTAAAAGTTCCATCCTTGCAATGTCGATACAAGTATGGCTTGTCCCAGAAATAGTTCCTTGCATCCTTCAAAAATTTCCTCTTTTTATTTCCACTAAATTCCAGTGGCTCTTTTTCGGCTGCTTGGAAATTAGCCATCTCAGCGAACCATGGAAAATTCGGATAGGTCTTGTTGATCACAGATATGAACTTGTTTCAGTGGACTGGAGCAATCATCAGAGAGGAATGACTCCTCTGCTCCGCACAGGTTGATCGCGTAGACTTACTCCACTGGCAGAATGTCATCTAAAGTTGTTTCTTCATCCACTCTCATTCTGGACAGATGATCTGCTACTCCATTCTCAATCCCTTTATTATCTTTAATTTCAAGATCAAACTCCTGGCGCAAATGTCGCGGTTTCACATCTTTTTTGGTCAAGAGGTGGCGCAGAGCAGCATGATCTGTGTGCACTATGACCTTGGACCCAACTGAGTACAATATGAACTTCTCAAAGGCGAACACAATTGCCAGTAGCTATTTTTCTTTGGTAGCATAGCGACACTATGCCTCATCCATCGTTCTGCTCACATAATAGATCACATGGAGCTTCTTTCGCATCTGTCATGATCTCAAACGGAAGGTCCCAGTCTGGTAGTTGCACTACTGGAGCACTGATTAAATCCCCCTTGATCATGTGGAACACTGCTAAGAAATCACTGTAAAAATCGAACTTGATCTCTTTGCAGAGCAACCTGGTCAATGGTCTCGTAATTTTGGAGAAGTCCTTGATGAATCGCCTATAGAACCCAACAGGGAAACTCCGGATCCCCTTGACTGATGTAGGCGGTTGCAGACTCATCATCACTTCGATCGTAGCCTTGTCCATCCCGATCCCCTTCTCTAAGATTTTATGGTCGAACAATATGCCATCGCGCACCATGAAATGACACTTCTCCCAGTTCAGCACGAGGTGCTTCTCTTCACATCGCTGCGATACCCTGCACAAATTGGACAAACAAACAGAGAAAGAATTTCCATCGACACTGAAATCGTCCATAACAACTTCCATTATGTCCTCAATCAAATCAGTAAAAATCGAAATCATACAACGTTGAAACGTCGCAGGAGCATTGCACAAACCGAATGGCATTTGCCTGTAGGAAAATCTGCCATATGGGCATGAAAATGTCGTCTTCTCCTGATCATCTGAATGGATGGGAATCTGAAAGAAACCTGAATAACCATCTAAAAAGCAGTAGTATGGGTGGTTAACCAATCTCTCAAGCATTTGATCAATAAATGGAAGTGGAAAATAATCCTTGTAGTCGCGGCATTTTGCGAAAATCTATGCACATGCGATGACAAGTGATAGTCCTAGTAGGTATCAATTCATTCTTTTCATTGGTGATCACAGTGATTCCACCTTTTTTGGAACTACATGAACAGGAGTAACCCATTTACTATCAGAAATCACATAGATCACACTAGCTTCTAGAAGTTTCATTATCTCTTTCTTAACAACATCTTTTAGATTTGGGTTTAACCTCCTTTGATGTTCTATAGAAGTCATCGATTCATCTTCTAGATGTATTCTATGCATGCACAAATCAGATGAAATGCCAGGAATATCATCTAGAGAATATCCTAATGTTTTACGATATTTTCTAAGTTCACACAAGAGCAGGGCTATTTCTACATTGTTCAGGTCTTAATTAACAATAACTGGATATGTAGAATTATGCCCTAAGAAAGCATACCTGATCCCAGCTGAGAGGGAATTTAGTTCCACCTTTGGAGCTTTCAGCTCACTCCATGGTTCGTGGAGCATGTTCGCCGGAGCAATCGTTTCTGCTGAAGTACCTTGCTCGCTCTCCCCCAAACTTAGGTACGCGACCATCTCTCCATGATCTTACTGGAATCGAGCATCTTTGCATAGCCATCAGCATCTATGTTATGGATTTTATGCTCCGCCCCAGCTCTGATCAGAGCTACTACGTGAGGGTCATCTGACGAGATCGCTTCATCATCCCTTCTTTATGTTCTAGATCATCATCATCTCCTTCCACATAGAAGGTCTGCCCATCCATCATAGGCTTCTTGAGTAGTTTATCCATCTCAAATTTCATAACAATGTCCCCTAGATGAAGATCAATCGTCCCATCGATGATCGATCCAACTGTGCACATGAAGGGTCTACCAAAGATGAGTGGGTCTTTAGGTTTGTCACTGACCTCTAAAACCACAAAATTGGCTGGAACAATGGTATTGCCGATTTGGACTTGTAAGTCCTCTAGAATACCCACTTGAAGCTTAAATGATCTATCAGAAAATATCAAGGAGATCTTGGCCGGCTTGAAGTAAGTGAAGCCGAGGTGTTTAGCAGCTGAGTAAGGCATAATATTGACACTAGCACCCAGATCACACAGAGAGCATGGGAATGGTGTGCTCCCGATCTGAACAGAGAGAGCATATTTTCTTGGATCATCGCGCTTCTCGATCGTCTTGTTTTGGAGCAACGCACTGCACTCCTCCGATACCAGAATAATCTCACTTTCCTCTGTGATCTTTCCTGAGATTAATCCCTTCATCAAACTGCGCATAGAGGAGATCATCTGAATCGCGTCGATCAGAGGGAGCTTGATCGTCAGCTCTTCAAGCATCTTCTTGCACTTCATTTCGTCATGGTCCTTGCGAGATTTCTTCGCTGGAACAGGGTAGGGTACCTTGGGGGTGTATACACGGGTGGGAATAGTCTCAGTAGCTTGATTCGGAGTAGACGGAGCGACCCCAGCAGGTTGCTCTGAATTTTCTTCTGTTTCTGGAGCTTCCTCAGCAGGTTTCTCCGACTCTTTCTGCTTAGCTTACTCTACTGCATTATACTCCCTCGGATTTCTGTCCGTTTTTCCATGGAGCGTCCCCTGTTGTCTCTTGACACTCTCTGCTGTCTGCGCGAGAGCAATGTCAATTTGGCGCATATGACTGCTCACTGTGTCATACTTTGAATTGAGTTCAGTGAACATGTTATCCATCCTTGTATTAATATCCTTAGTAGCTTGGTTCAACACCTTGACCTGTATCTGTTGACTCTGGAGCAATTGCAGCATCATGTTCCCCAAAACCTTCATCTCATTCTGCGCACCGCCTGAATTAGCTGGAGCACCTTGCGGGTTGCTCTGCTGATTTGGGTTCAGGCTTCGAAACCGATTCTGGGCCTGGTTGAAAAAAAAAGCCTTGCCCTGGAAATTCGCAGGAAAACCTCTCTGCTGTGGAGCACCTTGCTGCTGATTTTGCTGCATCTGATCTCCAGGATTCTCTACGTTGTTGCTCCGGTTAGAGAGCAGGTTAGGGCTGCTCCGCTGAATCTGGTAATAGTTTTGATTCTGCACATGCTCTTGACCATTGATGTAGAGAACTTCCTGATGATCTTCTCCTTTCGTTCCTCCCTCAGTAGCAAGATCGTTAGCTATTTTCTCTGGTGTAGCTTCGTCCATGTACATAACTTGCCCCTTGCTGCTCTTTAGGAGCAGATCAACCTTGGCAGCCTAGAACTTAGATTTCTTAACTAGAACACCTTGCTCTCGCAGGTATGCTCCTTTCGCGGAGCGAGCTTGATACATATGCTCTCGCGTGGATCAAGGCTCGATAGAAAAAAGTAAACACAGACCTAATATGCTCACATCACACCCTGATATCTACTCTCGCTGATCAGGGATCTGATGCTTGCTTGCAACGAATGTAGCAACCTAATTCACTGTTAATGATAAGAGGTTTAAACTTTGCGGCCAGGGTTTTATCAGAGGAACGGCACCTGCTAGGGTAGAGAAATGCTGCGTTTTTAGTCTTTCCCGAAATATATCAGAAATATCATTAAAGAACTGGAGTAAGCCGGGGTTGCTATGTATGGGTGCTCTGCGACAGAAAACTCTTGTTTTGCACTCTTTCTTTCATACATTCCTTCTGGTGCAATCCAACTCGTTCTCCATCTGAAATAACTCAAAGCAGACAAAGAATACTCCAGGAAAACACAAATATGATATGAAAAGCATGTGTGTAATATATCAAAAACACAACATATCAATGCTTAAGCATGTTCAAAGAGAAGGGTCAGATGATAGCAAAAGATGCCAAGCTAATGGTCTCCTCAAATACTTCCACACGTTTGATTTTGTGTTCTACTTAGAGATGATGTTACTTCTTTTTGGACTCACAAATAATCTATCAATGGTTTTACAAGATATTTTGAATGCAATAAGCCTGTTCGTTTTATAGACGCCGGCGATAGCGGCAGCGGCAGAAATTAAGCCTACGAGAACAACAAATTCAGTGATGTTCTAATTAAATAGCAGACGCAGCGGACTATTGGAAACATGAAAGTGGAGTTTCCATTGTCGCAGATATTTTCAACGTCATGTTTTCGGGTCTGTACTTGCCGCAGCGGCTAAATAACCAAATCTGTGTTGTCTTGCTTGTGATGTATTTGCCATTGCCATAGCTATAGTTTCGAGACGCTGCCGCCGATCTCAGCGTTAACAAAACGAACATGCCTAATGTCTCTTGTGAAATCTACCAAGCAGAAATTGTGCAAGCTCAGGGATAATGGATGGGATTCAGTTATTGGAAAGGTGAACTCTTTTTGTGAGAAAAATAAGACAGTTTTTTATTATGAGAAAAAAGAATTTGTTGATCCAAAGAGGCCAAGAAAAAGAAGCAACATAACAAACTTGCATAATTATCAAGTTGAATACTTTTACATTGTATTGGATATGCAAATTCATGAGTTTAATGATTGTTTTGACGAGATAAACACTGAGCTGCTTGGTTGCACAGCATCTTTGAGCCCCATTGATTAATTCAGACAATTTTATCAGTCAAAGCTTGTAAGATTATCAGAGTTTTATCCTGAAGATTTTCGCTCTATGGAACGGATATCTCTTAAACATCAGCTTAGTATTTACATAGATAAAATCTCTGAAGATCAAAGGTTTACCAATTTGAAGGGTCTTGGGGATCTTGTACGTGTGATAGTGGAGACCAAAAACAACTTCTACATCCTCTTGTTTATCAACTTCTGAAGCTGATTTTTACTCTACCTATTGCTACTGTTGAGAGATCTTTCTCTATAATGAAAACTGTGAAGATTACTTTACGCAACCAAATGAGTGATGAGTTTCTGAATGATTGTATGGTTTGATATATTGAAAAGGATCACTTTAATAACGTGACAAATGAGACAGTGATCAAAAGATTTCATGATATGAGAGATCAAAGAATGACTTTATGAGATTTTTTAATTACTTTTAGTATATTAGAGCTGTATGTTTTTAGTTGTTATCAACTATTTAAGTTTGATTTTATTTTTTAAGTTATTTATTGGTCTTTTAATCAATATATTATATTAGTTATTTAATTATTTATAATTAATATATTTGTGTGCCACAGTCTTAATAGATTACTGGATCCACCCCTCGTGTGAAGCATGTCAGTTATACATATGAGTTTGAGGTTGAATATATAACAAATCGTGGAAGAAATAACATGTTTCTCGAGATTTTCTTATGTTCAGAACCTTGAAGACAGTTTTAACATTTCAAATATGTTGTAAGTAACGTTATAAAAGGTTGAATATAAACAATTAACTTGTATTCTAATCAAATTCTCCTTCTTGGTTTAGCAATATTAATTTGTGTAAAAATGTTAGGTGTACCGGTTTGTACCAAAATTGATCTAAGCATATGGTTTTAAATTGGAATTTGAACTGTTTCTAATATATGGAAAATAATGGTGGACGCATAAAGATTACCACAATGACATTCTTTGTAATTTTCCCACTAAATGATGGATTTTAGTTAATGTATGTGAAAAGACTTGTGAAGTTGACACATCAGCATAGATAACAATGTTACAACTTAAAGAATGCTCCTCAAATATAATATAGGAGATGCAGAGTTTGGATCTTTTCATTTCATCCTAGTGATGGTTCCGGACTTAGATGCTGAGTTTCTAACTTGGTCTTGGGCTTCTTTTTTTTTTACTATATGTAGGTGGCTTTCTAGATTCCAAGAACCTTGAGTATGATAACATGAATTCTAAATAACCAACCAGATGCAGTACCGGCCCTGAGGGGAAGCATTAGAAGCAACCGCTTCCGGTCCTAAAAAAATACTTGAAAAATTCAGCCTTTTTTATAAGAAAATTATTATTATAGTATATAAACGTTCTTATAAAAATGGCCAATTTTTTTTTAAATTGCTTCTAGTCTTTCCCATGTCAGGACCGGTACTGACCAGATGGCTACTATTCTCCAAAGTTACTGGAAGACATGCTTGTGCGGAAAACCCAAGATTCATATATTATCAAAGAGAATAGACACAGTGCATCACCACGAGTGTAATTGATATGTCTAGATCACAAGGTCTCTAAATTCACACACAAAAAAAGAAACATTTTAAATATGTAAACTTTTTGCTCTAAATTATTCTATAAAATATCTGTTGAGAAATAGAGAGACACCTTGGGAAGCAAGGTAGATTTATTGAGTAGGTAATAAGCAGGCAAGAGACAATAAAAGAATGCAGGCGTTGAACATAGACACATGAGAACCCAAGGATAGGTTAATTGCATGCGGAATCCTTTACATATTAATTGAGGAGCATTACAACCTTTTAGTGTAACCACGTGTCATTATCAGGATGATTTTTAGAATCTTTAGAAAAATATATTGGTCTATCTACATATATAGTACTATACTTTTCATTAAACTAATCATAAAATTAATTAAGAGTGTACAATTACTATTTTCTTTTATTTCCTTTGATAAAAACTACGGATTTACCAAATATGACTAATCTCTATAATATTATTTGAGAAGTCACTTTCCTACGTGTCACGCTCACGTTAACTTTCACGATGGTTGATTACATAGATACCCTTAATGAATTGTTAGATTTTAAGATTTTTTTTTATTTAGTTTCTTTTTTACCTTTTTCCAAATAACATATATAATAAAAAAGAAATATTTCAAAAAATTTAAAACAAATTTTAAAACGAAAATATATTTATATAATATGATTTAATAAAAAAAGGAAAGTTCACAAAATAGTAATATCCCCATTAATATATACTTTTAAATAACATAAAATATATTTTCAAAATAATAAAAATATACATGTTCATGAACATTAAAAAATTTATCAGTACACTTCATTTTCTAATATTTTTTAGAATCAACATATAATTTGATAAATATTATGAAAATACATGTACATTTAAGCGATAAATAAATCTAATTTGATTTAACTTAACTAAAATAAGAGTAAATAAATATTATGAGAATACATGTATATTTAAGTGATAAATAAAACTAATTTGATTTGACTTAACTAAAATAAAAAGAAATTATCCTTCAATTTTAATTTAAAAATATATTTAACTCAATATACTCACAAAATGAATGATTCTACTAATCTAATTTATATCCAAAATCAAACTTCTAACTACAATAAAAATATAATTTTATAATAATAATAATAATCTATTTAATTTTATACATATAAATTAGAAGCTGACTCAAAGCATGGTAAAAAAGAAAATATTAACTAATTACATATTAATTCTTTTGTAGAATTTATATATATGCATGAGACTTCAAAATATTATCATTACATTCATTTATGTAACTTTGATCAAACACTTTAGCTTATTATTTATTTTATTGTAAGCACAATATATATTAAGTTATACATAATTTAAGTATAATATATTTACATATCTAAGAATATATTAACATATCTAAGACAATAACCAACTGAAATGAAAAAAAAAATTAATCAAAGTTTTATTATATTTAAAATAAAAAATATTATAGCTAAATTCAAAAAATAGATATTATCTATTATACCAAATTGATAACCAAACCGACTATTGATCCAAAAAATAATTAAACCGACAATAATATATCCAAAGTCATATGTATAATTAGAATAATAGAATATTTATTAATATAAATTATACATATAAATTTATTAAACTAAAACTAAATATCAATTAATTATTATAAAATTTTACTTTTATGCCCGTGCATGAGCACGGGAAAATCACCTAGTATATATATATTATATGTGTATGACAGTTAATGATTTTAATTAATGAATATTTGATAACAATTTGTGTCTTTTTCATCATTTTTGTTTAACTTTATATTATTGAAATTAAATTAAAAAATCAAATTAACTATAAAATTAAAATTTCGATTTTTTCGTAAATGTTATATTTCGAAGGTTAGAAAATAGCTATAAGTTACTAAAATTATTGAAATTCTTATGTTAAAAGATTTATGATCAATGATTTAACATTTTTATTTAATAAGATACACATGATCTTAAAATCATATGAGTAAAAAATATTATTTAATAGATATTTAAAATAATATATATATATATATATATATATTAAATATATACAATATAAGAATATATAGATATTTCATTGACATAAAAATATAAATTTTTAGTTTCAAAATTTACAATGAATTTTAAAAAAAACATTTATAAATTATAAACTTATTAAGATTTCCACATTGAAAATTTTGTTACCAATGATTTAAAAACTTTTGTTATAAAAATATATGAATGATCAATAAACCGTGATTATGAAATCTCATTTAATAGATAACCATATTAAAATATAATATATATATATATATATCTTAATATCATTTAAATTTAACTATATATAATATAGATAAATATGATTATTTAAATTTACTTACCAGTAAAGTGATAGTAAGTAAATAAATAAGAGTGATTTGTCTGATTTATATATTTGCACCAATTTAATTATATACTTAATAATTAATGTTTCTCAATTAATCAATATATTTTCTATCATGCACACTATTCGACATGTGTATAATTGTTAACTATTATTAAATACAAAATCATCAAACATAATTAGCTTTATAAATTCAATCTTCACATGCTGCAGATTATCATCTAGTCTTATTAATAACAGCAGCCGTGAATGGTTTGATGTATAAAACGATATAGTTAAGTATAGAAGAACAATATATAAACAAAACTATTATAAATATATGTTAGATGAAAATAGACCATGTAAAGGAACGCGTGGTAGAAGTATAAAGGGAAAATTAGGAAATAAAGACATTTTGAACTAGGATTTGGGAAAGTAGGATTTGTAGAAGATTATTTATTTAAGTAGGATTTATATTCTTTTAAATACCATTATACCCTTTAATTTACATAATTAAAATTCAATTTCATAATATATATATATAAAAGTTAAAGTAAAAAAAAGGGAAACATGAAAGGAGATAAAACAGTGTGTTTTACATTTACCCTAATTTCACGTTTCTCTCCTCTTCGCCGAAAGCTTCTACTCCCTTCAATGGCGATTTAGGGTTAGTCGTGTTTCTTACTTGTTTTTTCATCGATTTTTGGCTCTCTCATCTTTTTTTCTTGTGAATTATCTTTGTTCTCAGACATGAATTGAATAGATTTGTTCTTCCTTTGGACAACCTTCTTCTTTGGACAATGTTCTTTGTGTACGAGTATCTTCGGAGGGTTGATTCACACTCTGTGTCAAGGTTCTCATCAAAATCTCACTAGGTTTGCGATCACTTCTTTTGATTCTCTTAACCCTTGATTTGTTAAACCCGATTTGGTTTATTTGTTCAACTAAAATTACTTGTATAGGTTGATTAAGCTTCTTATCGACGACGATCTAGGCATGCATGTTAATATTTGTGATTTGTATTTGTAGAGTATTTAGGTTTTCTTGAAAGAGAGAAAATATGAAAATGGCTTATATTCATGTTTAACATATAGAAGTGTTCTGTGAATGTAGTAGTCATGAGAGCTTAGTTTCTGTCGTTGTCCGAAAGTAATGTTCTGTGAATGTAGTAGTCATATGAGCTTAGTTTCTGTCGTTGTCCGAAAGTGATGTTCTGTGAATGTGATGTTGTTCTCTGAATGTAATGGTGTTCTCTGAAATCTTAGTAATAGGACGTGTACTTTAAACTATACAGAAGTAAAGGTACATTGTTGTTCTTTTCTTTGTTTCAGGTTTCATAACAATATTTTATTTTTGATTGTAGGTATGTTTGGGAGTTACCAAAGCGGCTTTTTAAGGATGGTGAGGAGACCCAAGTGACTCAGATCAATAACAACAGTAGGATGGTGTGTTATATGGAAAGGTTGAAGGAATGGCTGCCAAAGGAGTTGAAAGAAGTGAAGAAAGATCAAGTTTTTGCTCAGGTGTTCAAGTTGTACGAGAATGGTTTGGGTTACTCCGCAAGAGTGATACACAGCTTCTTGTGTCGGGAACTGGTGACTTACAAAGACTACGAGCTATAGTTTATCTTTGCAAGGAGACCACTTAGATTTTCTTTGTTAGAGTTCCACGAAATTACCGGGCTTTAGTGAAATACTAGTCTCTCCCAATGGAGTTGGTTGAGTGGGAAGATGATGGTGGTTTCTGGAGCACAGTGGTGTAGACAAAACAGGGAATTTGTATGTTGGACCTGTGGAAAAATCACCAGCAAGATGTTAAGAAGTGGAGTAATGCTGATCGAATAAGATTGATGTATATGTGCATCATTGTTACTATGGTCTGCGGCCGAGATGAGAAGGCTAATATCCCCTTCAAGTATATCAAGCTGGTCATGGATCTTGAGAAGTTTCGAAACTACCCTTGGGGAATTGCTGCTTTTGACCTTCTATGCGAGCCAGTAGCTAAAAATCGTGACCATCTGAAGGAGAAGACTACCATTTACGTGTTAGATGGCTTCTCCTACGCTTTTCAGATCTGGGTAATGGAAGCAGTACCAAAGATTGGAAAACTCTATGGAAGAAAACTGAACAAAAGTTTTATGAACGGTTCTAGATGTGTAAACTGGAGAGGAGCTGCAAAGATTTCATACGGGGATATCATTCAGTTGGAGAGCATCTTTACACCCGAGGTTATTTATATTTAAGATGAATGCATCCGGATTGAAATGAGTGTTTTAATAACCTTTCTTGTGTAGGATGTCATCTATCCATACATCTCGTGGGGAGACAGTTATTTAGTAGTTGAAAGTGCTGAATTTATCAGAGTTGATGAGGTGGAGGATTATAGAATCAAGCTTCTCATGAGGATGAAAAGTGATAAGCATGACTTCAGTGACCATATTTGGGAGTCCGAAGAGACACCGGAGTTTCTTTTGGGGTTCATGACAAACAAGGAGAGGATAATGACGTATCTAAGAAAATGATGAAGTAGTTCAGAATGCGGAAGATGCTCGAAAGAATGATGAAGAAGATGGAAGTGATGATGATTTTTTAACTAGAAACAGTGAACACAAGCTCAGGAGGTAGAAAGGGAAAGAAGAGGCTCCCGGATCATGGAATGGAAAGAAGGAAGCAAAAGGTTCTCTCTACTAGACCAAAAGGTCCTCCTCATAAATAATCTATGCTTATGTTTGTGTTAATGTATGCTTTTTGTACTTGTTATTATACCAGCATTTAATCATGTATCTTCAATTAACATGTGACAATTTGAGTGAAGTAGAAGATAGGAACATAGGGATATATACGCAAGGACTAGAAGACCTTTCTCAGGTTTCGAACGTGCCAGGTTTTGATCCATCGCAGACTAAGAACATCTCCAAAAGACACTCTATAACTTCAAATATGAAGTTTTTGCCTCTGCAAAAAGGAACTCTAAAACTTCAAATTTGAAGTTTCATATTTTATTTACATTTTGGTGCGCACAATTACACATCATATTTATAATAATCTTAAATATTTATTATTTATCGTTTTAATCTTTAAAAATTATTATTTCATAAATAACTCAAAATTATTTTTATAAATTTAAAATTTGTATATTGTGGGAACCGAAATTCACATTTATCGATTTCCGTCAAATAAGAAAACTTAGGAAAACCCTAATTTTCAAGAGGAACCGGATCTCTGCGAAAGCCAACGACAAGTAACCAAATAAATGCGGAAAAATACGAAAAACGTAATAAAACGAATTTAAAGAAAAAGTAGATCTTATTTCGATTCCGCGTAAGAGCGTTGCGATCATTACAAGGTTTTACAAAGGCTTTGGCCGCAGGGCCGTCAGCGAGTTATCAACATAAAAACCTTAAACCTACTCGAGTCGCAGCTCGATAACAAAAGACGGAAAAAGATAAGAAAAAGGATTTGAATGATTTCGGACTGAACCTTATGAAAGGCTGCCTACGTACCCCTTTCGAGGATCAAGTCAAACGTAGTTCAGTTGATAGAGCTGGACCAGAGATCAAACCGCCTAGGCGAGTTCGTCTAGTAATCGATCGCCAGTCATAGAAACCGAACTTGTCGAGAAAAAGCCTAAGTTTTTAAGTGCGGAAAATTCTAAGTCTAGAAAAGTTGTAAAAGTCTCAGATGAGAGCTCTGAAATTCGTCCCTTTGCTTCTGCCCTATGCCTCTTGCTTATATACTCCCTTCCTAGGCGGTTTAGTCTTTCCGATTTGCCCAGATTCGATTTTAATGGGAATCTTCCATTTATCTCTATCTTTCCTTTTTTCCGCGGAAATCTTCTATTTATCCTCAAGCTTGACATTTATCTTCAAGTTTGACATTTATCTTCTTTCTGCAAGTAAATCACAAAAACGTCGTCGTATCTTCGGGTTGGACTTCGTTTAAAGTCGCGATGGCTTTTATCACGTTTTATGACTTTCCGAGCCGTTTTGCGATAAATCCGTTTTACGACTTTAGACGAGAACGTTTCCTGATACGATGCCGTTTTTAGATAAGTTTCTCGAGTTAATCGTAAAGCTAAGCACTGTTCGATGTTTCGATTAATCGTTGCCGTTTTCTACGATTTACTCGGGGTTTTATTAAAAACGCGTTTTGTACGATTTTTACGAAAAATCTCGAATAAATCGTATAGTTCAGGCAATATTCGGCGTTTCGTTTAACCAGTGCCGTTTTATACGATTTCCTCGAGTTCTTTTCGAGAAAACAAAGTTTTACGGTTTTTATCGTAAAACTCGAACGAAGGACGGATCGAGACGAAACGGGAGACATTTTGACCATGATTCGGAATATGATCGTTCAAAGGACGTATGCCTTTAATAAAGGATGTGGGAGATCGAGGCTCGGGATGGTCGACTCGACTTACGGCGAGCTAGTTCAGCTTGGCCAGGTCGCCGTATGGCGAACTAAGCGATAAGAACCTTTGGGGCAAAGTCAGCGCCTCTTAGTACGCCCAACGGCGAACTAGGCCGGCATGGCTTAGTTCGCCGTTGGGCGAACTAGCCGGGACGGGGCTAGTTCGCCCAACGGCGTCTAAGCCGGTCATGGCTTAGTTCTCCGTTGGGCGAACTAGCCGGGACGAGGCTAGTTCGCCCAAGGGCGAACTAAGCTGGTCATGGCAAGGGCGAACTAAGCCGGTCATGGCTTAGTTCGCCCAAGGGCGAACTAAGCCGCTCATGGCTTAGTTCGCCGTTGGGCGAACTAACCGGCTTGGCTCAGTTCGCCGTTAGGCGAACTAGCCGGGTTGAGGCTAGTTCGCGTTTTACGGCGGTTTCGGTTTTTCGCGGTTTTGTAAAACGATTTTTCGAGTTTTATAAAACGATTCTCGAGTTTTATAAAAAGATTCTTCGAGTTTTATAAAACGTTTCTTCGAGTTTTATAAAACGATTCTCGAGTTTCATAAAATGATTCTTCGAGTTTTATAAAACGATTCTTCTTGTTTTATAAAATGATTCTTCGAGTTTTATAAAACGATCCTCGAGTTTTATAAAACGATTCTCGAGTTTTATAAAACCATTTTTCGAGTTTTATAAAACGATCCTCAAGTTTTATAAAACGATTCTCGAGTTTTATAAAATGATTTGTCGAGTTTTATAAAACGATCCTCGAGTTTTATAAAATGATTCTTCGAGTTTTATAAAACGATTCTTTGAGTTTTATAAAACGATTCTTCGAGCTTTATAAAATGATCCTTGGGTTTTATAAAACGATTCTCGAGTTTTATAAAACGATTCTTCGAGTTTTATAAAACGATTTCTTTTATATTTTTGCGGATACTTTTTGCCATTGATTCCGTCGTGACCGATTTTGACACCAACAGTTAGCCCCCCAGCTCGCTAGAATCTTGAGCCTTTAGCGTAAGGTTCTTGCGAGTGGTTAGCTAGTTTTAGATAAGTTAGGTGGAATTAATGGTTGGAAAGTTCCGTTGAAAATGATCTTTCCACTCTCCAGGGAGCGGAAAGCGTTTAAGATTAGGGCTGCGCCTTGTGAAGGCTGCCTACGTACGCTTTTGAGGGGATCAAGCCTTTCGTAGTTCGTTTTGGAGTTAAGGTTCGTATGACCTGTTTCGCGGTGAGACCTTTATAGTCTACTTATGTGTCGTGTAGGAGTTATCGAGCATATAGATGTCGATGGCATCTGGACCTTTGCCGGCCTTGAGACTAGCCTCGTAGGCCGTTTGGTCTGCCCGAGCGTGGCCGTTATAGTTTTTGGACTGGCCATGTGCGGCTCAAAGTCCCTGCCGCCATTGCGGCTTTATTAAAAATCAGTTTGCGTTTTTAAGAGCGTGTTTTTATTCATATGAATGTAGCTGGAAGAATATGAGTTGATATTGAGGGAGGTCCGCGAGTTGTCGTTTGCTCGTTTTAGGATGTTAAATTGAGTGAGCGTTTAGATATAGACGAAGAGACATGCCTTTAGGATCTCGATTCATGCCTTGAGACGTTAGAGACCAGTGTGCTGGGTTTAGGGAAAGACCTAGGTTTACTTTCGGATTGAGGCTATGCGATGACTAGTCGGCTTTCGTTTTGCCTGTTGCGATTTTAACCTGATTCCATACCGATTTAGAATCCGCGATAGGTTCTCGGCTTATATGATTCATCTGGTTGGAACCAAGCATCTCACCGGGAACAATTTCTAAGTTGCCCGGAAGTGCTGACCAAAAGTTTGGATTTCTTTTATAGCGCTATTACCCTTGTGTCGGGTGTTCGAGAGCTATCTCTGCGAGATAACTTAAGTTTTTTTAGGACTGTTGCGAGTTTGTTGTGATCAGCAACAAACTTTTTAGGTGATAGATGTTTACGTTGTTTGGGCCTTCGCGAAGGATACGTATGTTAAGAAGTTTTGCGTATTTTATAGTCGCGGACATACCGTTAGGTCTTCCAAGAAAATGACTTTATCGAGGAAGATATTTTTGTCGAAAAACTATTTTCCGGGCGTCTGCGACGTCTCGCACTGCCGAAAGTTGGTTTTTATTTTATATGCCGCGTTTCGTGTTCGGAACGTTTGCGGGCTTGAAGGTGTTGCGCGGTGTTGCGAGGGTTTTGTCTTAACCCAGCTTTGCAGGAACACTTTGGTTCGTTTGCGGATATTCACAATTAAAACTTACATTCCTGTTTGTATGTTAGATAGTTTTATGATTTGTGCTAGAGCAATTAGGACCGACAGGTCGCGTAAGTTGTTTCCCCGAAACGAAGCATTTTTCGTTACAGTGCTTTGTGAAGTGTTGACCTTCCGAGATTCGTACGGCTTTAGGAGCTCTGGTACGAGTGTTTTCTTATACGTCGGATTTTGTAGGCAACTTGCTTCGGAAATAGAGTGAATCGCGAGAATACAGAACTTAGCCAATTTTCGACAAGTTTGCATTATCTGTTGAATGTATTGGCTTGGCGTGAAGGTTGTGTTCAGCCTCACAGCCAAGGTCGTATTTGGTAGAGGATTAGACTAAGACACTTTCGTGCTATCAAAAAGGTCGAGTCGGTTTGTAAACTTGGCATTGAAGTGAAGCGTGATCGGACAATAGCCAGGTAGCATTTGTCGAGCTTGATATGCCAAGTATGCCTGAGGTTATAGAAAACGTTTTTCCGTTGTAGGTTTGATTTATACGATGAAAGTTTCGTATAAAATTTCCTTTGTATGGAAGTTGTTTTTTTTTTTTTTTTTTTACTCGAGGGAGACAGAGCCTAAGAAGCTCGATGTAGAGCTCGTGCGGAGTCGTTTGCGGGGTGGTTTCATTCTGGAATGTAATCGGGAGGAATGAGAGCGGATGCTCGTGAACGAAGGGCTAAAGAGTGAGATCTGTCAGATTGTGGTGCGAGGAAGCAAAGTTTAGATTGGTCGCTCAGCGCCAGATCGTATAGCTTGGTTTTCGCTATAAGGAAAGTACTTTTCGCAAAACCTGTTACGTTTACTTTCGAAAGTTACTTCGTTATGACATGATCCTGACTATACGAGGGATTTCTCGCGTAAGCAACGGGCGATGAATTTAGTAAATCGGCACGATGCATTGGGTTAACAATGTTTCCGCAGATTTTTCGAGAAACCTTTCCGCTTAGTTTTTGATTCTTCGGTGATGGTTTTTTCGGAGTCAATCTCGGAGTTTTACCAAAAGTTATTTCACCGAGATCTCGTCGCAAAATGTTTTAGCGGGTTTCTCGGACGGAATGAATCACATAATCAGCAATAGGATCAGTCGGTGAGAAGCGAAGATGTGTTCTCTATTGCTGTTTTGTGTTCTCGATTTTTCTTTTGCCGCAAATGTTCTTGACATTATTTCGTGACTCACTTGGTTTGATGGAAAATGAGATCAATGCTTCGATGCCTAAAGATTTCTCGTATAATTTTTCGATTCTTATACTTGTTTTATCAAGTTCGAGAAGATCTTTATGACTTCGGCAAATCATCGAGTTTCGCTCTGAAGTTTCGCAGAGATTTTCTAACCGCATGATTGCGACGAGAGATGCTGTATATTCCTCGAGATTATTTCCCAGACGTTTTGGATCAGTTTTTAGCGTTTAGACGGTTCTTAGATTGTCGTTTGCTTTTGGGATGATTTTGACGAGGCGTTGCATTGTCCGAATATTTTTCCGCTTGTTTTGGCGAGAGTTTGCTTTATAGAAAGCGTTTACTCGACGCGAGGGAAAATATTCGACGAAAAGAAAAAAGACGAGTTTCCTTTGAAGGATTCAGATGATCGATAATCCGGGTTGGTTAAAGACTATGGTAGATTGGCGATGACTTGGAGTATGTCTGGTTTACGAAAATTTCTTGGAGCGAGTCGGTTTTAGGACGACGTCAGCGTCTCTAGCTCCTTCTTTCTTTTAGGAAATGAGTACGTTCGAATGCGTGGCGATTGTTTCTCGGTTGTACGATAGATTGGATCAGTTTGCGAGTTAGGCCTGAATGGTTAGAGAACAACAAATCGAGATAGACAAAAATTGCTTACAACTTAGCATGCTAGACTATCCTCTAAATTCTAAGTTCTCTAGGTTTCACGGCAGTTTACAAGACATTTTCATTTCTTACCTACGAGAAATTAGAAGTCTAATAAAAATTTCAAATCGGACATACCTTAGTTTCATCGATGATTTGGGATTGTCTATTCTTCGTTCTTCGTCTTTTGACCTACCGGTCTTCGACGAATTACCAGAAAGAGTATCGGAGCGGGGAGAAGACTTAAAAATCAGAGCTCATGTTCTTGTTTCTTCGTACTGCTGGTTTTATTTGACCGACTAGATGCGCTTTGTATATCGAAAAAATCAATCACGTGTATATGATTGGATGTTTTCGACTTAGTGTGGCAGAGTTTCGTAAAACCGGATTGGGTCTAGCGAGTTCACATTTCTCGTATAGTTAGGTAACTTTGGTGTTAAGTCAACCATTGCCGTTTTAGCAATTGATTTGAACTTATACGAAGAAACAAGTCTTTGTGGATTTATCGTAAAATCCCGATGGAAATTCTGATTGGGACGAAACAGAGAATCAGCGCGATCAAGACTCGAGAGAAACTCGAGGAGTGGTTCAGCTTGATGTAGGGCAGGTCGGGCGAACCCTTTCAGCTCGCCGTGTGGCGATCTGGATGGTAAGAACCCTTGGGGCGAAGCCAGCGTCTCTTGGGCGAGCTAGGCGCTTGGTTCAGCTCTACGTTCGGCGAGTTAAGACGCTTGGTTTAGCTCTATGTTCGGCGAGCTAAGACGCTTAGTTTAGCTCTACGTTCGGCGAGCTAAGACGCTTGGCGCGGGTGATCTCGATTCGTCGAGTTGAACTGTTTTCGTCGTAGAATCTCAACGGAAAGTCCGACTGAGACGAAACGAAAAGCTGTACGACTATTGTTTAGAGTACGATCAGGCTCACCATGAGTTGGATTGTGTGGACCCTCGGGGAAAAGTCAGTGCCTCGAGGACGAGGAGAAAGGCCGACAAGCGTACCAAGGTGGCTAGCTGGGTTGTTTAGCCAACTTACCGTCTTGGTGAGCTAGACAGTATCGTCCCAGTCAGTGTATTAGCGAGCTGAACGGTACAGCCAACTCCGCGAGTAGACTAAGATACATTCGCGAGTAACCTTGGGATTTTTCCGCGAGTGACCTAGGTTTTTGTCGCGAATAACCTGGAGTTTTTCCGCGAGTAACCTAGGGTTTTTCCACGAATAACCTAGTTTTTTATGTGAGTAACCTAGGGCTTTCTCCGCGAGTAAAGCTAGGGCTTTCTCCGCGAGTAACCTAGAATTTTTCCGCAAACAACCTAGGATTTTGCCGCGAATAACCTACGGTTTTTCCGCGAGTTAACCTAGGATTTATTTCGCAAGTAACTTACGGTTTGTTCCGCAGTTTCTGGGAGAACAAGTTTTATTTTTCCGAAAAGTTCTCGGAAACGTCTTTTGCTCAACCCATGAGATTTGTTCAACTCGGAAATAAGAAAACACACTATGGGGTTTGATAGATTTTATCGTTACCCTTAGTGATCTAAGATAGGAATCGTGAGCTTGTTTTGTTGTTTTTCCCGTGGCAAAGAGTCGCGATTAGGTTTTCGATTTTGTTGTGCACTACAGCGTTTGTGTGAACGTTGGCTATAGGAGCAGTCGCTGCTGGAGTTGTTTTACCAGTGTTTTTGCGAGTTGCGACTATGTCTTTCATATATCACGACATCGTTTTGATCAAGAGTTTTGCGGCTATGAGTAAGAGTAATCCGACCCCCCGCCCCACCTTCTAGCGCCAAACTGTGGGAACCGAAATTCACACTTGTCGATTTCCGTCAAATAAGGAAACTTAGGAAAAACCTAATTTTCCAGAGGAACCGGATCTCTGCGAAAGCCAACGATAAGTAACCAAATGAATGCGGAAAAATACGAAAAACGTAATAAAACGAATTTAAAGAAAAAGTAGATCTTATTTCGATTTCGCGTAAGAACGTTGCGATCATTACAAGGGTTTACAAAGGCTTTGGCCGCAGGGCCGTCAGCGAGTTATCAACATAAAAACCTTAAACCTAATCGAGTCGCAGCTCGATAACAAAGGACGGAAAAACATAAGAAAAAGGATTTGAATTATTTCGGACTGATTCTTATGAAAGGCTGCCTACGTACCCCTTTCGAGGATCAAGTCGAACGTAGTTCAGTTGATAGAGCTGGACCAGAGATCGAACCACCTAGGCGAGTTCGTCTAGTAATTGATCGCCAGTCATAGAAACCGAACTTGTCGAGAAAAAGCCTAAGTTTCTAAGTGCGGAAAATTTTAAGTCTAGAAAAGTTGTAAAAGTCTCAGATGAGTGCTCTGAAATTCGTCCCTTTGCTTCTGCCCTATGCCTCTTGCTTATATACTCCCTTCCTAGACGGTTTCGTCTTTCCATTTCGCCCAGATTCGAGTTTAATGGGAATCTTCCATTTTTTTCCCGATCTTTCCTTTTTTTCCCGCGGAAATCTTCTATTTATCCTCAAACTTAACATTTATCTTCAAGTTTGAAATTTATCTTCTTTCTGCGAGTAAATCGCCAAAACGTCGTCGTATCTTCAGGTTGGACTTCGTTTAAAGTCGCGAGTGGCTTTTATCGCGTTTTATGACTTTCCGAGCCGTTTTGCGATAAATCCGTTTTACGACTTTAGACGAGATCGTTTCCTGATACGATGCCGTTTTTAGATAAGTTTCTCGAGTTAATCGTAAAGCTAAGCAATGTTCGATGTTTCGATTAATCATTTCCGTTTTCTACGATTTACTCGGGGTTTTATTAAAAACGCGTTTTGTACGATTTTTACGAAAAATCTCGAATAAATCGTATAGTTCAGGCAATATTCGGTGTTTCGTTTAACCGTTGCCGTTTTATACGATTCCTCGAGTTCTTTTCGAGAAAACAAAGTTTTACGGTTTTTATCGTAAAACTAGAACGATAGGCGGATCGAGACGAAACGGGAGACATTTCGACCATGATTCGGAATATGATCGTGTCGAAGGACGTATGCCTTGAATCAAGGATGTGGGAGATCGAGGCTCGGGATGGTTGGCTCCACTTAAGGCGAGCTAGTTCAGCTTGGCCAGGTCTCCGTATGGCGAACTAGGCAATAAGAACCTGTGGGGCAAAGTCAGCGCCGGCGAACTAGTCGGGACGAGGCTAGTTCGCCCAACGGCGAACTAGGCCGGCTTGGCTTAGTTCGCCGTTGGGCGAACCAGCCGGGACGGGGCTGGTTCGCCCAACGGCGAACTAAGCCAGTCATGACTTAGTTCGCTCAACGGCGAACTAAGCCGGTCATGGCTTAGTTCGCCGTTGGGCGAACTAGCCGGGATGAGACTAGTCCGCCCACCGGCGAACTAGCCGGGACGAGGCTAGTTCGTGTTTTACGGCGGTTTCGGTTTTTTCGCGGTTTTGTAAAACGATTCTTCGAGTTTTATAAAACGATTCTCGAGTTTTATAAAACGATTCTTCGAGTTTTATAAAATGATTCTTCGAGTTTTATAAAACGATTCTCGAGTTTTATAAAACGATTCTTCGAGTTTTATAAAAAGATTTTTCTAGTTTTATAAATTGATTCTTCGAGTTTTATAAAACGATCCTCGGGTTTTATAAAATGATCCTCGAGTTTTATAAAACGATTCTTAGAGTTTTATAAAACGATCCTCGAGTTTATAAAACGATTCACGAGTTTTATAAAATGATTCCTCGAGTTTTATAAAATGTTCCTCGAGTTTTATAAAATGATTTTTCGAGCTTTATAAAACGATCCTCGGGTTTTATAAAACGATTCTCGAGTTCTATAAAACGATTCTTCGAGTTTTATTAAACGATTTCTTTTATATTTTTGCGGATACTTTTTGCCATTGATTCCGTCTTGACCGATTTTGACACCAACATATATGTTTTAAAAAAACATCAAGATAATCCTTAAAATATTTTAAAATATTTTGTTGGTATTTTAATATTTAATTATATATTCCATTTATAGTTTTATATTTTAGTTTTACATTTTATCAATAAATATTTCTATTATATTTTTAGAATATTTTTATACATGTGATAGTTATTTATAAAAGTTTTATGAATTTGAATTAGTTATGACAAATATAAGGACCATTATATAAAATACAAATAATTTTGAAGTTAGGTTTGAAGTTTTGCTTTTAGTGTATAACACTTTCAAACTTCAAATATAGAGTTTTGCAAACTCTATAATAGAGTCTTTTTGGAGATACTCTAATAAAGACATGGAACCATGTGATTGGTGGACTCCGATGAGTACAGTCCGGAAAATAAGGTTGAACCAATGCAGGAAAATATGGCTCCACCGCCGACCAAGTGGACTAAATAGCGAACGAAACTTGAGCTTAGTGACTCAGCCATTCCGTGAGATGGTTCTCCACTGTCCTCACTGTATTGGTTCGACGAAGAAGCATGGGATAGATTCACTGAATGGTCTATTAATCCAACAATTTTAAGGTTTGGTCCTACAGCCTTTAATATGACCATAGCTGCAAGGATAATAGGTCCTGAAAAATGGCTTGGAAACGAGGTATTACTTTCTTAATTATATAAGGTTGAATATGGGAGTATTTTTGAATATCTTTGATACTACATTGATTTTATTTACTCGTGAATATTCAGGAAATGGATGGGTTCATGTATATATGGCGAGTGAAGACATATTTGTGGCATTGGACACCAGACCGTGTTGCTTTCATGCCCGTTTATTTCAGCCTACAAATTGAGAAGGCACACCCCATGTTTGGCCGTAACAAAAAAAGTTTATGAATTGCCCGATTTTTTTCTTGCTTGCGGGAGAGGAGAGCTTCCATCTCTTGGTAGGTCATTTTTAACAGGTCTTCATTACATCCCCGTATTAACAGATTTAGCAATGTTCAACGTAGGTAATCACTGGATAGCTGTCTGCGTCAATCTGATTGAGAAGGCAGTTGAAGTATTTGATTTCTCTCAGGGAAGGAATAGGCAATTCGTGGAGAAGTTCGCTGTTATGATTCCTAGGATATTAAAGGCTGTTGCACCACCTGAAATCAAGAAGCATCTACTCCTGAAAAATTATTTTATCGTAGAGGTACCTCTGAAGGCTAGATTGAACAATAGTTCATGTGATTGCGGGGAATATGCACTCAAACATTTGGAATGCTACCTCCTTGGTCTTGACCTCAGTTTAGTGGATGACGAAATCCTCCAGAATTGTGGACAAAAATTGCTCTGGATATATGGGTGGCTACACAAGATCTCGTTATAACTGAGCTGGTGACACAATATGTGCCTTCTGGTTTTGAGTCATCTGTTGTACTCGACCTCGTAGAAGACTGATTGTGTCAGTTTGGTTTTCGGTTTTAGTCTTTTTTAAGCTTTAGGTTGTTTTAAGTTTTAGTTTGTTTTTCAGCTGATGAAACAAACTCTAGTTTGGCTTTTTCGGATATATGTTACAAAACACTAGTTTGATTTTTTTATGTTGTATGAAAGATTTGCTATCCAAGCCCTAAGCAAACCCTAACTAATCCCTAAACCCTAACTAAACCCTAAACCCTATCTAACCCTAAACTAAACCCTAAGCGTGTGGCAAACCAAGCCCTAATCAAACCCTAACTAAACCCTAAACCCTATTTAAACCTAAACTAAACCCTAAACTCAACTAAACCCTGAACGAACCCTAATTAAACCCCACATAAGAACCTTAGCATGCAACACCTTATCACCCTAACAATGACATAAATGTCATATAAGAACCTTAGCATGTAACACATTATCACCCTAACAATGACATAAACCCCACATAAGAACCTTAGCTGAGAAAGAAAAACCCTCGTAAAGACAAATTCGTCCATCACGAGGGACAGGATCTCCAAGGGGCGCACAACTACGCCGTCAATTCTGGATCGGAGCAGGGGCAAACTACGGGGAACACGTGGTCGAGGAATCCGAATTATAACGAAAATTTCTTCTGCGATCGCCACCAGACTCGCGGGTACTCAACCGTGAACTGCAAAGTTCTCGGCGCCTGACTGACCGCAAAGTTGCCCGCGGGAGAACTCGCCGAGGTATCCAGCGTGAAGGACCTCATCCGCGATTCAGATCGCCTCCCAAAAACCGATAGGAACTTGCGAGTGGAAACTCCGCCTCAAGGGAACCAGCCGAGCGAAAAACACGGACAAAGACAAGACGAGAAAGGTAATGACGCTAACCGCCGAAGGGTCAATATGATCATCGGCGAATCACAATACTGCAGCGATACCATCTCGTCCATCAAGTCCTACCAACGAAAAGCCAAAACCGGTTTGAGTTGGAACATACCATCGGATGATACTCCTAAGGGAGTAATCGCTTTCGATGACACGGAAACCGGCGGCATCGATCAACCACAGCCGATCCTCTCGTCATCGACTTAGTCATAAGCGACTTAGAAGTCGCCCGAATCCTGGTCGATACCGGAAGCACCATCAACGTAATATTCCGGAACGTGTTGGTGCCAATGGGAATTGATTTATCGGGAAGTTGAGCCAATACCAAAGCCGTTGACCAGCTTCTCCGGCAAAACGACTATGACTCTAGGATCGATCCGGCTTCCGGTCGCTGTGAAAGAAGTGACAAAAATCGTTAACTTCGCAGTCGTCGATTGCCCAGCCATCTACAACGTGATCATGGGCACGGCTTGGATAAACTCCATGAAAACAGTTCTATCAACGTACCACTTATGCATCAAATTTCCGAGTCCTACGGGAGTCGCGGCAATTTGGGGATGCCAGAGACAGTCGCGGTCGTGCTTTTTAGCTGAACATAAGCTAAGGCAATTGGCGGTCGCCATCGTGAAACCGAAACAGGCGAAGTTAACACCACCACCCGCGGAAAACGACCCCAAACCAGCAATGGTCGAGAAGTAGCAAGCCTCCGAACCCATCGCTTCTACCCAAATGGAGGAGACAAACCCGGACAAAGACGCCGATCCAGCGACTGAAGTGATCGAGAAGTCTGCAACAGATGAGTAAACACACTCGCACCAACAATCAGAACTACGAGATGCCTTGATTTCGGAAAGAAATACGTAGGCAGCTCGCCTAAAGACGAGTTCAGCTATCCCCCTTTCCGAAATGGGGGGGGGAGGGGGAGTGGGTGCGTATACGAGTATTCGTATACTCCCAAATTTTAAAATATTCACTTTGTAATCGAAATTTTTGAAACTTTTTTATTAAAGAAAAATTTAGAATATTATAAAATCTCTCTATTATCGAAAAGCGTAAAAACGAATTCCAAGCATCCGAAAATTAATTCCGCAGCAAAAACCACTTGGTCGTTTCGACTAAAAACTTATACCAAATATTTCGAAAAGAATCAGCGAGATGTCGCCTAAACTCTTAGAGAAATATTTTGCAAAAGTTCCTTTACGACTATAAAATCACAAACGCTCGACGATTGGCCCTGTCGAGCACGCTAGCTGTCCTAAACAAAGGAATAGACCCATTGGTCCGCGTACATCCGACTAGGATAAAATAGCGCGCTAAAAGAAATCCAAAATTTTGGTCAGCACCTTCAGGGATGCTCGATGTCGATCAGACAAGTCATCTAAGCCGAGAACATATTGTGGACTTTAAATCGATACAAAATCAGGTTAAATTCGCAACAGGCAAAACAAATGCCGATTAGTCATCGCATAGCCTCAATCCGAAAGTAAACCTAGGTCTTGCCTTAAACCCAGCACACTAGTCTCTAATGTCTCAAGGCATGAATTGAGATCCTAAAGGCATGTCTCTTCACCCACATCTAAAACTCGCGAAAAATCAAAACACTCCGAGTAAACGAACCGGACGATCTACACCAAGAGATAGATGCGAGAAGACAACTCATACTCTTCCCTCTACATCTAAACAAAACACAGATTTCATACTCAGAAAATATTTTCATTAATATTTTATCATTCAATATACACCGCGCAGTGGCAGGGATTCAAAGCCACTGTTGGGGCCAAAATCGGTACGACGGAATCAATAGCCAAAATTCCCCCCAAACCCGTAAACGCAACAGTTTTATGAATCTCGAGAATCATTTTATAAAACTAGAGAATCGTTTTATAAAACTCGAGAATCATTTTATAAAACTTGAGAATCGTTTTATAAAACTCGAGAGATCGTTTTATAAAACTCGAAGATCGTTTTTTAAAACTCGAGAGATCATTTTATAAAACTCGCGAATCGTTTTATAACACTCGAGAGATCGTTTTATAAAACTCGAAGATCGTTTTATAAAACTCGAGAGATCGTTTTATAAAACTCGAAGATCGTTTTATAAAACTCGAGAGATCATTTTATAAAACTCGAGAGATCGTTTTATAAAACTCGAAGATCGTTTTATAAAACGCGAGAGATCGTTTTATAAAACTCGAGAGATCGTTTTATAAAACTC
>CAKOAT010144821.1:4140-20042 GCA_932364175.1 Eruca vesicaria subsp. sativa | reverse complement strand
CAGTTCTACGCAGATTCGGAATAAGAACCTCTTTGCTCTCTGTTTTCGTTTATTCTCATTTAAATTCTAAGTATTTTCGTCATCTTATTTTCGTTGTGCGGTTCTCGCAGATAGCCGGTTCCTCTGGAAACTTAGGGTTTTCCCGAAGTTTCCTTTTTTACGATTTATTTGACAGTAGGGTGAAATCGACTCCCACAGCCACCAACGGCCAGTCCCGATAAATACAACAACGAAATCATACTACAACAAAGAACATCATTCATCAAAATGGAAGAACCTAGACGCCAAGCATTGGCCAGCGCAAGCATCAACCCGCGGCTGATCAACCTCGCCACACGCATCCGGGATCTCTGTCCCAAACTCGACCGAATCCGGCGACACCGCAATAGGGTTCCACTGATCCCACATTCGTGCCTCAGGGTCGAGAAGATCGACCTCCTTCTTCTCTCGTTTAGCCAAGCGCGCTTTCTGCTTGGAAACTCCACCTCGTACAAATAGTTCGCGTTCTGAGTAAGATGTAAGCCGCCAACTATGCCACGGCATTTGCGGTAATCGCCATTGGCCCTTTGCGCATCTTTAACCACCATGTACTGAGACGCAAAATGTTCGCGACGAGCCATCATCTCCGCAACAACTTCTCTCTTTCCTGCTCTGTGGGCTCGACGAACTCTCGTATCGGAAAGCTCAAGGGCACGACGAGAATTGGCCTCGCATTCTTCCCTCACACGGGCAATTTCCCTTTGAGCCCATTCCTGGGCGCGAGAAGAGTTAGCATCGATCTCATCCTTAAGACGAGCAGACTCCATCTCCGCCGCTCTAGCCCTAGATTCAGCCTTACGAATCTCTGCATCACTTGCGCTTACCGCTTCGTTCATAAAACGAAGACCCTGCAAAATAAGAGAAGTCTTTTATCAAAAAAACTGGTCACACGTAAAGCAAATACGAAAATCGGTAAAGAACAATGAACCTTGTTGAAAAGCCTTGACGCCTGCGCGAATGGCGTTTCGGCCGGTATCTCAGCCGGCTTAACCTCAGGCGAGGAAAACGAGAAATCGATATAATCCTCAACATTGATATCTGCGTGCAACCATTGATCTAGATCAATCGGAACAGCTCTTTCCTGCCGAGATCTAGATCTCTCCCTTGCTTCCGTATCATCATCCGCCTCGACCTCGACGCGATCGTTCTGAGAAAAACCAGAAGAGTAATAGGCAACGGTGCGACGAACTCTCTTTGCAGAAAATTATCCCCAATAAAGCGGACCACCACGAAAAAGACTCCTAACCAACGCAAGGTCTTCGAGTAACGGCACAGGGGGGTTAGACGCTGCAAAGCACAAAACAGGCACAAAGATTAGAACGCGGAAACAAAAAAAAATAATGTGCAATCTAAGTACCTTTTTTCACCAATTCGGTCCTGAGTAAAGGGATGCAACTTTCCTCCACCGAAGCACTATCGATCCGAACGTAAAAGAACCAATCCTTCCACTCGTGTCCGCTCGAGGCGAGTCCGTCAAAAACCAACATATCCAACCGCGGAGACAACTAAAAACAACCCCCGCGTGAACGCTGTGGCAGCAGCATAGCCTCGAGGTAGTCCGTGCTAAGAGACATGCCACGTTCATAACCAAGCACCAAAAGCTCGACAAGTTACTGCAACACGGAAGGACAAAGCTGGCTGATCGGTAGTTTGAACCGATCCAAGAGCTCAACGACGGCTCACGGAATAGGGAACCACAGTTGAAAATTGAGTAGAAAATCCTCGTAACACGTAAAGTAACCCGAGGGCGGAGTCTCAGCATCTTGACCCCATTCGGGAAGGCGAAACTGCACTGAATTCGGGATCATGCGAGAATTCCGCAGTTTCCCGAGGGAACAAGCAAAACTCGCGCTCAGACATACATTGCTCCACCGAAGCGTACCCCTCCTTGGAACCCAGAAGTTAGACGGGGGAACATCGGCAACGCGCAAAGCTTCTCGATACTCCTTGGTTTCTTTCTTACTCGCGGTAAATCTCAGAAAAACCGGCTCGGGAAGGAAACGGCCATCGGAAGAATCGAGATCACTCAGTTCGAAGATTGACGCTTGAGCACATGATATCACTCAAATATTTAACCCTAAGGAGTGAATTACTCTCTCAAATAAGAGGTTCAATTGTAGTACTTAGGGATCGAATTCACAAGGAGCTAGGGAACCAACTAGATCTAATAGTTATATGATTAAGCTAGGCTAATAGGTAATGATGCAGTAAATAAACTAGAAAACAGTAAACAAGATGAACAAGGTAATTGTTCAGCTTGGCAAGGATTTGTTTGATGGAAGGATGGTTGCTAGATCTAGGATTTCTATTCAGGTAATCAGGATTATAATGATATAGATGCCTAACAAGTTGCATGCATGATATATAAGAACTTCAATTCTTAGACAAATTTATAGCTATCGCTAGTTAGACTCGTCCATTGATCTGTCTGCCGGCAATATCGACCGATGTTGCTATCGCAGTGTCGGGCGATATGAGTTACCGTCGATCGATTACTCCATAGGCGTATCGGTCGATATAGCATAAGATCGAATCGAAACTGTGTTCACCAAGATCTATAGACCGCCTATCGCACGTGCCTAAAGGATCTTAGCTTGTACAGGATGATATCAGGATGAAAATTAATAAAATTAAACTATTCCAGTTCATGGTTCTAGTTCATGACTCTAGAAACAAGCATTAAGAACATCCTAACAATGAATATCACAACTTAGCAATCTATAGTTGGGGCTAATCCCACAACCTATCTGAACCCTAAATCCAACAGATGGATCTATTCAGACAAGAAGATTGTCACAGAAATCATAGATGAATAGATATAAAACTGGAATAGAATAGATATAAAAACCAATGGAGTTCCAGGAGGACTCTGATAGGAGTTCCTCCCTTCTCTCCTAACTAAGAACAATGAAAACAAAAGATGTAAAAGAAAGCAGTCAACAATGGCTTGCAAATAACATAAGTAGGGTTTCTGGTCGTCCAAGGGCATTCTGGTAATTTAGATTTCTTTTGGGCTTCAGTTGGTCATGAATTATACTTGGCCCGCATTCTGGCATCCATATCAATCGATATGAAGTGTCTCACATCGATCGACATGCACATATCTTCTCGGCTGCCTTCTCTCGCGAGGCCGACTGACCACTCTCCCTTCTCTGAATCCCAAATTTTTTATTTTTATTTTTTTTATATCAATCCCAATGAACAACAAATGTTCATTTTATTGATCTTTCTACTCTTTGTAGCCTTTTCCGACAAAGTGTAGGCAAATAGTGGCGTCATGGGTAATTTACCTCTCCCTCACTTCTACAATGTGTGATCATTCCTTTAAATTAGAATAGTGGGGTCATGGGTAATATACCTCTCCCTCTGCCTCTCAGGAAATCATCTCAATCTTTTTTTTTATGGGATGCCAAAGGAAGGAGAGAAGGAAACCAAAAATTTACAGAATTATACCTTCCAGACTTGCAGGAGGATTCCGATCCCTTATATACGAAGCCCCAAGACAAGCAAATCAAGTCAATATTAGGTTGGAGGTCAGCTTTGGTTCCTTCAAACATTCTCAGAAAGTGCAAAAATAGTTGACAGGTTGAACCACTTTAGTATCTCTAGTACTTCTGCAATCTATAAATCTAAGACTGGTCTAAAGAGTGCTTAGATGACAAGTAATAAATCGAAATAGATCATCATCCCCTTTCTTGACTTAATAAATCTAAGACTCAGTAAATCTAAGACTGGTGTAAAAAGTGTTTAGATGACTGTATACCTGCTTTGATGTGAGTATCGATCAACACAGTTAAGTGGCGATCAATACTTGTGATGATCTGTCGAGTGACACCGGCCGGTTGTCTTTCGATAGCTGGCACAGAACTCATCTTCCTCTTTATTTTTTCCTTTTACCTGATATAAATAAAACACTAATACTATAAAAGTTAGTAATAGATAACTAATAAAACCAATTTTTTTTTTAAACCTGAAATCCTTAGAAAACAAAATATCAGTAATAAATGAAAATAAAACCATATTGAAAATAATCTAACAGTGGGTTGCCTCCCACTCAGCGCTTATTTTTAGTCATTAGCTTGACTTCTGGAGATCTGATTCAGTCGGGATGAGAATGAGAACTTGCTCCAATTCAAGTCTCAGTATCTACTATTTGAAGCTTTATCATTCTTATGTGAAAGCCCCCTCCATAGACTTTTCTCCTTTGTCTATCATCTCAGCAATAAGGAGTGCTTTAAGCTTTGCATATGGATGTGAGAAACTTCTGCTGCGCACTCTTGATTTTCTGATACTAACTGGAAAGTAAGGAGTCAATGGTAATTGAGAACCTCCTTTGGTTCGTTTCCGCTTCTTCCAATTTCTCCCCTTCTTTCCCACAGACTTGTGTAATCTCAATTTGTATATCCTGACATCATCTGAGAAGTGAAAAAATCAATGATAACTGAGAACCTCCATTGATTATTTTTCTCTTCTTCCAATTCATCCTCTTCTTTCCCCCAGACTTGTCTGAATGTGTGGTGGTATCTCCATCAAAAATATTTCCACACACTTCATACTCATTCTGCTCTGATTCGCGTCTGGTGTCGATCGATCTACCAATGGTAGTGTCGATCGATGGTGGATTGATGATGTCGATCGATGGTATCCGATAGATGTCGATCAATGGTGGAGTGATACTATCGATCAATGTTGTCTGATCAGTGTCGATCGATGCTCCTTCTGCTAGGGATTTATCGACTTCATTATCTAAATCTGAACCCTCTATGTGAAGCGTCTACGTGCTAATGATCATCCAATACTCCACTATAGGAACTTGACTCCATACTTTTATCTGGTGGGATAGGAGATTCAGCTTCAAACACCGCATTTGGAACCATAATCTGAACAGGATCATGTATCCTTTTCACTCTTTTTGTGAAACCCATCAACTTCTTCTGTCCAAATAGATGGTCTCTGATGTTTAGGGACGGTAATGTGTGAGGCTTCAGAATTATGCACTATCTCCTCAACTGGTTCCATTTTGACTATGTATCATGGCTGTTCATCCAACCATGGTTGGCGATCGATACAATCGGGTGGGTATCGAACGATGTAGTCGGATGTATGTAGATCGATGATGTATGGCGACTGTCGATTGATGCCGTAAGGTGGATGTATATCAATGATGCAGGGAGGGTATCGATCGATCTCATTAGGTTGGTGTCGATCGATGCTAGCCTTTGATGAAGTCTCTCCATCTTTCCTCTTAGCATTCTGTTTGTCATCAAGCTTCTGCTCGAAATTCTGATCTATATCCTCAAGCCATTCCTTCAGCTCCAAGGAGTCATTCAGAGTGACTTTTTCGACATCTGAGGTAAGATCACAACTTGATTCATCGATGCTCTCCTGTGTTGAGTTTGCAATGTCATGGAGACAACTCGAATTTTCAGGGATTTCAAATGGTATCGATCGATGACAAAAGTCTGTGTCGATCAGTTCAGAGGTGCTGATGTCGAGTGACGATGAGGTGGTGCTGATGATCGATGCTGCAACGTACTGTCGATCGATGCTAAGGAACTGGTGTCGATCGATGTGGAGGCCGGATCTTGAATATCAGCTTCTTCTACTCTGCTCAGTTCTCCAGACTCATCTATATCATCCTACTCAAACAAACTATTGTTGACCAGATATTTTCTGTTCAGTTCATTCCTCTGCATACCCTCATCTGCATGGTGAACTTGAATGTTTGGTTTCTTGTCATGAGTGGCCGGGGTTTCAAAATCTTCATTCCGCTCGCTATAGATAAAATCAATAATCTGATCGATACTAGTCGTTATTCCTTTCTCCCGATCTTCAATCATCTTAGCCTCCATGTAAGCAAGCCTTTTACTTCGAGTTTCTACAGCTTCGCTAAAAAATTTACCTAGGAAGGCGCATTTTATGTCCTCCCAACAGGTCAAAGATTTTGGCTGCAGCTTACTGAACCAGCTAAACGCATCTCTGGATAGTGAATAGGGGAAGATCTTGCAGAGAATGTGGTATGCGGATATTAATTTAAGTTTGGTTACGGAGGCTACCTCCTCAAGTATCTTGATAAGATCTTTGGGGTTCTCATAAGGAAGACCTTGGAAAGGGTCCTCGCTTACCCAATCATACCACTGGGTACTTAGATCAAAGGTATCCATTTCAGCAACAACAATTACATCAGGGATTACATTACCCTCTGCATTAATCAATTTTCATGTGCTGCTGCGAGGGCGACCTTCTTTGTCTCGCTAGATACCCTTCTTATCGATCTTGAGTATGAGCCCTTCGTCCTTCTCTGTCTCCATGATGGTAACGTTATTCGACATTCGATGAACAGTATCTTCATGAACAGTGTCAAGCGATGATGAAATCATGGTATCAATCGATGGCGGGTGAACGATATCGTTCGATAGAAAGATCATGGCATCGGTCGATGGTGAAGTTATGGTGTCAACCGATGTAGACGTCATATCACCAGTATCATCCTCCACCACATATCTTGTCGTTGACTCCATCTTTAGATTGTCTGGAGTGTCATAGAGAAATTTGTTGAAGAAGGCTTTCATGATATTAATCCATGTTTTGAGGGACTCTGGTGGCAACTCTTTGAACCAACGTCTTGCTTCTCCAGCAAGAGTGAATGGAAAGAGTTTGCAGAAGTGGTAGTCTTCAGGGACTTCATTAAAGAGGGACCAGATTAGTTTTTCAAACATATCAATATGAACTATCGGTTGCTCGTCAAGATAACCATGAAAGAGACGCTGACTTATAGCAGGGATGTACTTAAGTTTCAGCTTGGAGTCAAAATTTTCTTCCTTTCCGTAAACAGTGTCGGTCGATCTTGGCAGATTAGTATCGGTTGACGCGTTGTGAGTCGTATCGATAGAATTTCAACTATGAGTGTCGATCGACTTGTGGTGAACAGTGTCGATCAACATCAAGTGAACAGTGTCGATCGACGGGGGATGAACAGAATCGGTCAATGCGCGGTTAGGCGTGTCGATCGATTTCAGGATAACGGTATCAGTCAACATGGGATGTACCGTGTTGATCGATTTCGGGCGGGGCAGTATCGGTCGACATGGTGTGACCCGTGTCGATCGATTTCAGGGGAACAGGGGTGTTGTAGTTTTGCAAAAGCAATTTTATTTCTTCACCTTTATTCAAGGTGGAATGGATTGTAACAGGGATTTTGGTCCCATGTTTATTTTTATTTTGGCTAATTGCATTACTAATTTTACCTATTGGTTCAATTTGGACTACTTCCTGATTAACATATGTGTTAACAGAAAACTTACCTGCTCCCAACGAGGTTTTGTCGATCGATTGATGGTGTGTCTTATCGATCGATGTCTGGTGTACGCTGTCAATCGATTCTGCTTGGAGGGTGTCGATCGATAAGCGTGAACCAGCAGGCTCCTTCCTTTAACGAACTAGAAATCCTCTCTTCATTTTTCCTGGTACTGAGATGTATGTACCTGAAAAAGAACAAAAAATTTATCAGTTTTTAAAACAGTAACAAAACCTAGACTAAATCTAACTAAACAAGATCTAATGGCGATCAAAGCTCCCCGGCAACGGCGCCTAATTTGATATCACTCAAATATTTAACCCTAAGAAGTGAATTACTCTCTCAAATAAGATGTTCAATTGTAGTACTTAGGGATCAAATTCACAAGGAGCTAGGGAACCAATTAGATCTAATAGTTATATGATTAAGCTAGGCTAATAGGTAATGATGCAGTAAATAAACTAGAAAACAGTAAACAAGATGAACAAGGTAATTGTTCAGCTTGGCATGGATTTTTTTGATGGAAGGATGGTTGCTAGATCTAGGGTTTCTATTCAGGTAATCAGGATTATAATTCTATAGATGCCTAACAAGTTGCATGCATGATATATAAGAACTTCAACTCTTTGACAAATCTATAGATATTGCTAGTTAGACTCGTCCATTGATCTGTCTGCCGGCAATATCGACCGATGTTGCTATCGCAGTGTCGGGCGATATGAGTTGCCGTCGATTGATTACTCTATAGGAGTATTGATCGATATAGCATGAGATCCACTACAAGAAATATGGGTTTTATTAGCGGACGTTAAATGCTATGAGATCGCTACCATAGCGCTCCTTAAAACGCTCTAAGATCGCCCGTCATAATAGGTCTGACACTTTCGATAGCGGAAGCTATATTAAAATAAATAACAATAGCGGTGTTGTCTATGCAATTGTTAATACTTATAATAAGGCTGTAAAACCGTTATTAAAACTAATTATTTTGATTTTACGTATACAATGATAGCAAATGTTTTGTGTTATTGATTTGTTCTTTAATATCAGGAATTTTATTAAAATTAATTACGATTTGGTTTTATTTTTGAGAATTTAATATTTATTTCAAATATTTGTAATAAAAATAATTAATGATATTATTAAAGCTAAAATGTGTTTTAACAAACAAAAGATATCCTCTTTTACATAAACCATCAAAGAATACATTAAACCAGAACAAAATTAAAAAATTAAACCAAAAGATAATTAACCAAAACTTAATTAACCTAAACCTATAATCTAACCCTCTGCCTACAACCCTAATTCCTCCGCCTCTAGCCTCTAGCCTCAAGCCTCCAGAGCATCCGGCCTCCAGAGTGCTGTTCTTGAATCACCAGCCCTTTGTCTTCTCGTCTCGGAGTCGGTGGCGAGACAACCATCATCAAGCTTCTTCATCATCCTCCACTTTATTTAACTAAGAACACAAAAGCAAAACCAGAATCAGAAAATTAGGATCGAGAGAGAGACAGAGAGTCGAGAGAGGTTACTGGTACAAGATAAGAACTTTGTCCCAGATAAATAAACACACGCACACAGATCTGTGAGACTTCAAAAANGGAGTCGGTGGCGAGACAACCATCATCAAGCTTCTTCATCATCCTCCACTTTATTTAACTAAGAACACAAAAGCAAAACCAGAATCAGAAAATTAGGATCGAGAGAGAGACAGAGAGTCGAGAGAGGTTACTGGTACAAGATAAGAACTTTGTCCCAGATAAATAAACACACGCACACAGATCTGTGAGACTTCAAAAAAGAGAAGCTTGCGTTTGAGATGAACAGACCAGAAACAATGAGATGCGACGAGATGAAGTCGGGACTCTTGATAAGAGAGAAGCAAGGCTTCCATTGATGTTATATGTGAGATTAGGAACTGTGGCTGTAACGACATCGACGAAAGAGAGAGAGAGAGAGAGTTATATATATATATATATATATATATATATATATATATATATATATATATAGAGAGAGAGAGAGAGAGGAACTGAATCTCGTCGTTCTTTTTGTTTGAGAGAGAGAGAGATGAAGAGAAGAAGCGTGAGATAGAGGGGGAGAGAGAGAGAGAAACACAAAATATTTAATCTGAACCCTTCAAAATATCTAATCTATGGTTAAGATTATCAATCCACACACAACTTTATAACCAATAGAAAAAAATGCTGAGAATAGATATAAGAGTGATTTTGGACCTTTGATTCAAATCAATCAAGGGTTCAAAAAAAAAGACAATACAAATTGTCTTCTTATTTATTTATAACTATTATAAAAAATATTTAAGCTTTAAGTAATTTGGAATCATAATTTAAATTTTGAAATCTAAATTTGTATTTGAAATTTTTATTTATTTGCAGAAATATAATTCATTTAAAAGTTAAGATCTAATGTTTTATGATATATGTTAAAATGAGATATGTGGTTTAGGGGTTAGAGTTTAGGGTAATGTTCATGGTGTTTGAAGTTTGGATATTAAGAGTGAATTTTGAAAAAAATAAATTTTAGAGTTTAGTTTAAATTTTGAAGTATGATATAAGGTTTGGAGTTAATTTTTGGGGTTTAGGGTTTTAAGTACACCAAACTCCATATAGTAATACCACACAAGATATATAAACCCCTAAACTATTAAATTTATATACATATATATATATATATATATATATATATATATATTATAACAGAACTTTAATTATCATTTTTCATCCTTTGGTTTTACATTTATATATCTTGAGGTGAAAAATATTAGGGTTTAGGTTTAGGGCATGTTTAGGGTTTAGATCTTGAGATAAAAAGATTTTTTTTTTTTAACTTCTTATTAGTATAACCAAAATAAACATTGCATTAAATTCATAAAACATACATTTTACATATAATCCTACACTAACATCAATAAAGTTTACGAATTGAACTTTAGATTTAAATTTAAAATTTGTTATTAATGTTTGGGGTATGTCAATTGAAATTATGGTTTATGAAAAGTAATAATATTTCAACATGATATAGGGTTTGAGGTATGTAGTTAGGGTTTAGGGCATGTTTAGGGTTTAGAAGTCGAAGTAAAAATAATACTTTTGTTTTTTCTCTAATTTCTTATTAGTGTTAGATTTTGTTTTTATAATTGCAATTTGATCTGTAAATTAAAGTTTATACTTACATTAAATTTATAAAACATACATTATTTCATATATCATCCAAAATACATATACACCAAAGCATTTCCTAAGATTGCTACAGTCTAGGGACTTTATCGGTTAAGAAATCAAGCTCTTTAAATAGTTTACGAGCTTCTTGTATGTCCATTCCCCTGATATTTGATACCTACATCGAACTTGCAACAAGAAACTATGTTAGCAAGTATAAAGAAAAGATAAAGCAAAAAATTGAACAAGAAGAATCATTGATGAACTCACTTGTAACTTGTAAGATCTTGTTAGAGCAGGCTACATACACGGCATATGTTTGCCAGAATCATGTTCTCAACGCACAAAAACAATGTACTCTAAGGTTTAAAGTTCCTAATCAGAAGCTAAAGTCTATCAACATCTAAAGATCAAACCTTTCCCAGATTTCTTCAAGCTGAAACACACACATAATCATCATAATAAAAACCATGGTTCTTTTTCAATACAGCCTTACGGTCCAGCCCTTCCATCTATATACATTTACACCATTGTTATGTTACACACAAAAACATAAGCTTTTTCTTTGAGATTTCAGAATAAAACTACTTACCAACTGAAACTCATCCATTTGAAATGAGATTGTTATGCAGAGAAAGATTTTGCAGACTCTTGCAATGTTTCAGCAGTCCATCTGGAATCTGAAAAAAATGTATATGTTAAGAAGATTCACAATGGTAAGCGGCATCACAGCTCTTGCAGAACACAAACTTGTTAGAATCCCCTGTTATAGACTTCAAAACTCTGCAATTTACAGAAATTATAGACTTCAAAAGCCTTACCAATCCAGAGAAAGTAGGACACAACAACAAAACAAATGAAAGTACCTCTATGTTGAGCCCAAGACTTTACACAATTCTTATGGAACTTCTTGCCACAGATTTTACAAGAAAGCATCGTCTTTGCTCTCTCACTTCCTTGGCTTTCTCCCAAGAAGCACATTCTGCACATTACATTCACAAACAAAACCAATTCTTTATATCATCAACAACGAACACTAGTCAACGCAATTGGTAAAGAAAGCTAACCTCATTGCCATTAGATTCAAACCTCCGAGTGTAATCCTCAGAAGCCTCAACCGTAAAGGCGGCTTGTCTCAGAAGAGAAACACGTTTCTTCTTCGCCGAAGCCTCCTCCGCCTCATCCATGCTGCCATCTCCAACCGCAGAAACTGTATGAGGAGCAGCAGCGACCTTGCAAACCCTAATCTGAACCCTAATTCAGTTTCTCACGACCCACCTTCCTGTAAAATCAAAACAAAATCATAGAGAGAGATGGCGGATGAGAGAGATGACTATGGTGGTGACTAGCTGGTGGTGGTAAAGAGCGACAGTGTCAAAAGGAGTGTGGTGGTGAAGCTTCAATCGACAGTGGCAAGAGATCAAATCTGAGAATTTGAGGAAGCCAAGAGGATTGAATCTGAGACTGCTCTAGTTTCTTGGAACATCAAAACAAAATCAGAGAGAGAGAGAGAGATGGCAGATGAGAGATGGCAAATGGTGGTGACGAGCTAGTGGTGGTGGTATAATGAGCGACAGTGTCAAAAGGAGTATGGTGATGAAGCTTGAGATGACTAGAGATGAATCTGATAATTTGAGGAAGCCAAGCAGATTGAATCTTAGACTACTCTCAGTTCTTCGTATGGAGGAGAAACAGGAAAGAAAGAAAAAAAATCAAAAATAAAAACTAAACTATTTTGTATATAGAATCTGGTCAAATATTAAATATTAAGTATTTTGATTAAAATTTGAGAAAATTAACATTTACGATAGCGTTTAAATTTGAATCTGAAATGGTAAGGCGTCTACACTTAGTAGATTAACGCGGCTAAAAAAATTAATTTCCCGCGATATCAAACATAGCGTTTTAAATGTATAAATGCTATTAAAAAAGTCATTGTTGGCATATAATAGCAGAACTGTTAAAAACGCTATAATATGATGCTATTAATACCCACATTTCTTGTAGTGATCGAATCGAAACTGTGTTCACCAAGATCATTAGACCGTCTATCGCACGTGCCTAAAGGATCTTAGCTTGTACATGATGATATCAGGATGAAGATTAATAAAATTAAACTATTCCAGTTCATGGTTCTAGTTCATGACTCTAGAAACAAGCATTAAGAACATCCTAATAATGAATATCGCAACTTAGCAATCTATAGTTGGGGCTAATCCCACAACCTATCTGAACCCTAAATCCAACAGGTGGATCTATTCAGACATGAAGATTGTCACAGAAATCATAGATGAATAAATATAAAACTGAAATAGAATAGATATTAAAACCAATGGATTTCCAGGAGGACTCTGATAGGAGTTACTCCCTTCTACTATAACTAAGAACAATGAAAACAAAAGATGTAAAAGAAAGTGTTGTCGTCAACAATGGCTTGCAAATAACATAAATAGGGTTTCTAGTCGTCCAAGGGCATTCTTGTAATTTAGGTTTCTTCTGGGCTTCCGTTGGTCATGAAATATACTCGGCCCACATTCTGGCATCCATATCGATTGATATGAAGTGTCTCTCATCGATCGACATGCACAAATCTTCTCGGCAGCCTTCTCTCGCGAGGCAGACTGACCACTCTTCAGTAAAACAGGCATAACTTCTGATCTAACTGTTGGATTGACCCCAAATTGGTGGCATTGGAAAGCTAACTCAACGCTCTATATTGTGTCCAATGATCAGCTAAATCGTACCATGGCAAGGTATCCATCCATATCTAAACATCTGACGCGTCTGCGCAGTTCTGCACTTAAAGGCTCCAAAAGACACCAAAATCACCATATTTCTCCAGAACGTACATGAACCTATAAATACTCTAAATATACTCTATATTGTAGTAAATATATATGAAAACACCTATAACCATGGCTAAAAATGGGTAAAATCCATGGTTTATCAGCACACTCTGAAGCTCTCCATTCGGAAGACATGTTGAGCAATCAAAAGAAAGAAAAATTCAAAGAGAAAGGAGAAAGGAAAACTTCTTGAACCTTAGAAAAGTTATATGGAAAGAAGGGAGTAAAGAATTTGAAAACTTACTCCACATACTTATAAGAAAAGTTTTACTATTCACCGTTAGACTTTTGGCCATGAAAGTTCCGCCTAATTCTACCAAACTTGCCAAACAAGTTCAAACCGCTCGCAAGAACTCTACGATTCTTACGAACTGGGGGGCTAATTGTTGGGGTAAAAATCGGTACGACGGAATCAGTGACCAAAACTTTCTACAAAAATAAAAATACGTTTTATAAAACACGAGAAGTTGTTTTATAAAATTCTAACGACTTTCCGAACAAATGAAATCCACGGAAAATTTGAAAATTGTCATCTCGGAAAAACGAACGAAACAATCTCCAATTACGCGATTGCCCAAGTTAAGCAAAAAACCTCTAAAACCGCATCCGCCATACTACGAGCACGTTCGACCGAACCAGTTCAACGTGCGAAGAGCCGAACCAACGTGAGAATTCAGGAAGATCATATAAAACGGCAACGATTAGACGGAACATCGTACATTGTCAAACTATACGATTAAGTTGAGATCTTTTCTAAAAGAATCACTAAAGACGCGTTTTCTCGTAAAACCTCGAGTAAATCGTATAAAAACGGAAACGGTTAAACGAAACACTGAACATTTCCAAACTATACGATTTACTCGAGACGTTTACTTAAAACGTCATCGTCTCAGGAAATGATCTTGTTTAAAGTCGTAAAACGGCTAAATCGTAAAACGGCTTGAAAGATCCTAAAACACGATAAAAGCCCACTCGTGACTTTGAATAGGGTCCAGTCCAAAGATACAATGACGGTTTACTCGCAGAAAGAAGATAAATTTCAAGTTTGAAGATAAATAGAAGATTTCCGAGGAAAATAGAAAGATCGAGATAAATGGAAGATTTCCGATAGACTCGAATCTGGGCAAAAAGGAAGGACTAAACCGCCTAAGGAGGGAGTATATAAGCAGAAGGCCAAGGACAGAAGACAAGGACACGATTTTCAGAGCTCTCACCACCAAAACTTAGCATTTAGGCAACTTTCCATTTTTTTATCGATCTGCGTCTCAACTAGGGTTTTAGTCTTAGATTACTAGAACTAGGAATCTCGCCGTCAGCTCATGCAGCTAAGGCTTACTCTTGTTGTACCGTTCTTACGCAAATTCGGAATAAGACTCCTTCTTGCTCTCAATCTTGTTTTTTACATCTTTACTTTATTCTCATCGTATTCTTGATTGCTTGTGTGCGGTTCCGCAGATAGTCGGGTCCTCTGGGAAATTAGGGTTTTCCCTAAGTTCCTTTATTTACGTAAAATCGACAGGGGTGAATTTCGGTTCCCACAATAACCTTCTGTAGATCGTCAGCCAGATTAGGTGGTTTGCGAACTTCCCCTATTCCTCTGCCGGCTTTACCATCTTTGACAAGAGCAGTGGGATGGCCCGTGAGCTCTTCATCTAGTTCAAGACGTGGTACAATCCGCTAAAAGTGCAGAAGCTAATGGATGAGTGAAGGAAAACCGATTCTCCTTTTAGTGTCGTCAGCAGAATGAGACATATCTATGAGTTGTTCATACGCGACAATGCCAAAATCAGCTCTCTTGTTGTGGTGAAGCGCATAGAGAAACCTCAGACGATCCGGATGCATGCGTGTGTAGTTCATGGTTGGCATCCAATTTGTACAACACAGCTTGTACATAACCTGATTGTCGGCCGTGAGATATTTCGAGCACATACCTTCCCACCTTTGGTGATGATCCTCAGTAAGGAAAGTAACCACAGTATCCAGATTCTCCGAGTACATGTCGTAGGAGGGATCACCTGGGCTTAGCGCACACATGAGGTCGATGATGCTAGGAGATACCTCATACATTGCTCCACGAACATAGACACCAACACCACCACGGATGGTTCTTGCATCTTCAAGATTCGCCATAAACTCCCAAACCAGATCCGGAACATAAGGTTCGATATCAATGACTGTGTAGATCATTCCTGAATTTACCACCACCTCTTTTGTTGGGGTCAAAATCGGTACGACAGAATCAATAGCCAAAATTCTCCGCAAACGCGTAAACGCAGCAGTTTTATGAGTCTCGAGAATCGTTTTATAAAACTCGAAGATCGTTTTATAAAACTCAAAGATCATTTTATAAAACTCGAGAGATCGTTTTATAAAACCCGAGAGATCGTTTTATAAAACTCGAGAGATCGTTTTATAAGAACTCGAAGATCGTTTTATAAAACTCGAGAGATCGTTTTATAAAACTCGAGAGATCGTTTTATAAAACTCGAGAGATCGTTTTATAAAACCCGAGAGATCGCTTTATAAAACTCGAAGATCGTT
>CAKOAT010144710.1:105930-118924 GCA_932364175.1 Eruca vesicaria subsp. sativa | reverse complement strand
ATCGCCTTGTTCGTTTGCTCGTTTTATGATGTTTAGTAAATCGAGTGAGCGTTTAGATATAGACGAAGAGACATGCCTTTAGGATCTCGATTCATGCCTTGAGACGTTAGCAACCAGTGTGTTGGGTTTAGGGCAAGACCTAGGTTTACTTTTGGTTTGAGGCTATGCGATGACTAGTCGGCTTTTGTTTTGCCTGTTGTGATTTTAACATGATTGCATACTGATTTAGAATCCGCGATAGGTTCTCGGCTTATATGATTCGTCTGGTTGGAACCGAGCATCTCACCGGGAACAATTTCTAAGTTGCTCGGAAGTGCTGACCAAAAGTTTGGATTTATTTTATAGCGCTATTACCCTTGTGTCGGGTGTTCGAGAGCTATCTCTGCGAGATAACATAAGTTTGTTAAAGACTGTTGCGAGTTTGTTGTGATCAGCAACAAACTTTTTAGGCGATAGATGTTTATGTTGTTTTGGCCTTCACGAAGGATACATACGTTAAGAAGTTTTGCGTAATTTCATAGTCGCGGACGGACTGTTAGGTCTTCCAAGAAAATGACTTTATCGAGGAAGGTATTTGTGTCGAAAAAATAATCTCCGGGCGTCTGCGACGTCTCGCAGAGCCGAAAGTTGGTTTTTAACTTTTATGCCGTGTTTCATGTTCGGAACATTTGCGGGCTCGAAGATGTTGCGCGGTGTTACGAGGGTTTTGTCTTAACCGTGCTTTGCAGGAACACTTTGGTTCATTTGCGGATATTCGCAATTAAAACTTACATTCCTGTTTGGATGTTAGGTAGTTTTATGATTTGTGGTAGAGCAATTAGGACCGAGAGGTCGCGTAAGTTGTTTCCCTGAAATGAAGCGTTTTTCGTTACGGTGCTTTGTGAAGTGTTGACCTTCCGAGATTCGTACGGCTTTAGGAGCTCTGGTACGAGTGTTTTCTTATACGTCGGGTTTTGTAGGCAACTTTCTTCGGAAATAGAGTGAATCGCGAGAATACAAAACTTAGCTGATTTTCGACAAGTTTGCATTCTCCGTTGAATGTATTGGCTTGGCGTGAAGGTTGTGTTCAGCCGCACAGCCAAGGTCATATTTGGTTGAGGATTAGACCACGACACTTTCGTGCTATCGGGAAGGTCGAGTCGGTTTGTAAACTTGTCATTGAAGTGAAGCGCGATCGGACAATAGCCAAGTAGCGTTTGTCGAGTTTGATATGCCAAGTATGCCCAAGTATGCCCATGATAGGTTACTCAAGTATGCCCATGTTTATGGAACCGAAATTCACACTTGTCGATTTCCGCTAAATATGGAAACTTAGGAAAACCCTAATTTTCCAGAGGAACCGGATCTCTGCGAAAGCCAACAACAAGTAACCAAATAAATGCGGAAATATATGAAAAACACAATAAAACAAATTTATAAAGAAAGTTGATCTTATTTCCGATTCGCGTAAGAGCGTTGCGATCATTACAAGGAATTAAAAAAGGCTTTGGCCTCAGGGGCCATCAGCGAGTTACAAACATAAAACCCTAGATCTAGTCGAGTCGCAGCTCGATTACGAAAGACGGAAAAAGATAGGAAAAAAGGTTTGATTGATTTCGGACTGACCCTTATGAAAGGTGCCTACGTACCCCTTTCGAGGATCAAGTCGAACGTATTACAGTTGGTAGAGCTGGACCAGAGATCAAACTGCCTGGGCGAGTTCTTCAAGTAATTGAGCGCCAGTCATAGAAACCGAACTTGTCGAGAAAAAGCCTAAGTTTCTAAGCGCGGAAAATTCTAAGTCTACAAAAGTCGTAAAAGTCTCTGATAAGAGCTCTGAAAATCGTCTCCTTGCTTCTGCCCTATGCCTCTTGCTTATATACTCCCTTCCTAGGCGGTTTAGTCTTTCGCTTTCGCCCAGATTCGAGTTTAATGGGAATCTTCCATTTATCTTGATCTTTCCTTTTTTCCCGCAGAAATCTTCTATTTATCCTCAAACTTGACATTTATCTTCAAATTTGACATTTATCTTCTTTCTGCGAGTAAATCGCCAAAACGTCGTCGTATCTTCGGGTTGGACTTCGTTTAAAGTTGCGAGTGGCTTTTATCGCGTTTTATGACTTTCCGAGCCGTTTTGCGATAAATCCGTTTTACGACTTTAGACAAGATCGTTTCCTGATATGATGCCGGTTTTAGATAAGAGTCTCGAGTTAATCGTAAAGCTAAGCAAAGTCAGCGCCTCTTAGTTCGCCGTTGGGCGAACTAGTCGGGACGAGGCTAGTTTGCCCAACAGCGAACTAGGCCGGCATGGCTTAGTTTGCCGTTGGGCGAACTAGCCGGGACGGGGCTAGTTCGCCCAACGGCGAACTTAGCCGGTCATGGCTTAGTTAGCCGTTGGGCGAACTAGACGGACGGGGCTAGTTTGCCCAACGGCGAACTAAGCCGGTCATGGCTTAGTTCGCCGTTGGGCGAACTAGACGGGACGAGGCTAGTTTGCCCACCGGCGAACTAAGCCGGCTTGGCTTAGTTCGCCGTTGGGTGAGCTAGCCGGGACGAGGCTAGTTCTCGTTTTACGGCGGTTTCGGTTTTTTCGCGGTTTCGTAAAACGATTCTCCGAGTTTTATAAAACGAATCTTCGAGTTTTATAAAATGATTCTTGAGTTTTATAAAACGATTCTCGAGTTTTATAAAACGATTCTTCAAGTTTTATAAAATGATTCTCGAGTTTTATAAAACGATTCTTGAGTTTTATAAAACGATACTTTGAGTTTTATAAAACGATTCTTTGAGTTTTATAAAACGATTCTTCGAGTTTTATAAAACGATTCTCGAGTTTTATAAAATGATTCTTCGAGTTTTATAAAACGATTCTTAGAGTTTTATAAAATGATTCTCGAGTTTTAAAAAATGATTCTTGAGTTTTATAAAACGATTCTTGAGTTTTATAAAACGATTTTTGAGTTCTCTAAAACGATTCTTCGAGTTTTATAAAAGGATTCTTCGAGTTTTTTAAAACGATTCTCGAGTTTTATAAAATGATTCTTCGAGTTTTATAAAACGATCCTCGAATTTTATAAAACGATTTCTTTTATATTTTTGCGGAGTCTTTTTGCCATTGATTCCGTCGTGACCGATTTTGACACCAACACCCTATTCAAAGTCATTTTGGGAGATCGAGGCTCGGGATGGTCGGCTCGACGTACGGCGAGCTAGTTCAGCTTGGCCAGGTCGTCGTATGGCAAACTAGGCGATAAGAACCTATGAGGAAAAGTCAGCGCCTCTTAGTTTTCCGTTGGGCGAACTAGTCGGGACGAGGCTAATTCGCCCAACGGCGAACAAGGACGGCTTGGCTTAGTTCGCCGTTGGACGAACTAGCCGGGACGGGGCTAGTTCGCCCAATGGCGAACTAAGCCGGTCATGGCTTAGTTCGCCGTTGGGCGAACTAGCCGAGACGGGGCTAGTTTGCCCAACTGCGAACTAAGCCGGTCATGGCTTAGTTCGCCGTTGGGTGAACTAGCCGAGACGGGGCTAGTTCGCCCAACGGGGAACTAAGCCGGTCATGGCTTAGTTCGCCCACCGGCAAACTAAGCCAGCTTGGCTTAGTTCTCCATTGGGCGAGCTAGCCGGGATGAGGCTAGTTCGCGTTTTACGGCAGTTTCGGTTTTTTGCGGTTTTTTAAAACAATTCTTCGAGTTTTATAAAATGATTCTCGAGTTTTAAATAACGATTCTTGAGTATTATAAAACGATTCTCGAGTTTTATAAAACAGTTCTTCGAGTTTTATAAAATGATTCTCGAGTTTTATAAAACGATTCTTTAGTTTTATAAAACGATTCTTTGAGTTTTATAAAACGATTCTTCGAGTTTTATAAAACGATTCTTCGAGTTTTATAAAATGATTCTTTGAGTTTTATAAAATGATTCTCGAGTTTTATAAAATGATTCTTCAAGTTTTATAAAATGATTCTCGAGTTTTACAAAAAGATTCTTAAGTTTTATAAAACGATTCTTGAGTTTTATAAAACGATTCTTTGAGTTTTATAAAATGATTCTTCGAGTTTTGTAAAACGATTCTTCGAGTTTTATAAAACGATTCTCTAGTTTTATAAAATGATTCTCTAGTTTTATAAAATGATTCTCGAGTTTTATAAAATGATTCTCGAGTTTTACAAAAAGATTTTTAAGTTTTATAAAACGATTCTTGAGTTTTATAAAACGATTCTTTGAGTTTTATAAAATGATTCTTCGAGTTTTGTAAAACGATTCTTTGAGTTTTATAAAACGATTCTCTAGTTTTATAAAATGATTCTTCGAGTTTTATAAAACGATCCTCGAATTTTATAAAACGATTTTTTTTTATATTTTTGCGGAGACTTTTTGCCATTGATTCCGTCGTGATCGATTTTGACACCAACAGTTAGCCCCCCAGCTCGCTAGAATCTTGAGCCTTTAGCGTAAGGTTCTTGCAAATGGTTAGCCAGTTTTAGTTAAGTTAGGCGGAATTAATGGTTGGAAAGGTCCGTTGAAAGTGATCTTTCCACTCTCCTGGGAGCGGAAAGCGTTTTATGATTAGGGCTGCGCCTTGTGAAGGCTGCCTANATCGCCTTGTTCGTTTGCTCGTTTTATGATGTTTAGTAAATCGAGTGAGCGTTTAGATATAGACGAAGAGACATGCCTTTAGGATCTCGATTCATGCCTTGAGACGTTAGCAACCAGTGTGTTGGGTTTAGGGCAAGACCTAGGTTTACTTTTGGTTTGAGGCTATGCGATGACTAGTCGGCTTTTGTTTTGCCTGTTGCGATTTTAACATGATTCTATACTGATTTAGAATCCGCGATAGGTTCTCGGCTTATATGATTCGTCTGGTTGGAACCGAGCATCTCACCGGGAACAATTTCTAAGTTGCTCGGAAGTGCTGACCAAAAGTTTGGATTTATTTTATAGCGATATTACCCTTGTGTCGGGTGTTCGAGAGCTATCTCTGCGAGATAACATAAGTTTGTTAAAGACTGTTGCGAGTTTGTTGTGATCAGCAACAAACTTTTTAGGCGATAGATGTTTATGTTGTTTTGGCCTTCACGAAGGATACATACGTTAAGAAGTTTTGCGTAATTTCATAGTCGCGGACGGACTGTTAGGTCTTCCAAGAAAATGACTTTATCGAGGAAGGTATTTGTGTCGAAAAAATAATCTCCGGGCGTCTGCGACGTCTCGCAGAGCCGAAAGTTGGTTTTTAACTTTTATGCCGTGTTTCGTGTTCGGAACATTTGCGGGCTCGAAGATGTTGTGCGGTGTTACGAGGGTTTTGTCTTAACCGTGCTTTGCAGGAACACTTTGGTTCGTTTGCGGATATTCGCAATTAAAACTTACATTCCTGTTTGGATGTTAGGTAGTTTTATGATTTGTGGTAGAGCAATTAGGACCGAGAGGTCGCGTAAGTTGTTTCCCTGAAATGAAGCGTTTTTCGTTACGGTGCTTTGTGAAGTGTTGACCTTCCGAGATTCGTACGGCTTTAGGAGCTCTGGTACGAGTGTTTTCTTATACGTCGGGTTTTGTAGGCAACTTTCTTCGGAAATAGAGTGAATCGCGAGAATACAAAACTTAGCCGATTTTCGACAAGTTTGCATTCTCTGTTGAATGTATTGGCTTGGCGTGAAGGTTGTGTTCAGCCGCACAGCCAAGGTCATATTTGGTTGAGGATTAGACCACGACACTTTCGTGCTATCGGGAAGGTCGAGTCGGTTTGTAAACTTGTCATTGAAGTGAAGCGCGATCGGACAATAGCCAAGTAGCGTTTGTCGAGTTTGATATGCCAAGTATGCCCAAGTATGCCCATGATAGGTTACTCAAGTATGCCCATGTTTATGGAACCGAAATTCACACTTGTCGATTTCCGCTAAATATGGAAACTTAGGAAAACCCTAATTTTCCAGAGGAACCGGATCTCTGCGAAAGCCAACAACAAGTAACCAAATAAATGCGGAAATATATGAAAAACACAATAAAACAAATTTATAAAGAAAGTCGATCTTATTTCCGATTCGCGTAAGAGCGTTGCGATCATTACAAGGAATTAAAAAAGGCTTTGGCCTCAGGGGCCATCAGCGAGTTACAAACATAAAACCCTAGATCTAGTCGAGTCGCAGCTCGATTACGAAAGACGGAAAAAGATAGGAAAAAAGGTTTGATTGATTTCGGACTGACCCTTATGAAAGGTGCCTACGTACCCCTTTCGAGGATCAAGTCGAACGTATTACAGTTGGTAGAGCTGGACCAGAGATCAAACTGCCTGGGCGAGTTCTTCAAGTAATTGAGCGCCAGTCATAGAAACCGAACTTGTCGAGAAAAAGCCTAAGTTTCTAAGCGCGGAAAATTCTAAGTCTAGAAAAGTCGTAAAAGTCTCTGATAAGAGCTCTGAAAATCGTCTCCTTGCTTCTGCCCTATGCCTCTTGCTTATATACTCCCTTCCTAGGCGGTTTAGTCTTTCGCTTTCGCCCAGATTCGAGTTTAATGGGAATCTTCCATTTATCTTGATCTTTCCTTTTTTCCCGCAGAAATCTTCTATTTATCCTCAAACTTGACATTTATCTTCAAATTTGACATTTATCTTCTTTCTGCGAGTAAATCGCCAAAACGTCGTCGTATCTTCGGGTTGGACTTCGTTTAAAGTTGCGAGTGGCTTTTATCGCGTTTTATGACTTTCCGAGCCGTTTTGCGATAAATCCGTTTTACGACTTTAGACAAGATCGTTTCCTGATATGATGCCGGTTTTAGATAAGAGTCTCAAGTTAATCGTAAAGCTAAGCAAAGTCAGCGCCTCTTAGTTCGCCGTTGGGCGAACTAGTCGGGGCGAGGCTAGTTTGCCCAACAGCGAACTAGGCCGGCATGGCTTAGTTTGCCGTTGGGCGAACTAGCCGGGACGGGGCTAGTTCGCCCAACGGCGAACTTAGCCGGTCATGGCTTAGTTAGCCGTTGGGCGAACTAGACGGACAGGGCTAGTTTGCCCAACGGCGAACTAAGCCGGTCATGGCTTAGTTCGCCGTTGGGCGAACTAGACGGGACGAGGCTAGTTTGCCCACCGGCGAACTAAGCCGGCTTGGCTTAGTTCGCCGTTGGGTGAGCTAGCCGGGACGAGGCTAGTTCTCGTTTTACGGCGGTTTCGGTTTTTCGCGGTTTCGTAAAACGATTCTCCGAGTTTTATAAAACGAATCTTCGAGTTTTATAAAATGATTCTTGAGTTTTATAAAACGATTCTCGAGTTTTATAAAACGATTCTTCAAGTTTTATAAAATGATTCTCGAGTTTTATAAAACGATTCTTGAGTTTTATAAAACGATACTTTGAGTTTTATAAAACAATTCTTTGAGTTTTATAAAACGATTCTTCGAGTTTTATAAAACGATTCTCGAGTTTTATAAAATGATTCTTCGAGTTTTATAAAACGATTCTTAGAGTTTTATAAAATGATTCTCGAGTTTTAAAAAATGATTCTTGAGTTTTATAAAACGATTCTTGAGTTTTATAAAAAGATTTTTGAGTTCTCTAAAACGATTCTTCGAGTTTTATAAAACGATTCTTCGAGTTTTTTAAAACGATTCTCGAGTTTTATAAAATGATTCTTCGAGTTTTATAAAACGATCCTCGAATTTTATAAAACGATTTCTTTTATATTTTTGCGGAGTCTTTTTGCCATTGATTCCGTCGTGACCGATTTTGACACCAACACCCTATTCAAAGTCACGTTTTAGAACCTTTCGGGCTGTTTTCCAATTTAACCGTTTTGCGAATTTAGACTAGATCGTTTCTTGATACGATGCCATTTTTAAGTAAACATATCGAATAATCATATGGTTTGGCAATGTTTTGTGTTTCGTTTAAACGTTGCCATTTTATACGATTTACTCAAGGTTTTACGAGAAAACGCATCTTTCGTGACTTTTTATAAAAGATCTCGAGTTAATCGCATAGTTTGGCAATGTTCGGTGTTTTGTTTAATCGTTGCCGTTTTATACGATTTACTCGAGGTTTCACTAAAAACACGCCTTATACGGTTTTTATCGTAAAACTCAAATGGTAAGGCGGATTGAGACGAAACGAAAGACGTTCCGATCACGGTTCAGAGTACGATCGAGTCGCGGGGCTTAGATGGTTTAACTCAGCTCGCCTGTTGGCTTGCTAGACAGATATGTTCAGCTCGCCAACGGGCGAGCTGGTTACATGTGTCGCCAGATCGCCCGTTGGAGAGCTGGACAGACGTGGTCAGCTCGCCAATGGACGAGCTGGTTACTTGTGTGGCCAGCTCGCACGTTGGCGAGCTGGACAGATGTTTTCAGCTCGCCAATGGGCGAGCTGGTCACATGTGCGGTCAGTTCGCCCGTTGGCGAGCTGGACAGGTGCGTTTAGCTCGGTTCTGATCTTTTCTTGTTTTCTCGACCCGAGATCCTTGCGGAGAATGTAAGGAGAAGTGTCTATAGGTGTTGATTCTGATCCTAAATATAGTTTTAATATGTCTGGGAGTTTGGACGTTAAGGCTGTTTTTGTTAACTTAACCGAAATTCACCTACTATCAATGAATCGTAAATAAGGAAACTTTGAGTAAACCCTAAGTTTCCAGAGGACCCGGCTATCTGCGGAACCGCACAACAATAGTTAAGTAAACGATGAAATAAAAATTAAAGTAAGAATGAACGAGATGAAGAGCAAGAAGGATCTTATTCCGAATCTGCGTAAGAACGGTTACAATGAGAGTGGCTTTAGCTGCGTGAGCTGTTGGCAAGATTCCTAACTCTAGAAGTCTAAGACAGAAAACCCTAGTTGAGACGCAGCTCGATAACAAAAACGGAAAAATTCCTAAATGCTAAGTTTCGTGGTGAAAGCTCTGAAAAACGTCTCCTTGCTTCTGCCCTATGCCCCTTGCTTATATACTCCATTCCTTGGCGGTTTGGTTCTTCCATTTTGCCCATATTCGAGTTTATCGGAAATCTTCCATTTATCTTGATCTTCCTTTTTTCCCGCGGAAATCTTCTATTTATCTTCAAACTTGTCATTATCTTTAAACTTGACATTTATCTTCCTTCTGCGGGTAAATCATCAAAACGTCATCATATCTTTTGGTTAGATTTTGTTAAGATCGCGAGATGGGATTTTATCACGTTTTAGGACCTTCCAAGCTGTTTTGCGATAAATCCGTTTTGCCACTTTATTCGAGATCGTTTTCTGATCCGATACCGTTTTTAGTAAATTCCCCGAGTTAATCGTAAAGTTTAGCTACGTTCGTTTTCTTCGGTTAATCGCTACCGAATTTACGATGCACTCGACGTTTTTATTAAAAACTCATTTTTATGATTTTTACCAAAATCTCGAATAAATCGTATAGTTTACACAATGTTCGGTGTTTCGTTTAACCGTTGCCGTTTTATACGATTTCCTCGAGTTCTTTTTCGGTAAAACAAAGTTTTACGGTTTTTATCGTAAAACTCGAACAATAGGACGGATTAAGACGAACCGAGAGACATTTCGACCGTGGTTCGGAACATGATCGTGTCGAAGGACGTAAGCCTTGAACCGGGGACGTGGGTGATCGAGGCTCGGGATGGTCGGCTTGTTGTACGGCAAACCGGAATGGACCAGTTCAGCTTGTCGTTGGGCGAGCTGCCAGGGAAGCTTCTAGGTCGCCGAACGGTGAGCTAGTCGTGTCGTAGCTCGCGTTTTCAGTGGTTTTGGTTTTTGCGGTTTTCTGCTTAACTCGGACGATCGTGTAATCAACGTTTGTTTCGTTCTTTCGAGATAACGATCTTCCGAGTTTTCCGTTGATTTCCTTTGTTCGGAAATCCTTTTTAGTTTTATAAAACGGTTTCGCGAGTTTTATAAAACGATTTCTCGAGTTTTATAAAACGACTTCTCGAGTTTTGTAAAACGAGTTCTCGAGTTTTATAAAACGTATTCTCGAGTTTTTTAAAACGTATTCTCGAGTTTTATAAAATGTATTTTCTATATTTTTGCGGGAAGTTTTGGCTATTGATTCCGTCGTACCGATTTTGACCCCAACAGTTATCCCCCCAGCTCGTAAGAATCGTGGAGTTCTTACGAGCGGATAGGACTTGCTTGACAAGTTTGGTAGAAATAGGTGGAACTTTAATGGCCAAAAGTCCAAAGGTGAATAGTAAACTTTTTTCTTATAAGTATATGGGGTGAGTTTCTCAAGTTCTTCACTCATTTTTCCCATAACTTGTGTAAGCTTCAAGAAGTTTTCTCTCTACTTCTCCCTTTGGATCTTCTCTTTCTCTTTTGACTGTTCAACATGTCTTCCGAATGGAAAGCTTCGGACCACGCTCATAAACCAATTTTTGACCCAACCGACCTTGAGTTCTCCGGCGGCTGTGCCCTTCCCAGGCCAGTCTTTCGGCGCTTTTCCACGACTAAGGAAGAATTTTTGGAATACTTGTTAGCCTTGGTTGCCGCCGATGCTCCGCCTTCGAATTCCTGTGTTCCAAAGAAGTTGAATAGTCGAAAGACAATGGTTGGTCCGAGCGTGAGTACTATCGGCTCCCTCAGAGATTTAAGGAATTCTCTTGCGATCCCTGAATCAGTTCAGTTTTGCTTTCCCGTTCAAGGCCAAGATGAAGAGAATCCGCCTCTAGGTTATTTTACGTGCTACAAAGCCTTTTTGCTGAACTGTCAGTTATTGTTCCCTATTCCTCGAGCCATTATCGAGTTCTTGGATAGGTTCGGCGTACTGTTCAGCCAGCTACGTCCAAGTGAGTTGCAGCACCTTGACGCAGACTATCTTTTGGCTATGGTTACATTCAAGCGCGGACAAGGGGGCGGCTTTTACCTAATCTCTCGACGAGAAATGACAGTTATCGGCGGGCTTGCCTCGAACGATCATGATTGGACTGATCGGTTTTTCTATGTCAAAACTGATAGCACGTCGGTGGAGGAAATATATAAATTTTAAACTTTTTGTGCGTTTTGCAGTGTCTGTCCCCTGCAGGCCGCTGCTTGACGATTTCCCAGAGGTCTTGAATCTTCTTCGTGGCGGCCCACTTCATTGGGGATATTTTTCCCCAAATAGGGTCTGTCGCGCAGTTGCCTATTATTCATCCGTTTTTTCTCGGGACAGTCGTATTGAGGTCGAGGCGGATGATGGCACGGAGGAGAGGGAAAGGTCCAGATCTCTGCAGGACAGAGAAGTTCCGATCGGTCATGGTCGAGCGTTCAATTATGATGTTAATATTGAAGACCTTATTGACTTTTCGGCCTCCGAATTTGATCCGGCCGAGACATCATCCCGAGCACCGGCCGACACACCGTTTGCAAAAGCGTCGAGGATTTTTAACAAGGTTTGTTTGTTTTTCTTTATCTTGGTATTATACACGGTCGCCTCTTTTATTATTATTATTTTTTTATAAAGGAGGATTTTCCACGTTTTGCAGGGTCTCCGCTTTTTGAACGAAGCGGTGAGTGCGAGTAGCGCAGAAGTTCGCAAGGCCGAGTCTAGGGCTGCAGCGGAGGCTCCTCGTCTTAAAGAAGAGATCGGTGCCAGTTTTTATCGTGCCCAGGACCTAGCCACAAGGGAGGCCGCTCGTGTAAGGGAGGAGTATGAAGCTGAATCTCGTCGAAGCTTAGAGCTTTCTGACACGATGGTTCGTCGTGCTCGTAGAGCGGGCAAAAGAGAGGTTGATGCGGAGTTGATGGCTCGCCGCGAGCGGGTCATGCCTCTTTATGCGGAGTTTGAGGATGCGCAAAGGGCGAATGGTGATTTCCACGAATGTCGGGGTGTGTTGGCGGTTTGCATCTTACCCAGTACCTGGACTACTCGTATGAGGTTGCAATTGCGAAGCAGAAAGCGCATCTAGCTAAGAGAGAGAAGAAGAAGGCCGAGTTTGTTAATCCCGAAAAGCAGATGTGGGATCAGTGGAGCCCTATTGCCGTGTCGCAAGATTCAATTGAAATTGGACCTAGGATCCCGGACGTGAATGGCGAAGTCGACCAGCCATGGGTTGATACCAGCGATGGCCAGGGGTCGGCGTCTGTATTTGATGATTTCGAGGTGTGATGTTATTGCTTTTACGAGTTCGTTGTTGTTTTTCCGGGACTGGCCGTTTGTGGCTTTGAATCCCTGCCGCTGGCGGTGTGTATTTGAAAACCTTTTAATAAAAAAGTATTTTCTAAGTATGAAATCTGTGTTTCGTTTTAGATGTAGAGGGAAGAATACGAGTTGTCGTCTCGCATCTAACTCTTGTTGTAAATCGTCTGGTTCGTTAACTCCGAATGTTTTTGTTTTCGCGAGTGTTTTGATGTAGGTGAAGAGACATGCCTTTAGGATCTCGATTCATGCCTTGAGACGTTAGAGACCAGTGTGCTGGGTTTAGGGCAAGACATAGGTTTACTTTCGGATTGAGGCTATGCGATGAAAACTCGGCTTTCGTTTTACCTGTTGCGATTTTAACCTGATTCCATACCGATTTAGAATCCGCGATAGGTTCTCGGCTTATACTATTCGTTTGGTTGGAATCGAGCATCTCACTGGGAACAATTTCTAAGTTGCTCGGAAGTGCTGACCAAAAATTTGGGTTTCTTTTATAGCGTGCTATTTTATCCTAGTCGGATGTATGCAGACCAGTGGGTCGATGCGTTTGTTTAAGACGGCTAGCGTGCTCGACGGGGCCAATCGCCGAGCGTTTGTGTTTTTATTGTCGCGAACGGACTTTAGTAAAATGTTTTCCTCAAAAATTTAGGCGACGTCTAGCCAATCTTCTCTTAAAGTATTTGGTGTACGAGTGTTTGTTGAGATGATTAAGTAATTGTTACTGCAGAATTTTTTTCTGGATGTTTGGACTTTGTTTTTGCGTTTTCGATAGTAGCGGAAATTTTATAACATTCTAACTTTGCCTTTATTAAAAAGGTTTCGGAAATTTTTCAATTACAAAACGAAAGTTTTAAAAATTTGGGAGTATACAAATATACAAATACTCGTATACGCACCCACTCCCCCCCCCCCCCCCCCCCCCCC
>CAKOAT010144710.1:77969-105830 GCA_932364175.1 Eruca vesicaria subsp. sativa | reverse complement strand
ATCTCCTCTGGTTGGGTACAAGCGACAGGCGTGAAAACTTGTTGTTTCTCAACCGTTGCTTGCTTTGGGTCGTCTTCCGCCAGCAGTGGCGTGACCTTTGCCCGTTTTGGTTTCACAATTGCGACCGCTAATTGCCTCAGCTTTTGTTCGGCTAGGAAGCAGGATCGCGATTGTCTTTGGCATCCCAGATTGCTGCGATTCCCGTAGGATTCGTGAATTTGATTCCTAAGTGATATGTCCACAGAACCGCCTTTATGGAATTTATCCAAGGCGTGCCCATGATCACGTTGTAGATGGCCGGGAAATCGACTACCGCGAAGTTGACAATTTTCGTCACTTCTTTGGCTGCCACCGGTAGTCGGATTGATCCCAAGGTCATTGATGTGTCGCCGGAAAAGCTGGTCAATGGTTTTGGAATATATTCGACTTCCGAGAGTTCTATTCCCATACGTTCTTGCGGAAGATCACATTGACGGTATTCCGGTATCGACCAGGATTCGAGCGACCTCTAGGTCGCTTATCACTAAGTCAATGACAAGAGGGTCAGCGTGGGGTTGGTCGATTCCGCCGCTTTTGGGGTCGTCGAATGAGATCACCCCCTTTAGAGTGTCGACTGACGGCACCTTCCAACTCGAGCCGGTTTCGGCTTTGCGTTGGTAGGATTTGATAGACGAGACGGTGTCGTTGTAGTACTGCGATTCACTGATAATCATGTTGATCTTTCGGCGGTTAGCGTCGTTACCCTTCTCGTCTTGCCTTCGTCCGCGTTTTTCACCCGACTGGTTTCCCTGAGGCGGAGTTTCCGCTCGCGAGTTCCTGTCGTTTTTCGAGAGGCGGTCCATATCGTGGATAAGGTCCTTGACGCTGGAAATCTCGGAGAGTTCTCCCGCAATCAGTTTTATGGCAAGCCTGGCGCCGAGAACTTTGCAGAAAGAATTCTTATCGTAATTCGGATTTCTCGTCCACGTGTGACCCGTAGTCTGTCCTTGTTCCGATCCAGAGTTAATGGCGTAGTTGTGCGCCCCTTGGAGATCCTGCCTCTCGTGATGGACAAATTTGTCGTTATGAGAGTTTTTCTTTTTCTGCTTCTGCTAGGACGCGTTATCCTTCGCGGATGCTTTCGTCAGCTTATGCTTTTCGGACAGGACTTTAGTTTCCTCCTCGATGGTTATATAGTCGGTAGCCTTGTGGAGCGCGTCCTGGATTGTCCGCAGTTTTTTGAGCGTTATCCATTTTCGGAACTTTGACTTGAACCAGAGCGATTTCCTGAGCGCGTCGATGGCGGCTTTGTCGCTGATTTCGCTAACCCTAGCCATGACGGAGGGATTCACCCTCCTTTTGCTCATAAAATAGCGGAGGGATTCGCCCTCCTTTTGCGATAAGCTCCAGAGATCAGCGTCGGAGGTTTCCGGATTGATGAACATCGAGTATTGCTTCAGGAATTCGGAAGCGAGTCGGCGGAAGCTTCCGATCGAATTTCACCTAAGTTTGGCGAACCACTCGAGTGTTGCTCCTTCTAGGTTTTCGACGAAAAGACGGCAGTAGCCTGCATCCTTTTTGTGATCCTTGAGTTCGGCTCGTCCCTTGGTAATCTGGAAAGCTTGAAGGTGCGCTTTGGGATCAGACGTCCCGTCGTAAGTTGGCACCTTAAGTTTCCCGGGATCGGGTAGCTTGACCTCGGTGATACGAGCCGTGAAGGGCATTTTCCGAGATTTGTATAGCAGCCGATCGATTCGGGTGCGGCACTGGTAGCGTGATGCATCTGAGATTTCACCGCTTATACCGCTACGGCCGTTTTAGTGATGTACTCGCGGAGATCACGAATCTCGGTCAGGTCGGCAGCAGTTTTCCGACCTCGTCAGCGTTTGCTGCGAGTAACCGGAGATCGCTCCTCGGCGGTTTTTGCGTATCACACAAAGTAGAGTTCCTCCTCGTCTCCAGTAAGAGAATGCTCGGGAGAAGACTCCGGCGGAGGGCTTCGAGTTTTTCTCCTCCTAGGATGGACGTCAGCGTCTTTGTCTGACGAGTCGGCTTGGTTGCTTTTTTCCAGGTTGACCCTTTCGATGCCGTCTCCCTTGGTCTCCTGTTCGCGAGTAGGAGATTTTTCTGATTCGTTTAGCGTCGCGTTAGGGTTATCTTTTCCGGAGTCCTTCTCTGGTAAGTTACCCTGCTCGGTTCTGAACAATCCATAAGAGTCGCAAAATCGAGCCTCCTTCCGCGGATTTGAGTAGTTCCGCTGGGACGAATCGCTCTGGTTTGTTTTTGCAGTTAGGGTTTCGACCCGTTTTGCGAGCGAACCAATGAGCATTCCTTGCTCTTCCGTTTTTTTTTTAAATTCGGAGAGCATCTTTTCGATGGTCTCGGCGTTAGTGTTTGAAGCGTTGGCCACGGGCGCATCTTGTGGTGGTGGTGTTTTATCAACGTTGTCGTGTTCCTTGCGAGTTTGTTGGTCACCAGTCATCGTTTCTTCGTTGGACATATAGCGGCTTCTGTGTGAGATAGATCCGACCCCCCCTCCTTCTAGCACCAAACTGTGGGAACCAAAATTCGACTACTGTCAATGAATCGTAAATAAGGAAATTTTGAGTAAACCTTAAGTTTCCAGAGGACCCGGCTATCTGCGGAACCGCACAACGATAATTAAGAAAACGATGAAATAAAATTTAAAGTAAGAATGAACGAGATGAAGAGCCAGAAGGATCTTATTCCGAATATGCGTAAAAACGGTTACAACGAGAGTGACCTTACCTGCGTGAGCCGTCGGCGGAATTCCTAATTCTAGAAGTTTAAGACCGAAAACCTTAGTTGAGACGTAGGTCGATAACAAAAACAGAAAAATTCCTAAATGCTAAGTTTGGTGGTGAAAGCTCTGAAAAATGTCTCCTTGCTCCTGCCCTATGCCGCTTGCTTATATACTCCTTCCCTTGGCGGTTTAGTCCTTCCAATTCGCCCAGATTCGAGTTTATCGAAAATCTTCCATTTATCTTGATCTTTCCTTTCCTTCAAACTTGACATTTATCTTCCTTCTGCGGGTATATCATCAAAACGTCATCGTATCTTTGGGTTAGATTTCGTTAAGATCACGAGATGGACTTTTATTACGTTTTAGGACCTTCCGAGCTGTTTTGCGATGAATCTGTTTTGCGACTTTATACGAGATCGTTTCCTGATCCGATGCCATTTTTAGTAAATTCCCCGAGTTAATCGTACAGTTTAGCTACGTTCATTTTCTTCGGTTAATCGCTGCCATTTTTAAGATTCACTTGACGTTTTTAATAAAAACGCGTTTTTATGATTTTTACGAAAAATCTTGAACAAATCGTATAGTTTACGCAATGTTCGGTGTTTCGTTTAACCATTTCTTTTTTATAAGATTTCCTCGAGTTGTTTTCGATAAAACAAAGTTTTACGGTTTTATCGTAAAACTCAAACAATAGGACGGATTAAAACAAAACGGGAGACATTTCGACCGTTGTTCGGAACATGATCGTGTCGAAGGACGTAAGCCTTGAACCGGGGGCGTGGGAGATCGAGGTTCGGGATGGTCGGGTCGACGTATGACCAACCGAACAGGACCAGTTTAGCTCGCCGTTGGGCGAGCTGCCCGGGAAGCTTCTAGCTCGCCGTTCGGCGAGCTAGTCGGGACGAGACTAGCTAGCGTTTTACGGCGGTTTCGGTTTTTCGCGGTTTTGTGCTTAACTTGGATGATCGTGTAATCGACGTTTGTTTCGTTCTTCCGAGATAACGATCTTCCGAGTTTTCTGCGGATTTCCTTTGTTCGGAAATCTTTTTAGTTTTATAAAACGGTTTCTCGAGTTTTATAAAATGATTTCTCGAGTTTTATAAAACAATTTCTCGAGTTTTATAAAACTATTTCTCGAGTATTATAAAACGATTTCTCGAGTTTTATAAAACGTATTCTCGAGTTTTATAAAACGTATTCTCGAGTTTTATAAAACGTATTTTTAATCTTTTTGCGGGAAGTTTTGGCTATTGATTCCGTCGTACCGAATTTGACCCCAACAACACACGAGTTAACAAAGACTCACTATGCATTCCTAGATCAAAGTCTCGCTGTATTTCTAGCAAATCCTAGCTTAATCAGGATGTGTTCAGGACTATTAGAATTGCTTAAATTTCTCTAATCCAACCTAAATAATCCAATATTCAGGATTCTAGTTAGCAAGGCTAGAAGATGAGCATTAAGAACATCCTATTAATGAATACCACAACAAGCAATTCTATAGTTGGGGCTAGTCCCTCTAACCTATTTAAACCCTAATTTTAACAAGTAAACTACTCAGACATAACCAAGCAATTCATTACAAAAATACATAAATAAAACTGCATATTATAGATAGATAGATAGATAGATAGATAGATAGATAGATAGATAGATAGATAGATAGATAGATAGATAGATAGATAGATAGATAGATAGATAGATAGATAGATAGATAGATAGATAAAAAACACTGGAGTTCCAATCACAAATCTCTGTGATGATCTTCTCTCCTAACTATAAACCCTACAACCTTTCTTGTTTAAAGAATACAAAACTCTCTAATCATTCTACCTCTAACACTTTGGAAGAGTATATAAATTTAGGTTAATACTCGTCAGGGGTAAAATCGTCATTTGGTGATGTTTGGGTATCAAGAAAACTTCTCTCGCGAATTGGTGTCTGCGTCTTGGGAATCTCTCCGGGTCGATTTAAATTTTCGTGGAGGATCCAAATCGAATGATTACTCCAATTCTCTCTAAAATGGTCCAAAACATCACTTTCTTCTAAAATACTCTTGAACCTATAAATATGCTTAAAAGCTTGTATAATATAATAAATAGTAGTAAAAACAACACTATACCGATGACTAAAAACGGGTCAAATTCATGGTATATCAATTGTCAGAAGAGTAACTTCAACCAGAATCCACAGTTTCAGAAACCCTATAGCAGCTACAGCAACAACAAAGGTTATGGAACTTCATTCTATCAGAATCAACCAAAACAGACTCAGGAGAACAAGACTGAAGCCATGCCTGATCAGGTTCTTAAAGGATAGCAAAGGGTGACAGTGGATTTTAATGGGAAAATTGATTCCATTTACAAAGAGCTGGACACCAAAATTGAGATATTGGGTACTTAGATAAGGAAGCTTGAGACTCAGGCGGTTAACACTAGAGAAGCTTTTAGGAGGCAAGAAGGGGATGAAGCTATGAAACACCACGTCAAGGACATACTAGATGATGATTCTGGCAAGAAATTCCACATATAAAGATCGAAGAAGATGATTTCGAGAAGGAAAGATATCACTATCTCGAAGAATCACCTTTTCATCGATCGATGCCACCTTGTGCGCAACAATTGACAGGACTCAACATAGATCGATCGACAGGTTACTACGCAGATTGATCGACACCCACAAAGTCCACTAAAATGTGATTTTCCATATGAATCTTGACCCACGAGGAGGTTGCAGAAAGACACCCACAACCACCCAGATCTTTATACTCCACCATCGATCGACACACGAGCCAGATATCAATTGAATGAAAGAACATGTCAACGATGGACAGGGCCATATCCCCATCGATCAACGTGACACTATCACATGCCAAGTGCAGTTGCTCCGAATGGACATATCATGAATAAACGCACTCAAACCACCATCAACCAACCCTCCCAAACCTACATCAGAGCCTATCGACATTGATAAGACCACTACTGAGAGACATCCGAGGAGAAATAAGGAGAAGGTTCCTAAACATCTCAAGAGGGAACCCGATGAGAAGGACAAGGATGGTTTCACTAAGAGAGTTTTCAGGATCCCACTGGACAAACATTTTGAGGAGGTTTACTATACCCACAGACTGTGGATGTTCTTCAAAGAGACCAGAGAAACTAAAGAGGACATTAGGAAGATGTTTCACCATGTTATGGAAAGAACGAAACAAAGGATCACATTGAAGAAGAAGAGTGATCCTGGGAAGTTAGCAATACCATATATTGTCAAAGGTATTGAGTTCCCACATGCTTTATGTGGCACATGAGCATCAGTCAGCATCCTACCAAAGGTCATGGCAGACCATCTAGGTCTGAAGGTAGAACCTTCAAAAGAATCATTCACCTTTGTGGATTGTTCTGAAAGGATATCAAGAGGTATAATTAAGGATCTGGAGGTTCAGATTGGTAATGCACTAGTTCCTGTGGATTTTCTTATCCCAGATATCAAGCTAAACTGGAATTCTTCACTCTTACTGGGAAGAGCATTCATGGCCACAATAGGAGCACTTTGTGACATGAATACTAACAGTTTTTTTTCTTACTCTAATTGATCCAAACATTTTTTATGACCCTGTTCGTGTTGTTAAGCAACAAGTAAATCTATTGGAGACTGGACATGTTGGATTAATAGCTGCATGACATTGTGGAGCAGATTATGAAACCAATTATTCCGAATCGATCGACCCGCACTCAGTGTCATCGATCGAAACGCAGTCAACGTCATCGATTGATTCTCTCAACTAGCCGGTGACTGATGGACATAAAGCGACATCTATCGACAAACAGTCCACGCATGGAACCTTGCCTTACAGAATACCAGCAACATTGTGAATACAGGCAGTTGGACAGACAGTGGTTTCCATGAGAGATTTCCAATTGACACAGCAATCATATCAGATTCAGAGGACCACAAACAGGAGCATGATGAGGATTATAATGAGGAGTATGCTAGAAAAGTCCATGCCATTCTTACAGATGATAGACTCCTGCAAACCATCAACAAGACGAAACCCATGAAATCAATCGACACAGTTGTACCACAATCAATCGATTCTCAGACACATCAGGAAAACCGACATCATGAATCGATCGACACACACAATTATTGCAACGCAACTTACTTCAGGAAATTTGGCAATTCCTCAATTTTTCTTAGGGCACCAGATGAGTATAAAAGAGGTCTTGCAACCAAGAGGATGTCTAATACCATAGAATTAGACAAGATGCAAGCACCTACTACCTTTGAGAGACAGAGCAAGAGAGGCACAAACTTTAGAGATCTTCATGGAAAAGCAACAAGTGCAACATTCAACCAGCCAAGGATCACCACATCTCGTCTACAATCGATCGATGCTGCACTTAGAACATCGATCTATTCTAACCCTAAAATTTTTATTTTAACTAAAGATTATTTTCTTGATGATTTTCTAAAGCCAGATGAATTTGGTGTTATTAGGGACCCAGAGGGTAACGCACGAGCCATGTAGGGAAGGATTCTACAAGTGTCCAAAGAGGACATAGCAGAAATCCTTCAGATGGCCAATGGACCAGAAACTCTCTTTCAGCAACAACTATGCGTGATGCAGAAACCATCGACATAGTTCAACCACCATCGATCGTCAAGGATACTCATCCATCGACCGAAAAGATGAGTCGTGTATCGATCGACAGCAAAAAAAATAATAAACCTGTTTTGGATCCAGAGCTTTACACCAAAGACAAAATCAACGAGATGATTGGTTGCATGAGTGATTGGCAGAAAGAAGTAATTTGTAAGCTCACCAACAATCTGGATACAATCTATCTGATTTTGCAAGGAAGCATCACTGGATTGACCATGCGTATTAAAGAGATGGAGTCAGAACTAGCTCCTCTAAAGACACATCGTTTGCCATCGATCGATGCAGATGACGAACCAGAAAAGGAAGAGCTGTCAACTAGACAGAAATGGGACAACTGGTTAAGCATGAGGATTTAGTTGCTACAACAAGATTTAGATACAATCCATGATTATAAGCATGAGAAAAGCAAATCGATCGATACAGATGCTACTAAATTGATCGATGCTAAGCTTTTGGACATCGAGAAATGGATGAAGATCTGCGATGATAAGCATGATCACTACACATCACCATTCAGGCGGTATCTACACACCTTGAACAGTCGGCTGACTTCTTTGCAACTAGAAGTCACCACCATTCAGATGCAACTCGATTTGCACCTACCATCCTCACCATCGATCGACAAACGCAGAGGCAAAGCGATTGACGTGAAGAAGTTACCAGAGCAGAAGTTGACCAGATAATTGATAGGATCTACAAAGCTGTAAACACCAACGAGGATATGCTTGACAAGAGATGTGACGACATATTCTTCCCCTTCAACAACAGCATCAGTGGACTACACTCAGGAACATAATGGCTACAAAAGGAAGTCTGGACAATCCACACAAGACTCGCATGTCAACCTGAAACTGCAGCATCGATCGACAAGGATAAGTTCAAATCGATCGATGACGTTCCACCTGGATCGATCGACACCAAAACTGTTGCAGCGATCGATGCCGAATCTGCACCAGGACGAAAGGAGCTGTTACAGAAAGGATTAGTTAGATCTGCATCAACTGACAAGACATTGGCAACACTTATAGAACATGTCTATGATAATGTTCAATGGAACAGAATCAACATTGAGAGTCTTTAGGAGAAACTTCAAAACATTACAGACCCAGTTATAAAGATGGATGAAAGATAGGCCAGAAGTGATGAAGCCACAAGAAGTTTCATCGCTACTTGGTTCAACATCAGCAGATAAGTTGTGGATACTTGTTTTCCAACAAGTAGCTCCCTTTCTACACAATACCTCACCTAACGTCGAAAGTCAAGCTAAATGACTATAACAAAGCGCTAAGTGGGAGGCAGCCCACAATTTGGTAATTTTTCTTTTGTTTTTTCTTTACTTTATTAATTGTTTTTCATTTTTAATTTTGCAGGTTTTCTAAAGAGAATAATATCCAAGGAGAAACAGATGACCATCTCATTGACCGACGAAGGACAGTCGATCTCGATCGACAGATGATCACTTGCAACAATCTATGTACTTTCTTACACATCGATCTATTCTTATTCCGGTCAGGTTCATCTTTTTTCCTTGTTACATTGAGTACTTATGATTTCATTTATTCGCCATAACTCCGATTTATGTTACACTGGGACAGTGTCTTTTAAGTCTCGGGGGGGGGGAGGTTTACTGATATTTTATTTGCTATGAGTCTTATAAAATTTTGTTTTCAAAGCTATTTTTATTAAGCTCAAGAAAAGGGATAATGATTATATTTGATTTATACTTCTTATCTAACCACTTTTTTGTACCATTCTAGATTTTATGACTAGAGATAGTACTAAAGATGCTAAAGTGGATCACCAATCAGCTATTCACACTTGCTTAGATTGATTGAAGGAACCAAAGCTCACCTCCAACACAAAACCTGACACAACTGCCTGTCTTGGAGCTCGGTATACATTGGATCAGATTCTTCAAACAAGTCTGGAAGGTAAAGCCTTGTGTAGATTTATCACCTTTCGTCTCTCTCTATTTCCGACCCTAGATAGTTAAGTAGATTTATAGTTATAAAAAAAAAAATGAAAATACTACTAAGTTTATTAGGTTTTTAGTCGGGAGGAATTAGAACAGGATTTGGTGGCTACAACCATTAAGGCTTGATTCATATGATTCTAATAAAGAATTCGAATGGGACTTGGTGGCTACAACCATTTGTCGGGGTCAAAAACGGTCATCTCGAAAGCAGTGCCTACGATTACTTCTCCATATATTCTCCGAAAGAATCTCGGGCCGAGAAAACAAGAAAAAAAAACAAAATCGAGCAACCGTCCAGCTCACCAACGGGCGAACTGGCCACACATTTGACCAGCTCGCCCATAGGCGAGCTGAACGCATCTGTCAAGCTCGCCCATGGGCGAGCTGACCACACATGTCACCAGCTCGCCCATGGGTGAGCTGAACGCATCTGTCCAGCTCGCCCATAAGCGAGCTGACAACACACGTAACCAGCTCGCCCCTGGGCGAGCTGAACTCATCTGTCCAGCTTGCCCATTGGCGAACTGACCACACGCATGACCAGCTCGCCCATGGGCAAGCTGAACACATCTGTCCAGCTTGCCCATGCTCGCCCATGGGCGAGCTGCACGCACCTGTCCTTGTGCCCCTTGATATACCATGATTTTGACCCGTGTTTGGTCATGATTTTTATATGTTTTTATAAGTATTATCTATGTTTTGGAGTCTATTAGGTATGTTTTCAGGTTCAGGAGCATTTCGTAGTAAAGTGATGATTTAGGTGCCTTATGGAGCTTAAAGGAGAGTTTTCCAAGGTGACTATGAAGATCCGACAATGAGAGATACATTTCGATCGATACACACCCTGTGTAATCGATCGACGATGATTCCGTAGAAGTTGAAGTCGAGATACTCTATCGATTGATGTTCACCATGTACCAATACAGAGCGTGATGAGCAAGATTTACTTGGCCGACTTGAAGGAAAAGTTCTCACCAAATTACAAGATTGCCCCTGACGAGTTTTTAACCTAATTGTACTCATATTTATAGTTATGCCTATGAGCCCTAGAAAGACATTCAGAATCAGAATATAGAGTTTTATCTAAGTTTTTGTATTCTTATTCTATTCTATACTAAACAATAAAGTATTTTCTTTTCATCTTATTCTTTTGCTATAAATCTCTTGGCTATGTCTGAGTAGATTCATTTGTTAGATTTAGGGTTCAAATAGTTATGAGGGATTAGCCTCAATTATGGAGTGTTGAGTTGTTATATTCATTATCCAAATGAACCCTAATGCTTACTCTAGATTTTCTACCTAGAGTTATGATTATGGAGTGACTAATCTAATAGTCATTATCCTGAAATCATTTGGCTAAGCTGAGACTCTATTAGGCACGTGCGATAGCCGGTTTGATAGAAATTCTTGGGTGAACACAGTTTCAATTCGATCTGATGCTATATCGGTCGATACTCCTATAGTGTCATCGATCGACGGCAACATATATCAATCGACACTGCGATAGCAAATATCGATCGACACTGCGATAGCAACATCGATCGATACTGTCGGCAATCAGATCAATGGACGAGTCTAATAGCGACAGATATAGATTTGTGTAAGGATTGAAGTTCTCATGTATTTGCAAGCGATTCGTTAAGACATCCATAGATTTATAATCCTGATTTTCTGAATAGTAACCTTGAATCTATCTACTTTCTTTTACTGTTTTAAAACCCAAAAACTATTTTCCTTAGTAACTTACCATTGCTACCAATTTTTATTTATTGTTTTAAACCTAATCAACCTAGCCTAATCACTTAGGATTATATCTTTTGTGACTCTAGTTCCTTGTGGATTCGATCCTTAAGTACTACGATTGAACCTCTTATTTGAGAGAGTAATTCACTCCTTAGGGTTAAACGTTTGAGTGATATCAAATTAGGCGCCGTTTCCGGGGACCAATACCTCATCGATCGACACCACCTCATCGATCGACTTCAACAACCGTCCGTTGACCAATACCCACACCACCTCATCGATCGACATCAACAACCGTTCGTCGACTGGTACCCTTCACTTGACATTGATCGATACACTTCACCCCACATCGATCTATACTAACCATCGAGACATGCGTGATCAAGACGGTCACCTGCAAAATACAGTAGGTCAGAAGCTGAATGATCAGAAGGAGGTAATTCCTGAACAAGAAACTGCAGGCATCATTCAACCTGTAGAAGAGACCAGAACTTTGGCTGACTTCAATCGTCCGGATCAGTTCTATACAAATCGATCAGCCATCCTCCCTCCTGCTATTCAGAGAGGAGATTTTGAGCTCAAGTCGCAGTACTACGCACTTGTAGGACAAATCCCTTTTCTATGGTTTGCCCCATGAGCATCCTATGGACCATCTGGAGAGGTTCGAGGATCTTGAAACCCTAGTCAAAGCAAAAGGAGTCCCTCAAGACTATCTTTTCTATAAGCTTTTCAAGTACTTTGTATCTGTAGAAGCTTTGCAGTGGCTGAGAAAACTACCACCAGGTTCCCTTACCACCTGGAGTGACATCAAGCACGCTTTCGTGCGTAATTTATTTGATGATTCACGCGCTGAAGACTGGAGAAAGAAAATTGCTACATTCACCCAAGACCCTGAAGAGTCATTCAAGGATACTTGGAACAGATTCAAATCCTACCAGCGAGACTGCCCACACCACGGATTCAACAAAGTGCAACTGCTCTGCCTTTTCTACAAAGGCATCAGCCCAGATTTCAAGAGAGCCTTTGATACAGCTAGTGATGGCAACTTCACCACCAGGAATCCGCAGAATGCTATCAAACTAATTGATAACTTGGCTTCCAGCAACAGCACAAAGAACTCTGTGACACAGACTACGTTATCCCTTGGGAAGGAGTACATCAATGAAGTTCAAGCACAGCTAGACAACATTCAGAAGCTCCTAAACAAGCAGATTTGTTCAGTGGAAGATTCAGACATTATTGAAGAAGATGTCAACTGGATTAATGGAGCTGGTTTTCAGAGATCTTGTAACCAAGGAGGATACAGAAACTTCACAGGCCAGAGAAGCAACTTCAACAAGAGTTCCCAGAAGCCCAACAACTTCAGCAGCAGCAACCCCAAGAGAAGCTATGGAAGTGCCTTCTACTCAAATCCACACCCACCCGCCCAAGATACTAAACTGGAGGAGTTGGTAGACAAGATACTTGAGACTCAGCAGAAGCTCGAGGTAAACTTCAATGGAAAGATCGATTCTGTCTACACCACCTTCACTACTACACCACCTTCACCACAAAGATAGATGCCCTCAGCACCTATGTGAAGAAGCTAGAGACCCAAGTGTTTCAGACAAGAGAAGCACTTAAGAAGCAAGAGTTTGCCCACAACCAGAACATCAATGCCATCCTGGATGATGAATTTTGGCAAGAGGTAGTAGAATAGATTCAGAAATCTGATGATGAGAGTAAAAGAGAGTTAGCCTACGACTACTATCGATCGATATCACCAGCTTAACATCGATCGATATCTCCTTTAGTACGTCGATCGATAGACTTTGACGAGTGTCGATCGATGGACTCAGACGAAAACCATCGCGCGTGCAATTCCGTCAAGATTATGTCTCACGCCGTCTTCGCAGCACGTCACCCACATCCGCCCATCCCTGTCATCGACCGACATGATGACCCTATCGTCGATCGACACCGAGACCCTGGTATCGACCGACACACTCCAGCCAGTGTCGATTGATACACAGTATCCCAACGCCGAGTGCAGCTTCCTAAGATTGATAGTGCACGTCTTGACGCTTTCCGGGAGAAGTATTACACCATTAGAAACCCTACAGCAGCCCTAAAAGAGAGACCCACAGATATCTTTGAGTCCATGGAGATAGAAAAGGAAACTCAGGGAAGAGTTCTCAGAAAAAGGAAAGAGAATATACCTAAGCCCTATAAAAGAGAAGCTAATGAGAAGGAGTTGTCAAGCTTCAGGAAAAGAGTCCTCAGAATACCTAAAGAGAAACCTTTTGAAGAAGCCTATTTTTCACATAGATTGTGGATGTTCTTCAGAGAAACCAAGGAGACAGAAGAAGACATCAAGAGAATGTTTCACCAAGTCAGAGATAGTCTCAAGCAGAAGATAACACTGGAGAAGAAGAGCGATCCAGGGAAGTTCACAATACCATGTTCCATCAGAGGTGTTTAGTTTCCTCGTGCCCTATGTGACACAGGATCTGGAGTTAGCATCTTACCCAAGCTTATGGCAGACCATCTAGGTCTAAACATAGAGCCTTCTGAAGAAACTTTCATCTTTGTGGACTGTTCTCAGAAAAGCTCTGGAGGCATCGTTCGCAACCTTGAGGTACAGATTGGAGAAACCCTAATTCCTACTGACTTCCATGTCCTCTCCAACAAGCTCAACTTTAAGACTTCTCTACTACTTGTAAGAGCCTTCTTAGCCACAGTTGGAGCTGTTTGTGACCTACAAACCAACAAGCTCTGCTAAACCCTTATCAACCCTTTCATCCACTACAACCATGTTCCAGTCATCAAGTTTCCAAGGTCAGCAAGCTCAACACTCGTAGCCACCTGTTTCCAAGCCCACGAGTATGATTCAGAGGCCGAGTATGAAACCGAAGAAACAGTATCGACCGATGACAACCCTTCACCATCGAGCGATACCAGTGTAAACCCATCGACCGACAGACCCCCCGTGTCAACGATCGATAGGGTATTCCAACAGATCGAAGTCGAGTTCCAAAACGCCGATTTCAGCGCAGATGAGTGGGAAAACTATCATTACATGCCCGAGCTAGCTAGTATCACTACTCAGGAGGAGTATGATGAAAATTATGAGGAGGAACGAGCCATAGAGTACCGATTTCTTCGAGAAGATGCAGAACACCCTCCTCTCCCGACCTTCTCCCGCCGAGCATCGACCGATATGGACCCCTGTCCATCGATCGATACGCCTCAACCCAGGTCGCTCAAACGATGTTTCGAATCAACAAGCGACGAACCTTACTGCAAACCAGTCTATGTCCCACATGAGCAACACGACGGAGATTACTCGATTGGAAGTTGGGCCAGCACTTATCACGAAAGTTTTGCAGTGGATACAGCACCACTACACCCCGCGATCCAACCCGGTGCAGTCCTATCGACCGATATGAAGCACTCTCCATCGATCGTTATCAATCTCCAACCACCAACCGATCCTGCTACAACACCATCCGAGGTACAAACATCTAAATTTTATTTAAATTCACTAATACCGAATGAGTTTGGTATTTTCAGGGATTCAGATGGTCATGCACGAGCACTAGATGGGAGAATCATTCCAATCTCCACAGAAAATGTTGCAGACATGCTTCAGATGGCCAATGGACCTATCATCGAAAACGATCCGCACCAAAGAAAACGACCATCGACCGATGCATGGAGACTCGCATCGATCGATATGCACCGAGAATATGGGAAGAGAGCCTTCAACAACGGAGTTCGTCGTTTCTTTTGGGAAAAGAAAGATGAATATGGAGTCTACAGAGATGAATCTGGCCATGCAAGAGCAGTAAACGGAGACATCATTCATGTTACCAAAGAAGACATGGGAAACTTGCTGAAGAGAGCCTCATTATTTGGACGCTCTTGTTTCTGTCTACCAGAGTATGCTGATCAATATTCTAAAGGAGTTTCAGATGGCAAACTCTACACACAGGCAGAAGTCACTTATATGCTAGATGGAAGAACCGGAGACCACAACTGGGAGATAACAGGCATGCAACATGAACATGAGAAAGACCTATCAAGACTTCGAGGCGAACTGCTATGGAATACCACCAGCAATGACTTAGTACAATATGAAAGAGAAACCCTACAAGAAGAAGTCAACACCTTGCGCGCACAGCTGAGATCTCAGACACAGGCATCGACCGATACAGATCCCCCTGCATCGATCGATACACCCGTCCATAACCCTATCAGGAACCACTTCCAGAAGCTATCGATCGATGACAAACCCAGTCCATCGATCGATACCCGTACTCCAGACTACAGTACCAGAGGAGAACTAGAAGCAGCCACAAGAGATATCTACAAATCAATTGAGTTTTGTGGAGACGAAGATTACATATTACTGGATAGATATTGGTTTCCACTACACAGTGACGTCAAAGGATTACAGTGCACAATGGAGGATATTCAGAAGGAGGTAGAAGATATTCAAAGACAGCTCGCCAGCCGACCTGACCCATCCCCATCGATCGATGCCATACCACACCCATCGACCGATGTGCAACCTCCACAATCGACCAACGATCCAACACACCACGACACCATGCAGCGGACTACCGAACACATCTACAGCATGCTTGGAAACCATCAGTACAGCATTGCAAGTTTAGAGGAGTGGTTAGGAAGGATCCAAACTGAAGGTTATGGTTTAAAGACTAGTATGACCAGAAGCGAGAAAGCCACAAGAAGCTTTTTAACCTCATGGTTTGAAGAATCACAAGACAAGGAGGGTAATTGTTTCCCAACAAGTACCTGTAACCCACCTCACTAGCCACAATAATTCCACAGTCAAGCTAACTGACTTTAACCAAGCACTGAGTGGGAGGCAACCCACTGTTAGGTATTTTACTACTTTATTTTATTTTCTTTTTACTTATTAGTTTTGTTTTTATTTGTTTTTAGGAAGATAGATACACGATCTCTACCTATCGACCGATACGAACCAGTCGATATCGCTCGACACAGACCTACACGCATCGATCGACGATGGCGACTCACCATCGATCGATATCCATATCGGTCAGGTATATCGTTCACAATTTTGATATCAGTTACTCATTTAATTTTTCTTATGCTCTAACTCTGACTGATTATACACTGAGGACAGTGTATGATTTAAGTCTGGGGGGAGATGATTACTGATGCTACTTTACCTCTTTTTAATCTTATTTAAAAAGTTTTCAAAAATTGGTTTTATTGAGTCAAGAAAGGGAAAAAATCTCAAAGTCTTACTTTTTATCTTACCACTCTTTAGCACCATTCTTAGATTTGTTGATTGCAGAAAGTACTATAGATGCTAAAGTGGATCATCGATCACCTATGACAACACTTTCATGATTGTTTGGAAGAACCAAAGCTGATTTCCAACCTAACCTGACATCTACTGCTTTTCTTGGGGCTTGGTATAGAATGGATCGGAATCCTCCTGCAAGTCTAGAAGGTAAAAGTCTCAAAAATTTTGGTTTCCTTCTCTCCTCCCTTCGGCATCCCAAGAGAATAAAAGACGATATGATTTCCTGAGAGGCAGAGGGAGAGGTACATTACCTATGACCCCACTATTCTAAATCAAAGGAATGATCAAAGCGAGGGAGAGGTACATTACCTATGACCCCACTATTCGCTTACACTTTGTCAAGAAAGATCAATAAGATGAACATAAGTTGTTCATTGGGATTGATATAAAAAAAAAAGAGAGAAAGAAAGAAAGAGTTGGGATTCAGAGAAAGGGGATAAAGAAAGAAAGGGAACCAGGATGAGAAGGCCGGAAACTTGTTTGAGTTGAATCCATGTGTTCCTTGATCGATACTCCCAAGGTAAAGCCTACACCTTTATTTTTATGCATAAATGAAATCAGTAGAGGGGATAGACAGACAAGGAATGTTTAAGTTGATTGGCTAGATGTATTTGGTGGTATAATGTACTTCTGTAGTTGATAGATATGAGATGTAGCTTGCAACAAAGTAAGAGGTGATGATTTTAAAGTTGAGATTTTGATTGAGTCCCTGCTGTTTTTAAACTTCTTTCAAACACTAACTTAAGTTTGCTTGAGGACAAACAAAATGTTAAGTCTGGGGAGTTGATATACCATGATTTTGACCCGTTTTTGGTCATAATTTTTAAATGTTCTTATAAGTATTATCTATGTTTTGGAGTCTATTAGGTATGTTTTCAGGTTCAGGAGCATTTCGTAGTAAAGTGATGATTTAGGTGCCTTATGGAGCTTAAAGGAGAGTTTTCCAAGATGACTATGAAGATCCGACAATGAGAGACACATATCGATCGATACACACCCTGTGTAATCGATCGACGACGATTCCGTAGAAGTTGAAGTCGAGATACTCCATCGATCGATGTACACCATGTACCATCAATCGATACAGAGGGTGATGAGCAAGATTTACTTGGCCGACATTAAGCCTAAGTTCTCACCAAATTATAAGATTGCTCCTGACGATTTTTTAACCTAATTGTACTCATATTTATAGTTATGCCTATGAGCCCTAGAAAGACATTCAGAATCAGAATATAGAGTTTTATCTAAGTTTTTGTATTCTTATTCTATTCTATACTTACCAATAAAGTATTTTCTTTTCATCTTATTCTTTTGCTATGAATCTTTTGGCTATGTCTGAGTAGATTCATTTTTTAGATTTACAGTTCAAATAGTTTTGAGGGATTAGCCCTAATTATGGAGTGTTGAGTTGTTATATTCATTATCCAAATGAACCGTAATGCTTACTCTAGATTTGCTACCTAGAGTTATGATTATGGAGTGACTAATCTAATAGTCATTATCCTGAAATCATTTGGCTAAGCTCAGAATTTATTAGGCATGTGTGATACCCGGTTTGATAGAAATTCTCGGGTGAACACAGTTTCAATTCGATCCGATGCTATATCGATCGATACTCCTATAGAGTCATCGATCGACAGCAACATATATCGATCGACACTGCGATAGCAACATCGATTCAATACTGTCGGCAATCAGATCAATGGACGAGTCTAATAGCGACAGCTATAGATTTTTCTAAGGATTGAAGTTCTCATATATTTGCAAGCGATTCGTTAAGTCATCCATAGATTTATAATCCTGATTTTCTGAATAATAACCTTGAATATAGGTACTTTCTTTTACTGTTTTAAAACCCAAAAACGATTTTCCTTAGCAACTTACCATTGCTACGAACTTTTCTTTATTGTTTTAAACCTAATCAACCTAGTTTAATCACTTAGGATTATATCTTTTGTGACTCTAGTTCCTTGTGGATTCGATCCCTAAGTACTACGATTGAACCTCTTATTTGAGAGAGTAATTCACTCCTTAGGGTTAAATGCTTGAGTGATATCACCCCTCGACTCGATCATATTCAGAACCGTGATCGGAACATCTTTCGTTTCGTCTCAATCCGATTTACCGTTCAAGTTTTACGATAAAAACCATAAAACGCAAGTTTTAGTGAAACCTCGAGTAAATCGTATAAAACGCCAACTATTAAACGAAACACTGAACATTGCCAAATTATACGATTAAGTCGAGATTTTTTATAAAATATCGTAAAACACACGTTTTTAGTAAAACCTCGAGTAAATCAGATAAAACGGCAATGATTAAACGAAACATCAAACATTGCCAAACTATACAATTAAATCGAGATGTTTACTTAAAAACGTCATCGTATCAGGAAACGATCTCATCTAAAGTCGTAAAACAGCTAAATCGTAAAACAGCCTGAAAGGTCCTAAAACACGATAAAGGATCACTCACGACTTTGGATTAGGTCCAGCCTAAAGATACAATGGTAGATTGCTCATTATCCGCATGAGCGGATATATGTCAAGATTGAAAATAAAAGGAAGTTTTCTGAAAAAAAATGGAAGGATCGAGAAAAATAGAAGATTGAAAATAAGTGCGAATCGCAGCAGAGAAGGAAAGACAAGCTGCCTAGAGAAGGATTATATAAGCATGAGAACGAGGTCAAGGGGGGCAGATATTTTTAGACCAAGAAAAACGGCTGTTAGCTTACGCGAATTTAGGACTTAGGTGGCTAGACTAGTCGGATCCTTAGGACATTTTGTCGTCTAAGTTCCACGATTCTCTTTGTAAATGCTTTTCAATCTATTTATCAATAATAGCCTTTACGCAAATTCTTCATCTGTATTCTCTTATCTTTTTCGTTTTAAGTGTGTTTCTGCAGAGATCTAGGACCTCGGGAAAATTAGAATTTTCCCTAAGTTTCCATATTTGACGAAAAATTGACAGTGCGAATTTTGGTTCCCGCAGTTTGGCGCTAGAAGGAGGGGGGGGGGTTCGGATTCTCTTGCACTATATGCCTAACTCGAACGGCGATGTCATCTCGTTCAAGGACAGAGCAACGGTCGACTCGACCAAACCTCTTAACAATCTCCCTCTCATTAATCTGACAATGTGGAATATGGATGTCTCGAGGATATTAGTCGATACCAGAAGATCGGCTGATACCATCTTCAAAAACACCCTCGAGAGAATGGAAATCGATCCATCTAAAATCGCGGAAAATTCAAGCCCGCTAATAGGACTCTCGGGTGAATCACCATGACTCTCGGCGCAATCAACCTCGCGGTTCAAGCCGGAAGTGTGAAGAAAATCGTCAAATTCCTAGTCATCGACTGGCCTACGTCCTAAAACGCAATCGAAGGAATGCCATGGCTAAAATCGATGCAAGCGGTACCATCGACGTACCATATGTGTCTCAAAGTCCCAACCCAGCCCGGAACCGAGACCATCTGGGAAAATCGGAAGATCTCACAGGTCTGCTATGCTGTGGATTTAAAACATAAAGGTCCTTCGGCTGACACTCCCTCCAAAATTAAAAAGAAATCGCCTGCCATCGACAACGCCCCAGAACAAGATAAAACCTAAATCTTTTGGCAGTCGTGAGCAGCCGAAATACTAGAAGGGAATCGCGAGCCTACCTGCGAACCTGTCATCTCGGTATGTATCGACAAAGCGTTCCCAGAACGCTGCCTTGAAATCAGTGCGAACCTAAACAAGACTTTAAAAGATGAACTCTTGGCTTGTCTGAAAAAGAACTAGAACGAATTCGCATGGACCACAGAAGACATGCCAGGGATCGACATAAATATCACCTGTCATGAACTCAACGTTGACCCTACGTCCAAACCTGTCAAACAAAAGAGACGAAAACTATGACCAGAACGCGCCGAAGCAGTCAACAGTGAGGTCGATAGACTCCTCAAGGTCGGATCCCTAATGGAAGTTAGATACCCCGACTGGCTCGCAAATCCTGTCGTTGTCAAGAAAAAGAATTGGAAGTGGCGAGTCAGTGTCGATATTACTGACCTAAATAAGGCATGTCCTAAAGATAGCTATCCACTGACGCACATTGAACGCTTGGTTGAGGCGACGGCAGGAAACAATCAGATCATGATTAATCCTGACGATCAAGAGAAAATCACATTCATAGTCGATCTCGGAAGTTACTGTTATAAAGTAATGTCGTTCGGCCTTAAGAATGCCGGTGCAACTTATCAACGACTCTTCAATCGCATGGTCTCTGAACAACTCGAAAAAACGATGGAAGTGTACATCGACGATATGCTCGTGAAATTTCCTTATGAGCAAGATCATGTCGCGCACCTGCAAGAATGTTTTGAGAGGCTCAATTTGCACAACATGAAGGTAAATCCCGCCAAGTGCGGGTTTGCCGTCACATCCGGCGAGTTCTTGGGATACCTCGTTACCTACCAAGGAATTAAGGCCAACCCAAAACAAATAACAACACTAATAGAAATGGCGTCCCCCAGGACCAAGCAAGAGGCACAAAGACTGACCGGTAGAGTCGCAGCACTTAACCATTTCATCTCGCGATCAACGGACAAATGTCCTTTCTACGATGCTTTGAAGGGAAACAAAAAGTTCGAGTGGTCAGAGGAATGCGAGAAGGCTTTCCAACAGCTAAAGCATTACCTAGCTACCCCGCCAGTACTCGCGAAACCAGTGGAAGGGGAACCGCTATTCCTCTACATCGCAGTATCAATAACGGAAATCCATAAGAAATCTCAAGATCACCCTAAAGGTGAAACCTCGGAAGAAAAGGGATCTTCTAAAAAGAGGATCTTCCGGAATAATCAGACCCGGGGAGAACATTCTTATGCAGTCGAGGAAGTCCAACAGGAAAAACATGTTGCCGCAACAAACAAAACCCCCTGGTCAAAGGGCTACGATGAGAACAAACACTGCTCTTATCACGATCGAAAACGACACTCAACTGAGGAATATTGGGACCTCCAACGACATTTGGCGGCTAAATTCGTAGCTTGAGAGCTAAAGGACATGGAACTAAAAAAACCACCACCCTAGCAGAAAAGAAGTCCAAGAGGTACCTCTCCGAAGCGCGAAAGGTCACCTGAGAAGGAGACAGGAGAAACGACGAACGCCGTGTTTGAAAGCTCTCTTCCTGAATTCGCGTTGTATATCGGTCGATGCACGTCGCCATGCATCGGTCGATGCTTTCTGAAATTGGTGCTGATTGTGAGGGTAGCGGAGTGGTTGGGTGTAGGGGTTTCTTGTCCATTGGCCATCTGAAGGATGTCTGCAACGTCATCTTGGGATATTAGAATGATTCTTCCATCTAGTGCTCGTGCATGACCTTTTGGATCCCTGAAAATACCATATTAATCTGGAATTAGTGATGTAAAATCGAAAGTATGTGTTTGTACCTCGGATGGTGTTGATGCTGTATCGATCGATGGTGGGGCTGGTGCATCGGTCGATTTGTTTAGGAACATGTCTGTCGATGGATGGTGCTCTGTGTCGCTCGATACGGGTGCTTCAGGTCGGACCGCTGATGGTAGTGGTGCTGTATCTACTGCAAAACTCTCATGATAACTGCTCGCCCAGCTTCCAATCGAGTAATCTCCGTCTCGTGGTTCGTGTAGGACATAGACTTGTGCACAGTAAGGTTCGTCGCTCGTTAGTTCAAAACGCCGTTTGAGCGATCTGGGTTGGGGCATATCAATCGATGGAGAAGGGTCTCCATCGGTCGACAGTCGGAAGATATGGGAGGGGAAGTCTGACTTCGTCTTCTCAAAGTAATCTATATTTAGTGGCTCTTTCCTCCTCATAATCAGCATCGTACTCCTCTTGAGTAGTGATGCTAGCTAGCTCGGGCATGTAATGATCGTTCGCCCAATCATTGGTGCTAAAATTTGCCGGCTGGAAATTCTTCTTCGATCTTCTAGAATAGTGTATCGATCGATAACCATGTGTATTCATCGGTCGGTTCGGGCTGGCTGGTATCGGTCGATGGTAGAAGACTGCCATCGGTCGATACGTCTGGATCGGTTTCATACTCGGCCATGGAATCATACTCGTGGGCACAGAAACATGTTGCTACGAGTGATGGGTTCTTCAGTCTTGAAAACTTGATGACTGGAATAGGATTGTAGTGGACGGTAGGGTTGATAAGCGTGAGACATAGCTTGTTGTTTTTGAGATCACAAACGGCTCCAACTGTGGCAAAGAAGGCTCTTCCAAGTAGTAGAGAGGTCTTGAAGTTGAGCTTGTTGGCAATGACATGGAAGTCTGTAGGAATTAGGGTTTCTCCAATCTGTACCTCAAGGTTTCTAACTATTCCTCCAGAGCTCTGCTTAGAATTCCATAAGCTTGGGTAGGATGCTGACTCCAGATCCTGTACCACATAGAGCACGAGGGAATTCAACACCTCTGATAGAACATGGTATTGTGAACTTCCCTGGATCGCTCTTCTTCTCCAGTGTGGTCTTCTTCTTAATACTGTCTCTGACTTGATGAAACATTCTCTTTATGCCTTCTTCTGTCTCTCTTGTTTCTCTGAAAAACATCCACAATCTGTGTGAAAAGTAGGCGTCTTCAAAAGGTTTCTCTTTAGGTATTCTGAGAACTCTTTTTCTGAAGCTTGACAAATCTTTCTCATTAGCTTCCCTTTTATAAGGCTTCGGTATCTTCTCTTTTCGTTTTCCTGAGAACTCTTCCGGTAGTTTCCTTTTCTATCTCCATGGACTCAAAGATATCCGTGGGCCTCTCCAAGATGTCTTTCTGAGGGCTTCTAGTAGTGTAATATCACTCCCGGAATGTGTCAATACGTGCACCATCTAGCTTGGGGAGTTGCACTCGGTGTTGGGGTACCGTGTATCGGGGGACATTGACTGGAGTGCGTCGGTCGATAGCATGGTCTTCCTGTCGATCGATAGGAGGGTAATCATGTCGGTCGATGTTTTGCGGTTCGATCTTGACAGGGATGGGCAGATGTGGGTTACGTGCTGCAAAAGCTTCGTGAGTCATAGTCTGGACAGTACTGCAATCGTACGGGTACTCTTCTAAGTCCATCGATCGACACTCATCAAAGTCTATCAATCGATGTACATGGGAACGTAATGGTCGATGATTACGGGGTGATATCGATCAATAGTAGTCGCGAACAAAGTCTCTCTCATCATCATATTGCTGAATCTCTTCTACTACCTCTTGCCAAAAATCATCATCCAGGATGGCATTGATGTTATTGTTGTTGGCAAGCTCTTGCTTCCTTTGGGCTTCTACTGTCAGAAACACCTGAGTCTCCAGCTTCTTCATATGGGTGTTTAAACCATCTAGCTCTTTTTGGAGGGTGTTTTAAACGGAGTCGATCTTCCCATTGAAGTCTGTCTGGAGTTTCTGCTGACTCTCAAGGACATTGTTAAGCATCTCTTCCAGTTTAGTATCTTGGGTGGGTGGGTGTGGGTTGGAGTAGAATGAGTTTCCATAGCTCCTGTTGTTGTTGGGGTTGCTGCTGCTGAAGGTGTTAGGCTTCTGTGAATTTTGGTTGAAGTTGCTTCTCTGGCCTGTGTAGTTTCTGTATCCTCCTTCGTTACCAGACCTCTGAAAACCAGCTCCACTGACCCTGTTCATATCTTCTTCTATATAATCTTCACCTGCAGTCTCTGCATCCTCCACTGAACAGATCTGCTTGTTTAGTAACTTCTGAATGGTATCCAGCTGTGCTTGTACTTCATTGATTTATTCCTTCCCAAGGAATGATGTGGCTTTTGTCTTCATGAAGTTCCTCGTGCTGTTTCTGGAAGCTAAATTATCAATTAGCTTCATAACCTCTTGTGGATACCTGGTGTTGAAGTTGCCTTCACTAGCTGTATCAAGAGCTCTCTGATAATCCAATGTGATGCCTCTGTAGAAAGTGCAAAGAAGTTGCACTTTGTCTAAACCTTGGTGTGGGCAATCTCTTTGGTAGGACTTGAATCTGTTCCATGCATCTTTGAATGACTCTTCAAGGTTCTGAGTGAATGTAGCAATCTTTTTCCTCCATTCTTTAGCGCGTGACTGTGAGGGATAAAACTCACTTTCTAATTTAGGTTAGGTTAAGATTGGGGAGAAAACAATCGTGGGCTGAATCCCTTAAGAACTTAGAGAATGAATTCTGATTGTATTGATGAATAAGATTTACAAAGATGATTCTGATGAGTACAAAGAATATAATCGAATGATTTGAGAGTTACAATGTGTGTGTAAATTTGTAAAAAGCGTGAATGAATCGAGAGAGAGAGAGCTTTTCTCTGATCTCCTCCTTCTCCTTAAATAGCTCTCAGCCACGTTTGAAGGATCCTAACCAGCCTCCAAGATTTGCTCCGTGAGTTGGGGGATTCTCAACAGTCTCCTTTTGACCGGGTCCTGCGCAACCAGCCTGAGCTACTCCTGTTAGCTCCTTGTAAATGAGGTCCGGAGCTCTCATGTTAGCTCCTTGTAAATGAGGTCCGGAGCTCTCCTCCGTGACATGTTTATAAATGAGGTCCGGAGCTCTCCTCCGTGACCTGTTTTGTTGACGTTCCTTCCTTAGCAAAAACAGCCTCCGGCTTCTTTTTGACTCTTTTCTCAAAAGATTAATTGCCAATGGGCTTATAGTGGTCCATAGTCAACTCTTATCGTTCTAGCCCATTAGTCTCAGCTAGCGGGCCATATTTGGGACCCAACAATGACTCATCAAAGAAGTTACGCAGGAATGCGTTCTTGATGTCACTCCAGGTTGTGAGAGAACCTGGTGGTAATTGTCTAAGCCACTACAAAGCTTTTCCAAATAGAGAGTACTTGAAAAGCTTGCAGAGAAGATAGTCTTGAGGTACTCCATTGGCTTTTATGACGGTTATGAGATCCTCGAACCTCTCCAGATGGTCCATAGGTTACTTATTGGACAACCCACATAAGGTATTTGTCCTACAAGGGTGTAGTACTGCGGCTTAAGCTCGAAATCTCCTCTCTGAATAGCAGGAGGGTGGGTGGCTGATTGGTTGGAATAGAACTGATCTGGATGGTTGTAGTCAGCCAAAGATCTAGCTTGGTTAGGCTCTTCTACAGTTTGAATGATGTCTGTAGATGCAGTCTCTTGCTCAGGTATGATCTCCTTCTGAGCGTTCAGCTTCTGACCTGCAGCATTACACAGGTGACCATCTCGATCACGCAGGTCTCCATTCTCATTGGTAGTGAGAATAATAGGCACTACCATGTCTCGCCGGTTAGTGTCGATCGATGTAAGATGAGGTATATCGATCGATGTCGGATGAAAGGTATCGGTAGACGAACGGTTGTTGATGTCGAGCGATGTGACGGTGAGAGTATCGGTCGACGTTGAAGGTGTCTCGGTCGTCTGTGGTAGGCAAGTATCGGTCGACAGGGATGTATTGATGTCGATCGATGAGGAGCGTAGGTCTTTGCGGATGCTACGTTCCAAGCCGTGAGGATCTTCTGAGTACAAAAGATGTTTGTTCTTGTTGCTTCTAGTACTGCTGGGCATGTATCTCCAAAAGACAAGAAAATTTTTTTGGTGTCAGAAGATAATTAAAAAATAAAAGAAAAAATAACCTAGACCTAATCAGATTAAATCTAATGTTATCAAAGTTCCCCGGCAACGGGGCTTAATTTGATATCACTCAAATGTTTAACCCCTAAGAAGTGAATTACTCTCTCAAATAAGAGGTTCAGTTGTAGTACTTTGGGATCAAATCCACAGGGAACTAATGAACACAATAGATATAATCCTAAATGATTATTCTAGGTTGAATAGGTTTAAAATAGTAAAAAAGCAGTTTTGTAAGAAATGGTAAGTTGCTTAAGAGAATGGGTTTTAGGTTTGAAACAATAAAAGAAAGTAGTTAGATTCAAGGTTGCTATTCAGATAATCAGGATTATAATGCTATAGATGTTTTAATGAATTGCTTGCAAGATATATGAGAACTTCAATTCTTAGATAGATCTAATAGCATTCGCTAAATAGACACATCCATTGATCTTATTACCAGCAATATCGACAGATGGTAAGATCTCCATGTTGGACGATATGGGTAGCTGTCGATCAATTACTCTATAGGAGTATCGATCGATATAGCATAAGATCGAATCGAAACTTAGTTCACGAAGATCATAGACCGGCTCTCGCACAACTCTAGAGGATTTAAGCTCATGCCAAATCAATTTCAAGACTATGATTAACAAGTTAAGTCACATCAATGATCATACTCTTGATAGCTACTCTAGAGTAAGCACTAGGGTTCATTTGGATAATGAATATCAACAATTCAACATTCCATAGTTGGGGCTAATCCCTCATAACTATTTGAACCCTAAATCTAACAAAGAAATCTACTCAGACATAGCTGAGAGATTCATAACAACAAGGTAGTAATAGAAACTCATAGATTAGAAGATTGAACTTTTGGCTCTTGGAACAACAAATCTCTTTGTGTGTTTCTTCTAACTCTAGAATTCTAAAGCCTTATAATAATTAAGATGAAAAGACATACTTTATTGCAAAGGAACAAGAAAAGTATGCAAAGCTTTTCAAGTACAAAAGTAACTAGAACAATAGAAACATTCAAAAAGGCATAAAAGGTATCAAAAGCATGTCTAGCCAAACACAATGGCAAATACTATTAATATGAGTTCTGTGAGGGGTAAAACTCACTTTCTAATTTAGGTTAGGTTAAGATTGGGGAGAAGACAATCGTGGGCTGAATCCCTTAAGAACTTAGAGAATGAATTATGATTGTATTGATGAATAAGATTTACAAAGATGATTCTGATGAGTACAAAGAATATAATTGAATGATTTGAGAGTTACAATGTGTGTGTAAATTTGTAAAAAGCGTGAATGAATCGAGAGAGAGAGAGAGAGAGCTTTTCTCTGCTCTCCTCCTTCTCCTTAAATAGCTCTCAGCCACGTTTGAAGGATCCTAACCAGCCTCCGAGATTTGCTCCGTGAGTTGGGGGATTCTCAACAGTCTCCTTTTGACCGGGTCCTGCGCAACCAGCCTGAGCTACTCCTGTTAGCTCCTTGTAAATGAGTTCCGGAGCTCTCCTGTTAGCTCCTTGTAAATGAGGTCCGGAGCTCTCCTCCGTGACCTGTTTATAAATGAGGTCCGGAGCTCTCCTCCGTGACCTGTTTTGTTGACGTTCCTTCCTTAGGAAAAACAGCCTCCGGCTTCTTTTTGACTCTTTTCTCAAAAGATTAATTGCCAATGGGCTTACAGTGGCCCATAGTCAACTCTTATCGTTCTAGCCCATTAGTCTCAGCTAGCGGGCCATATTTGGGCCCAACAGTTGCCCCCAGCTTTCGAGATGAGACCTCTTTTCTCGGAAGCTAAAGCTCAACCGCCTGATCTCTA
>CAKOAT010144710.1:10644-73096 GCA_932364175.1 Eruca vesicaria subsp. sativa | reverse complement strand
CACAAAATTGGTCATTTTCATGATTCCTCCAGCTATGACTGGGAGCTTTGATGGTTCCTAAGGAGGTAACTGTTTCCCCAAAGAAACCTACAAGGTTAGCTTTCTGACCGATAATTTCGTAGTCATCTATTTCCATCCCTTTCAGGGCATTATAGAAGATAAGATCGACCGAGCTTCCGGTATCAACCATCAGCTTAGGACCTCGTAACCTGCTATGTTCAGGGTGACGATTAAGGCGTCATCGTGAGGTCTGTCGAGGTCTGACGTCTCGCTCTCCCAGAAAGAGATCTTAGTGTTGGTTTCGGGATTGGGAGGCTTATATTGAGCTCTAGAAACAACCTTCCGCACATGGCTCTTAATTGAATTAACTGAGTCTTGACATATATCGGAGCCTCCGAGGATATAATCCACTCTCGAGCTAGGGTTCGACTGAGGCGGAGGTTTGCTTAGGAGGGTCTCGATTTGTAGACTCTTCCCTTGGGGAAATTTCCCAAGAATCATGTCAACTCTTTTCTTGGGAGCTGGCGGTGGCGAATCNATTTTTCGGGTATCTCTTATGTAAGAGCTGGCAATTCTGTAAGTGAATGGAGTCCCACGGGTTTCCTCAATCAAACTCTCAATTTCGGGAGCTGAACTCGTCGCTTTGTAAACTTGAGCATTCAACTTTTGGAGAGCTGCATGAGTTTGCTCCATATATCTGCGAATAGCCTTAGGTCCCTCTAGAGAAAGGACAATTGAGTCATTATTAGGTACCTGACGAACAGGTTCCTGACGGAGTCGAGTTTGGCCATTCTTCCAGGCAGCCGCATGGCTAAATTGCTCACTAGCTCTTGGGTTATTTTGATGAGTGTCACCAGTGGGGTGAGCTGTGGGGTCAGCTTCCGCCCTTTTATGAGCGCCCAGATTCAGGGTTACATTTCAGTCCGATAAGCCGAAGCCGATGTTCTGCCCCCAGAAGGAAAGGATATTCCTTCTCCGGACCTGAAAACAAGTGGAGAAGGTGGCAAGCGTGTGCTCTGGTCAGTAACCTGATCGAGCATAGAGCTTGTTGTCGCTACGTTACTTCCCATAGCGCTAGATATAGGTGGGTTAAATGCGGGAGCTGTCCCAGCATAGGGTGTCTGGAGAACAGGTTCCTGCCTATCTGGAGCAGTGCTCTTCAAATCGTTGCTGCTGAGCAGTTAGCTGTTGCAACGTACACTCATTCTCTTGAGCTCTGTCTACTAACTGCACTATCATTCGACGGATCTCAGACAGCTGAGCCTCCGATTGATTCAGAGCGGGTTGACACTGAGGGTTCTCGGGGGCTGTTACCCCGGAGACGGTTTTCACTGGAGAACCTTGGGTTAGTTATTCCAGTGGTAGTCTGATCGGGTTGAGCATCAACCGAAGGCCGAAAGTTGTTGCTCTGAGCGGTGATCAGTGCATTGAAGCTCCGGGATCAGTGCGTTGGAGCCTCCGTTGTTTGGTGAGCCATAGCTCTGGGAAGGTATCGTATCAGATACCTGTCACGTAACATACCAGGTTCTGGTCAGGTATCATATCCAAAGGTCATGTCTTCAATTACAGAAGACCTTTGGACAAGAGATAACAGATCTCAAGACCTTTGGATAAGAGGTCTCGGGACCTTTCGGTAACAGGTCTCGGGACCTTTCGATAAGAGGTCCCGTGACCTTCGGATAAGAGGTCTCGGGATCTTTAGATAGTTGGGCCTGGTTCTGGCTAGGTATTGTATCTGGTACCTGTTTGGTATCGCACCAGGTACCTCTCCGATATCGTACCAGGCTCCGATTCGGCTGGGATCTCCCAAAAGTCTCTTATTCAGATTCGTGGGGACCTGAGACTGAGGTCTCATCGGAGCCTCTCGCTCTGGTTCACTAGAGACCTGAGGATGGATCTCATAGGAGCCTTTTGTTCAGGTCCACATAGAGAATTGCAGAAATCTGCACAGATTTTGCACATTGCGGACTGGATTTTGCACGGAACATCTTCTGATAAAACTTTCAGAAATCTGTAAACGCACGGATTTTGCACGAAACGAGTTTCTGATAAAACTTTCAGAAATATGTAAACGCGCGGATTTTGCACGGAACAGTTCTCTGATGAAACTTTCAGAAAACATGTCCCCTCGGATTTTGCACGGTTTCTGATAAAACTTTCAGAAACCTGTAAATGCACGGATTTTGCACGGAACAGTTCTCTGATGAAACTTTCAGAAAACATGTCCCCTCGGATTTTGCACGGTTTCTGATAAAACTTTCAGAAACCTGTAAATNACAGTTCTCTGATGAAACTTTCAGAAAACATGTCCCCTCGGATTTTGCACGGTTTCTGATAAAACTTTCAGAAACCTGTAAATGCACGGATTTTGCACGGAACAGTTCTCTGATGAAACTTTCAGAAAACATGTCCCCTCGGATTTTGCACGGTTTCTGATAAAACTTTCAGAAACCTGTAAATGCACGGATTTTGCACAGAATTTTTTTATAAAACTTTCAGAATTCAGGGTGATCCAAATCATGGTCGATGGGATCCATTCCCAAGTCACGGAGTGAAGGATTCAATTATCTCGTCCCCACAGACGGCGCCTAAATGTGAGGGGTAAAACTCACTTTCTAATTTAGGTTAGGTTAAGATTGGGGAGAAGACAATCGTGGGCTGAATCCCTTAAGAACTTAGAGAATGAATTATGATTGTATTGATGAATAAGATTTACAAAGATGATTCTGATGAGTACAAAGAATATAATTGAATGATTTGAGAGTTACAATGTGTGTGTAAATTTGTAAAAAGCGTGAATGAATCGAGAGAGAGAGAGAGAGCTTTTCTCTGATCTCCTCCTTCTCCTTAAATAGCTCTCAGCCACGTTTGAAGGATCCTAACCAGCCTCCGAGATTTGCTTCGTGAGTTGGGGGATTCTCAACAGTCTCCTTTTGACCGGGTCCTGCGCAACCAGCCTGAGCTACTCCTGTTAGCTCCTTGTAAATGAGTTCCGGAGCTCTCCTGTTAGCTCCTTGTAAATGAGGTCCGAAGCTCTCCTCCGAGACCTGTTTATAAATGAGGTCCGGAGCTCTCCTCCGTGACCTGTTTTGTTGACATTCCTTCCTTAGCAAAAACAGCCTCCGGCTTCTTTTTGACTCTTTTCTCAAAAGATTAATTGCCAATGGGCTTACAGTGGCCCATAGTCAACTCTTATCGTTCTAGCCCATTAGTCTCAGCTAGCGGGCCATATTTGGGCCCAACAAATTCCATTAGGTTAAAAACTCGTCATGGGAATTATTGTAATATTGGGAAGACTTGGGCTTCAAGTCGGCCAAGTTGGACTTGTTCTCCACGCATCATATCGATCGATGTTACATGGTGTACATCGATCGATGGAGTATCTCGACTTCATCTTCAATAGAAGCGTCATCGATCTATTACACAGGGTGTGCATCGATCGATATGTATCCTCATTGTATGATCTTCATAGTCATCTTGGAAAACTCTCCTTTAAGCTCCAAAAGGGCACCTAAATCATCACTTTACTCCAAAGTGCTCCTGAACCTAAAAACATACCTAATAGACTCCAAACCATATATAAAACTCATAAAAACATATCATTACCATGGCTAAAAGCGGGTCAAAATTATGGTATATCAGCCACTACCGATCTCGGGTAAGGATTCTCATTCTGCCACTTGGTCCACTATCGAGATCCTGTAATGCTGCACTCTGCTTTCTGCAGAAAGCCACTCTAAGTCTTTTATGTTTGTGCTGGGGTGGGTCTACTGGGAAGTAGTTAGCCACGTACAAGACTTGCTACTTTCCACGTCTGGATAAGCAGGATAGAAGTGCTCCCGAGGTTTTTTGCCTGTCTGCTCTCTGAAACCATGGGGCTGATCTCAGTACTCTGCAGTTATACGTCATGCCTGCTGCATCTTGTTTAGCTCGGGGCATGTTTGGTGCAGGGATTGATGCACTAGTACGTGTGGCCCCCTTGTAGACTACAGCTCGAGGCCTATATGCAGGGGCTTAGGTATTGTCGACATTGTATTATGGTTTATCAAGCCTGCTCCAATTCGCATACCCGTGTTTTTATATGTGAAACAAGTCATGTGTTACAGTATTTTCTTGTACAAGAGATCCGTGCTCAGCCTACGGAATGATAGGAGGAAGGAGACAAGTCGTGACAAGGGTTTCTCCTGGTTCAGTTGTTGATAGACCAGGTGATTCTGCTTTAGGATACTGCCATTTGGGTATGGGCCAGTTTATGTCGCCAGGGCCTTAATAGCAGCAGGAGATATTGGTCTTTAGATAAGGGTTGCCTATGTATGGTGAAGGCTGCAAGGCCTTCTCGCCTTAGATGATGATGAACCCGGCCTCTAGGATGGTTATTTGGCCATTCAAGCGTGGAACCATAGGAGATGTTTGGATTTATAGCTGCATCCTACAGCGGGGATTGCCTACGTACCCCTCGAAAGGGGATCAAGCCATTTGTAATTCATATTGGTAGAGGCGCGTAGCATGATGGAGGCGCATAGCCTAGGAGAGGCACAGAGCCTTGGAGATTCACAGCGCCTTGGAGAGGCACGAAGCCTTGGAGAGGCGCAAGGCCTTGGAGAGGCACGGAGCCTTGGAGAGGCACAGAGCCTTGGAGTGGCACGGAGCCTTAGAGAGGCGCGGGGCCTTAGAGAGGCGCAGGGGATTGGAGAGGCACGAAGCCTTGGAGAGGCGTAGGGCATCGGAGAGGCACGAAGACTTGGAGAAGTGCAGGGCCTTGAAGAGGCACGGAGCCTTCGAGAGGCACAAAGCCTTGGAGAGGCGTGGGGCCCTGGAAAGGGGCAAGGCCTTGGAGAGGCACGGGGCATTGGAGAGGCGCAGGGCCTTGGATAGGCATGGAGCCTTGGAGATGCACAGAGCCTTGGAGAGGCGCGGGGCCTTGGAGAGGTGCAGGGCCTTGGAGAGGCACGGAGACTTGGAGAGGCGCAGGCTTTGGAGAGGCGCAGGGCCTTGGAGAGCCACGGAGCCTTGGAGAGGCGCAGGCTTTGGAGAGGCGCAGGGCCTTGGAGAGGCACGGAGCCTTGGATAGGTACGGAGCCTTGGAGAGGCGCAGGGACTTGGAGAGGCGCAGGGTTGATATCACTCAAATTTCCCTAGGAGTTAGTTACTCTCATCAAAAGAGGTTCACTTGTAGTACTTAGAGATCGAATCCACATAGACTCTAGGATTACCGAACAGATTATTTAGTTTTCGAAGTAAAGCTAGATAGCAAGTTTTAAACAATAACTTAAAAGGTAACCAAGCAATTTGCTTGATTGATTTATTTGTTTGTTAAGAGAAAAGAAGGTAGTTAAACTTAGGTATTTTCTCAGGTATGACAAGCATGCAAGATATAAAGGGTTTTTATTATTCATAGTTCTAGTTTCAAACTCTTAAGGAATTAAGGTGTTAACTCTTACTGGATCTCGGGTCAAGAACTATCGTTCGATGACCATGAGCAAATATTGATCGATAGTTGGATAGAAATATCGATCGAACGTTGTTATACAATATCGGTCGATTGGACGGTTATCTCGTTGACCGATATTTCTCAACTGAGTTCTAAAGTTTGGTTTGAAAGGGTTCTCTAATCTTCAGTAAATAATTTAGACTGTAGGTAATTGCTAAGGTCTCACTTATCAAAATTAATCCTAAAATCAGAGGTAAGGGTGATCAATCCTTAATATTGGTACTCATGATGACTAGATTAGAACTATATTTTAAATACCCTAATAATGGTTACTTCAATGCATGAGTCAACCCTAATGAGAAACCTAAATCTAACAAGAGAGACTACTCAAACATATTAATGAGAGACAAAATCATAATGGTTTGAATAATGCTTTAAGATAATAATAATAATAATAATAATAATAATAATAATAATAATAATAATAATAATAATAATAATAATAATAATAATAATAATAATAATAATAATAATAATAATAGTAATAATAATAATAATAATAATAATAATAATAACAAGAGAAACAATAAGTAAACGAAAATAAAATCTAGACTATATTCTAAACTAAATCTGATGGTAATAAGAAAGAGTCCCTGGCAACGGCGCCAAATTTTATTTCACTCAAATTACCCTAGGAATGAGTTACTCTCATCAAAAGAGGTTCACTTGTAGTACATAGGGATCAAATCCACAGAGACTATAGGATTACACAACATATTATTTAGTTTTCGAAGTAAAGCTAGATAGCAAGTTTTAAACAATAACTTAAAAGGTAACCAAGTAATTTGCTTGATTGATTGATTTGTTTGTTAAGAGAAAAGAAGGTAGTTAAACTTAGGTATTTTCTCAGGTATGACAAGCATGCAAGATATAAAGGGTTTTTATTATTCATAATTCTAGTTTCAAACTCTTAAGGAATTAATGTGTTAACTCTTACAGGATCCCGGGTCAAGAACTATCGTTCGATGACTATGAGGAAATATCGATCGGAAGTTGGATAAAAATATCGATCGATCGCTGTTATACAATATCGGTCAATAGGACGGTTATCTCGTCGACTGATATTGCTCCAGCGAGTTCTAAATTTTGGTTTGAAAGGGTTCTCTAATCTTCAGAAAATATTTTAGACTCTAGGTAATTGCTAAGTTCTCACTTATCCAAATTAATCCTAAAATCAGAGGCAAGGGTGATCAATCCTTAATATTGGTATTCATGATGACTAGATTAGAACTATATTTTAAATACCCTAATAATGGTTACTTCAATGCATGAGTCAACCCTAATGAGAAACCTAAATCTAACAAGAGAGACTACCCAAACATATTTATGAGAGACAAAATCATAATGTTTTGAATAATGCTTTAAGATAATAATAATAATAATAATAATAATAATAATAATAATAATAATAATAAGAGAAACAATAAGTAAAGCAATAGAGTTCAAGATCTTCTCTGGATTGTAGTTCAGATCTCTCTCTCTCTTTTCCTAAGATCTTCTTCAATAGAATGGCTAGATGCTTCTCTCTAATTAGGTCTAAAAGGTCTCTTCAGAAGTCTGTTTAATCTAGTACAAAACCCTCTTAAAATAGCCGAACAGGTGTCCAGGGACTTAAGGTGTAAATAATTAAAACTCTTGTGAAGCAATTAGGGCTTTTAATCTTCATTTAATTGCTTTGGAGGACTTCTGTATCGATCGATATAGAATGTCTTCTATCGATCGATTTGGATGATCTTTCATCGGTCAATTTCTCGTAATGCGCATCGGTCGATGCCTTCAACACGTTTTGCTCATATCTTACTAAAGTCTCCATTTTAGCTCCAAAGTGGCCATTTTACACCAATGAGTACCTGAACCTGTAAAAGCTCTAAAAAGACACTAAAAGTATCCTTTTGTTTCCAAAAACATATATAAATCATGGTTAATAGTGGGTAAAATCCATGATATATCAACTCCCCCAGACTTATCCTTTTGCTTGTCCTCAAGCAAATAATAGAACATTGGTCTAGAAATGGTTTGAAAGGCGGAAACTCCTATAATTCAAGACTTAGAACCATCACCTCTTTACTTATTGCAATCCACTTCAAATATCTATCAATCTCAGAAATACATTATACCATATCCTAGCTTAGCAACCAAATTCAACGAGCCAACAACTTAATGATCTTGTTTGTCTATACCCTCTGCCAATCTCATTTATGCATAAAATAAAGGTGTAGGCTTTACCTTGGGAGTATCGATCAAGGAACACTTGGATTCAACTCAAGCAAGTTTCAGGCATTCTCATTCTGGTTCCTTTTCTCTCTTTATCTCCCTTCTCTGTATCCCAAATTTCTCTTTTTTTTTTTTTATATCAATCCCAAAGAACAACTAATGTTCATTTTATTGATCTTTCTACTTTTTGTAGCTTTTTCTGACAAGGTGTAGGCGAATAGTGGGGTCATGGGTAATGTACCTCTCCCTCGCTTCCACAATGTGATCATTCCTTTGAATTAGAATAGTGGGGTCATGGGTAATGTACCTCTCCCTCTGCCTCTCACGAAATCATCTCAATCGTTTATTTTCTTTTTGGATGCCAAAGGAAGGAGAGAAGGAAACCAAATTTTTTGAGACTTTTACCTTTCTGACTTGCATGAGGATTCCGATCCATTGCATACCAAGCCACAAGACAAGCAATAGATGTCAGGTTAGGTTGAAAATTGGCCTTGGTTCTTCCATACATTTTCAACAAGTGTTGTCATAGCTGACCGGTGCTCTGCTTTAGCATCTCTATTACCTTTTGTAACTGACAAATCTAAGAGTGGTGCTTAAGAAGTGGTTAGGTAACAAGTATGAATCTATAAAATCGTACCTCTGTCCTTACATATCGAGCGATATGCCTGTTAAGACATCGATCGATATATAGTTAGGTATATCGGTCGACATAATAGGGCATACGTCGATCGATATAGGGTGCCTTCGCCTATTTCTGTAGTTAGTCTGTCAACTCACACTCACCATAGATGGGTTATGTAACGCTATGTTAGATTTGTTAGACATACTAAAAACACACAAATAGTTAGATAGTAAATAGTAGCAGGCATAGTCATAAAAAGTACGAATAAAAATCCTACAAGTCTGGAAATAAAAGTGAAAACATAATAGTACGAGATAAGGGATAGAAAGGAGCAAGTGAATCAGTCGTCAGTACTCTTGTCGTCGTCCTCGTCCTCCGCGTGGTGCTTGTCATCCTGAACAGGCTGGTGGGAAGGGCCTGTCGCTGATAGGTCAAGGGCTTAAGTGCTCGCTCGGCTCGAACAACGGCATTTCGAGACACGGGACCAGATTGCACGAAGAGCATCCAAGACTCCTCTCCTGTAGACCTGCTCCTCTCTTGTCTCAATCCCTGAGAGATCTGGAAACGGGGGTAGCAATGCTGATGATGAAGCTCCAGAGGTACCGGTGCTGAGGGCCCTAGTGATACGGCGCTGCGCGGCTGGGTCGAGGACGAAGCTTGGGTCTGGCTGGAACTGAAGACTATCGATGTTGCCCGCAACGGCAGTCGTCGCTGGGTGAGGCAAAAGGAACCGGTGTAGACCAGCTGTAGTCCTGCAAAACCAATGCCGCTGCCTGTCTATCCAATTCTGTTACACAGATGCTCCTCGTCCATGTAAAGCCGAGTGGTGACTGCGGTGCCCTCATCAAACCTGATCCCACAGTGCTGGAATATCGGTGTCAGCAGACTCCCGACGGTCTCCTTCTTCTTCCCCGATCCACCAGAAAAAGGCTTGGTCTTCAGTCTGATTAGGTGCGCAGCAAATACGGCACCCAGTTTGGGTGTGGCCATGTCGCGCTCGGGATCCAAAAAGGTCAGATCGACCAGTCCGTCCAGTGCGTGGTACAGCAGGGTAAGCTCAGTGATCCTTACCTTGTTAGGCTCCATCTTGCACAGTAGAGTGGAGGCAAGAATCCTCATGAAGTATCGGAGAGTCGGGTGGCGGATATCGGACTGAAGAACTGAGGCTGAGCTCCAGGGACCTGTACCAAAGAGCGCCCAGAACTTTGCAACCTATGAGAAAGCGGAGATGAAACTAGATGTGGCTGTGTTGTTCCCAAACCCGTAGATCTCGCAGAGCTCGAGGACAGAGACGTGGTACCGGATGCCCCTAGCAAAGAAGGAGAGAATCCCATCACAAGAAACCGTCGGCGGCGGGTTCTTGTACTCAAAGCGAACCGTGGCCATGAACTGCCAGACGAGCGAGGGGTAAAGGTCATAGGATTGGGAACCCATGGTCCCAAATCCGAGCTGGATGAGTATCTCGCCGAGGTCCTTCTCGATCCCTAAGCGTTGGAGAGTGGCGGAGTTGATGAAACGAGTGAGCAAAACCTCCACACCAAGCCATGCGTTGTAGAGCAGGCTGTCGTAGTTGTCCCGGAAATCGCTCCTAGGACGGTGGAGGCATGCGGTGCTCGTAGCTGCGGCTCGCTTGTCGGTGAAACGCTGGTAGACCCGGATGGGTTCTCCGTGTGCACGTGGCCAAGGGTCACGCTCATCTTCCCTTTCTGATGAGGAAGAAGAGGGTGGAGGGTTCCCTTTGGAGGTGCTAGCTGCGTCAAGTCTCCGGTTGGTTCGCCTCTCACGGTCTGGATTCATCTGAAAATCAAAACACGAGAGAGTCAGTACGCTAAACAATTGGTAGATATCGATCGATGTAAACCACTGGAAATCGATCGATATCGATCGAGTTCAAGGTTCTTTGAGTCTGTTCAGAAGTGCCTATCGATCGATACGGGGAGGCCAATATCGATCGATAGCGTATCGCGAAACCTGCAAGAATCTCAACAACGCAAATCGCAAATTCAAAGTGTAAATCCTAGTTCTAACACATATAAACCTCTAATCTAACAATCCTAACAACTCCAGTCGATTAAAAACTAACCTAGCGACCGGTTTCTAGGTATAATATGAGTTCAACCTTGTTCTATTAGAAATCTAGAAATCTAAGGATTATACCTTAAAGGATTTCAGAACTGAGAGTGAAATTGAGATAGGGAAGAATTTCGAGTCGATTGAGGCAAAAAACGGGAGAATTCCGTGAAGAATTGAGAGAGAAAGAGAGGTTTTAGGGGTTCGGTTGTGTTTTGTGATTGTGAGGGGAAAAAGAGAGGCGCGTATCGTGTTGGGGTCAAAATCGGTACGACGGAATCAATGACCAAAACTCCCTGTAGAAATATAAAAGAAATCGTTTTATAAAACTCGAAGAATCGTTTTATAAAACTCGAAAACCGTTTTATAAAACTCGAAGAATAGTTTTATAAAACTCGAAGAATCGTTTTATAAAACTTGAGAACCGTTTTATAAAACTCAAAGAATCGTTTTATAAAACTCAAGTATCGTTTTATAAAACTCAAGTATCGTTTTATAAAACTCGAGAATCATTTTATAAAACTCGAAGGATTGTTTTATAAAACTCAAGGAATCGTTTTATAAAACTCAAGGATCGTTTTATATAACTCGTGAATCGTTTTATAAAACTCGAAGGATCAATTTATAAAACTCAAGGAATCATTTTATAAAACTCGAGGATCGTTTTATAAAACTCGAGAATCGTTTTATAAAACTCGAAGAATCATTTTATAAAACTCAAAGAATCGTTTTATAAAACGAAACTCGAGGATCGTTTTATAAAATTCGAGAATCGTTTTATAAAATTCGAAGAATCGTTTTATAAAACTCAAGGAATCATTTTATAAAACTCAAGGAATCATTTTATAAAACTAGAGGATCGTTTTATAAAACTCGAGAATCGTTTTACAAAAAAACAAAAAACCGAAACCACCATAAAAAGAAAACTAGCATCGTCCCGGCTAGTTCGCCCAGCGGCGAATTAAGCCAAGCCGGCTTACTTCACCGGTGGGCGAACTAGCCTCGTCCCGGCTAGTTCGCCTAACGGCGAATTAAGCAATGACCGGCTTAGTTCGCCGTTGGGCGAACTAGCCCCGTCCCGGCTAGTTCCCCGTTGTGTGAACTAGCCTCGTCCCGGCTAGTTCGCCCAACGGCGAACTAGGCCATGACCGGCTTAGTTCGCCGTTGGGCGAACTAGAAGCTTCCCGGACGGTTCACCGACCAGCCAGCCGGACCGGTCCGGCCCGGGTCGCCTTATGTCAAATCAACTATCCGGAGCCTCGATCTTCCGTATCCCCGATTCAGTGCTTACAACCTTCGACACGGTCGTGCTCCAAACCATGTTCAAAATGTCTCCCGTTTCGTCTCGATCCGACCTATCGCTCGAGTTTTACGATAAAAACCGTAAAACTTTATTTTCTCGGAAAGAACTTGAGGAAATCGTATAAAACGGCAACGGTTAAACGAAACACCGAACATTGCCTAAACTATATGATTTATTCGATATTTTTAGTTAAAATCATTAAAAATGCATTTTAAATAAAAACGTTGAGAAAATCGTAAAAACGGCATCAGATCAGGAAACGATCTCGTATAAAGTCGTAAAACGGTCCGAAAGGTCCTAAAATACGATAAAAACCCATCTTGTGATATTAACGAAATCAAACCCGAAGATACGATAACGTTTTGATGGTTTACTCGCAGAAGGAAAATAAATGTCAAGTTTGAAGACAAAAGGCAAGTTTGAAGATAAATAGAAGATTTCCGGGGAAGAAAAGGATGGATCAAGAGAAATGGAAAATTCCAGATAAACTCGGTTTCGGGCGAAATGGAAAGACTAAAACCGCTTAAGAGGGAGAATATAAGCAAGAGGCATGGGGCAGAAGCTGGGACACGACTTTTCAGAGCTTTCACCACCAAAATTAGCATTTAGGAATATTTCCGTTTTCTGTTAGCGAGCTGCGTCTCAACTAGGGTTTTTCGTTCTTAGACTTTTAGAGTTTTGCCTACTCTCTTTGTACCAGTTCTTACGCAGATTCGGAATAAGAACCTTCTTGCTATCCGTCCTAAACAAACGCATCGACCTATCGGTCCGCATACATCCGACTAGGATAAAATAGCGCGCTATAAAAGAAATCAAAATTTTTGGTCAGCACTTCCGGGCAACTTAGAAATTGTTCCCGGTGAGATGCTCGATTCCAACCATACGAATCGTAGAAGCCGAGAACCTATCGCGGATTCTAAATCGGTATGGAGTCAGGTTAAAATCGCAACAGGCAAAACGAAAGCCGACTAGTCATCGCATTGCCTCAACCCAAAAGTAAACCTAGGTCTTGCCCTAAACCCAGCACACTGGTCGCTAACGTCTCAAGGCATGAATCGAGATCCTAAAGGCATGTCTCTTCGCCCACATCTAAACACTCGCGAAAATTGAAACCTTCCTTGTTAACGAAATGGACGATTTACACCAAGAGTTAGATGCGAGATGACAACTCGTATTCTTCCCTCTACATGTAAAAACGAAACGCGAATTCCATACTTCGAAAAAATTTTCTTCTTAAAACTTCCGCAAATACACACCGACCCGGCGGCAGGGATTCAAAGCCACCAACGGCCAGTCCCGGAAAAACAACAACGAAATAATAAAAACAATAACATCACACATTGAAGTCATCAAACGCAGACTGATCAACTTCACCCTCCGCATCCGAAATCCCAGGTCCGACCTCGATCGAATCCGGCGACACCACAATGGGACTCCACTGATCCCACATACGCTTCCCAAGATCGTCAGACTCTTTCTTCTTCTTCTCTCTCTTAGCCAGACGCGATGTCTGTTTTTCAATCTCAACCTCATACGAATAGTCCGGTTTTTGGGTAAGATGCAAACCCCCGGCTACGCCCCGGCACTCGCGGAAATCACCGTTCGCCCTTTGCGCATCTTTAAATTTCGCATAAAGAGGTGCGAACCGCTCACAGCGAGCCATGAACTCCGCAGCAACCTCTCTTTTTCCCGCTCTACGAGCACGGCGAACCATTACGTCGGAAAGCTCTAAACTTCGATGAGATTCCGCTTCATACTCCTCTCTCACACGAGCAGCCTCCCTTACGGCTAAATCTTGGGCGCTGGAGAAAACGGCATCGATCTCCTCTTTGAGACGAGCAGCCTCCGCGTCCGCCACTGCAGCCCTAGATTCGGCCCTGCGAAGTTCCGCACTACTCGCGTTCACCGCTTCGGTCATGAAGCGAAGACCCTGCAAAAAAGGAAAAATCATCCTTTATAAACACGAGAAAGGTAACGAGATAAAGCAAAATAGAGAAACCTTGTTGAAAAGCCTTGACGCCTTTGCAAGTGGCGTGTCGGTCGGTTCTCGGGATGACATCTCGGTCGGATCAAATTCGGAGGCTGAAAAATCAAAAAGATCTTCGATATTGATATCATCGTCAAACGCTCGATCACGACCAATTGGAACTTCTCTGTCCCGCGGAGACCTGGACCTCTCCCCTTTCTCCGCACCATCATCCGCCTCTACCTCAGTATAACTATCCCGAGAAAAACCGGACGAATAATAGGCAACAGCGCGATGGATCCTTTTCGGAGAAAAATGTCCCCAATAAAATGGGCCGCCGCGAAGAAGGTCCATAACCTCCGGAAAATCCTCAAGCACCGGCTTGCGAATGGTAGACGCTGCGAAACGCACGAGAAAAAAACAATACATACATACGGATATGGGGATCGCGTCAATAGAATACCTATCGTCACCCATGCGGTCCTGAACAAAGGAATACAACTCTCCTCCACTGATGCGCTATCAATTTTGACATAAAAGAATCGATCAGTCCAGTCGTGATCATTCGAAGCAAGCCCGCCGATAACCGTCTTGTCTCGCCGAGGGGCCAGGTAAACGCCGCCCCCTCTTCCTTTGAATGTCAACATAGCCGAAAGATAGTCCGCGTTAAGGGACCTTCCGTGTTCGTAGCCTAGTACCAAGATCCCAACAAGATGCTGTAATCCACTAGGACGTAGCAGGCTGAACGGAACACCAAACCTATGTAAGAACTCGACGTTGGCTCGAGGAATAGGGAACCACAGCTGACAGTTCAATAGAAAGGTTTCGTAGCATGAGAAATGGCCCGGAGGTGGATTCTCGACATCCTTACCTTGGACAGGGAGGTGAAACTGGACCGACCTAGGGATTGCACGAAGATTCTTCAAATCTCTGAGAGAGTCGATAGTGCTTGCGCTGGGTCCGATCGTTTTCTTCTGGAGTCTATCCTTCTTCGGAACCCAGGAACTCGTGGGCGGCACCGCGGTGGCCTTCAAAGCCGAATAGTATTCCAAAAACTCTGCTTCGGTCATAGAAAAACACCGAAAGATCGGCCTGGGCAGGAAGCAACCGCCAGGCACATCAAGGTCACTCGGATCAAAGATCGATGCATGAGCATGATCTGAAGCTCTCCATTCAGAGGACATGATAGACGAACAAAAAAAAATAAAAGATCCAAAGTAAGAAGTAGAGAGAGAGAGCTTCTAGAAACTTAGGCAAGTTATGGAGAAATGAGTGAAGAACTTGAACGACTCAGTCCATATACTTATAAGAAAAAATTTACTATTGATCTTTGGACTTTTGACCATTAAAGTTCCGCCTAATTCTACCAAACTTGCCAAACAAGCTTGATCCGCTCGCTAGAACTCAAACGATTCTTACGAACTGGGGGCTAACTGTTGGGGTCAAAATCGGTACTACGGAATCAATGACCAAAACTCCCTGTAGAAATATAAAAGAAATCGTTTTATAAAACTCGAAGAATTGTTTTATAAAACTCGAGAACCGTTTTATAAAACTCGAAGAATCGTTTTATAAAACTCGAAGAATCGTTTTATAAAACTCGAGAATCATTTTATAAAACTAGAAGAATCGTTTTATAAAACTCGAGAACCGTTTTATAAAACTCGAAGAATCGTTTTATAACACTAAAAGAATCGTTTTATAAAACTCGAGGATCGTTTTATAAAACTCGAGAATTGTTTTATAAAACTCGAAGGATCATTTTATAAAACTCAAGGAATCGTTTTATAAAACTCGAGGATCGTTTTATAAAACTCGAAGGATCGTTTCATAAAACTCAAGAAATCGTTTTATAAAACTTGAGGATCGTTTTATAAAACTCGAGAATCGTTTTATAAAACTCGAAGGTTTTTTTTTGACAAAGTGTAGGCGAATAGTGGGGTCATAGGTAATTTACCTCTCCCTCGCTTTCACAATGTGTGATAATTCCTTTGAATTAGAATAGTGGGGTCATGGGTAATGTACTCCTCCCTCTGCTTCTCAGGAAATCATTTCAATCTTTTATTTTTCTCTTTATGGGATGCCAAAGGTAGGAGAGAAAGAAACCAAAATTGTTGAGACTTTTACCTTCCAGACTTGTATGAGGATTCTGATCCCTTGTATACCAAGCCCCAAGACAAGCAATAGATGTCAAGTTAGGTTGGAAATCAGCTTTGGTTCTTCCAAACAATCATGAAAAGTGTTGTCATAGGATGATCGGTGATCCACTTTAGCATCTGTAGTACTTTCTGAAATCAACAATTCTATGAATTGTGCTAAAGAGTAGTAAAATAAAAAGCAAAATTTTTTAAAATCTTTTAATCCCTTTCTTGACTCAATAAAACCAATTTTTGAAAACTTTTTAATGAGATCAAAAAGGTAAAGTAGCATCAGTAATTCCACTCCCCTAGACTTAAATCATACACTGTCCTCAGTGTATAACTAGTCGGAGTTAGAGCATAAGAAATAATAAATGTATAACTGATATCGAAATTGTGAACGATAGACCTGACCGATGTTCGTATTGATCGATGGTGAATCACTTCCATCGATCGTCATGGTTAGGGTTATGTCGAACGATGTAGACATGGTCTTATCGGTCATAGGTAGTGATCGTGTGTCATGTGAAATAAATAAAAACGAAAGTAATAAGTAAAAATAAAATAAAACTAAGAAAGAAAATACCTAACGGTGGGTTGCCTCCCACTCAGCGCTTAGTTAAAGTCATTTAGCTCGACTATGGAGGTATGGTGGCTAGTGAGGTGGGTTGCAGGCACTTGTTGGGAAACAAGTCTCCTCCTTGTCTTGTGATTCTTCAAACCATGAAGTTAAGAAGCTTCTTGTGGCTTTCTCGCTTCTGGTCATACTAGCTTGCAAACCATGGACCTCATAGTTGATTCTCTGTAGCCATTCTTCAATGCTTGCTAAGCTGCAATCATGTTGTCCAATGTTGTTGTAGGTGTGCTCTAGATTAGTACTCATCTGCATTGTGTTGAGGTTTTGGGTGTTTTGCAAAGGTAAGGGATGGTATTGATCGATCTCGGTGTAGGGCTATTGGTCGATGTGGATGGATGTCCATTGGTCGATGTGTTCAGAGGCTCGTCAATCGATGTGGATTGTGCAGGTTGGCTCGCAAGCTGGTTCTTGATGCTTTCGATCTCCTGCTGAATTTCCTCTGTTGTGCATTTCAATCCTTGAACGTCACTCTATAACAGGAACAAAAATTTGTGGAGTAATCTATACGCTTCTTCTTCACATTCTTCAATAGATCTGTAGATCTCCGTTGTGATTTCCTCAAGTTCTCCTCTCGTACAGAAATCTGGTGCGCGAGTATCTATCGATGTGCTGGGTATATCATCGATCGATAGCTTCTGTAAGTGACTTTTGATAGGTTGGTCGAAGGTCGTGTCGATCGATGCTGATGGGGCTGTATCGGTCGATGTCAGCTTCTTTGATTCAAGTTCTTTGCGAAGTGCATTCACCTCTTCTTGCAGGGCTTTTCTCTCTTTGCGAGCGAAGTCATTGCCAGACAGATTCCACTGTAGTTCTCCTTGAAGTGATGCTATGGTTTTCTCAGATTCAGACCTTAATGCTACCATCTCCCAGTTATGTTCACCAGTTCTTCCATTCAGCATGTATGTGACCTCTGCTTGTGTGTAGAGCTTGCAGACTAGAACTCCTTTAGCAAACTGTTCAGCGTGTTCTGGTAGACAGAAACAATAGCGCCCAAACAATGTGGCTCTATTTAGCAGCTTCTCAATCTGTTCTTTGGAAACCTTGATGATATCTCCAGCTACGCTTCTTGCATTACCATGCTCATCTCTGTAGACACCATATTCGTCATTCTTTTCCCAGAGGAAACATCGAATTCCGAACTTGAAATCTCGCTTCCCAAACTCGGGATGTATTTCGGTCGATGCATGTCGCCATGTATCGACTAATGCGCGCTGAAATTTTGGATATGCTGAGTTGAGATGAAGTTTTCTACACCATCTTGCTCATGAAGTGTTTGTTGCTGGTGCTGATCGTTCTGGTAGATGGGTGGTTGTGTGAAGGGACTGATTGGTCCATTGGCCATCTGAAGGATGTCTGCAACGTCTTCTGTGGAGATTGGAATGATTCTTCCATCTAGTGCTCGTGCATGGCCTTCTGGATCCCTGAAAATACCAAATTCATCCGATTTTAGTAATGTAAAATCAAAATTATGTGTTTTTACCTCGGATGGTGTATTGCTGTCATCGATCGATGGGATAGCAGGTGCATCGGTCGATCTGTTGAGGAACATGTCGATCGATGGTTGGTGCTCCGTGTCGGTCGATACGTGTGCTTCAGGTCGGATCGCAGGTTGTAGTGGTGATGTATCCACTGCAAAACTCTCATTGTAACTGCTGGCCCAACTTCCAATTTGAGTAGTCTCCGTCGTGTGGCTTATGTGGGACATAGACTAGTGCACAGTAGGGTTTGTCGCTCATTGATTCGAAACGTCGTTTAAGCGATCTGGTTTGGGGCATATCGGTCGATGGAGTGTAGTCTCTATCGGTCGACGCTCCGAAGATGAAGGATGGGAGAGGAAGTCTTACTTCATATTGTCGAAGAAATCTATACTCTGTGGCTCGTTCCTCTTCATACTTCATCATATTCCTCCTGAGTAGTGATGCTAGCTAGCTCTGGCATGTAATGATCGTTTTTCCAATCGTCTGCGCTAAAATCGCCTTCTGGAAACTCGTCTTCAATCTGTTGGAATACCAATCGATCGATGACCATGTGTGTCTATCGGTCGAGTCAGGTTGACTGGTATCGGTCGATGGTAGAAGACTGCCATCGGTCGATACTACAGGATTGGTTTCGTACTCGTCCATGGAATCATACTCGTGGGCACAAAAACAAGTTGCTATGAGTGCTGGGCTCTTTATCCTTGGAAACTTGATGATTGGAACAGGATTGTACTGGATGGTAGGGTTGATGAGGGTTAGGCAGAGCTTGTTGGAATTGAGGTCACAAATAGCTCCAACTGTGGCTAAGAAGGCTCTTCCAAGTAATAGAGATGTCTTGAAGTTGAGTTTGGATGCCAGGACATGGAAGTCTATAGGAATTAGGTCATCTCCAATCTGTACCTCAAGGTTTCTAACTATTCCTCCAGAGTTCTGCTGAGAACAATCCACAAAGATGAAAGATTCTTCAGTAGGCTCTATCTTCAGACCTAGCTGGTCTGTCATAAGCTTGGGTAGGATGCTAACTCCAGATCCTTTATCGCACAGAGCACGAGGGAATTCAACACCTCTGATGGAACATGGTATTGTGAACTTCCCTGGAACGCTCTTCTTCTCCAGTGTGATCTTCTTCCTTAGACTGTCTCTGACTTGGTGAAACATTCTCTTGATGTCTTCTTTTGTCTCTCTGGTCTCTCTGAAAAACATCCACAATCTGTGTAAAAAGTAGGCTTCTTCAAAGGGTTTCTCTCTAGGTATTCTCTTAACTCTCTTTTTGAAGCTTGACAATTCTTTCTCATTAGCTTCCCTTTTATAAGGCTTGGGTATCTTCTCTTTCCTTTTTCTGAGAACTCTTCCATGATTTTCCTTTTCTATCTCCATAGATACAAAGATATCTGTGGGTCTTTCCATGATGGCTTTTTAAGGGCTTCTGGAAGCGTAATACTGCTCCCGGAATGCGTCAATACGTGCACTATCTATCTTGGGAAGTTGCACTCGGCGTTGGGGTACCGTGTATCGGGTGACACTGACTGGAGTGTGTCGGTCGATAACAAGGTATTCTTGTCGATCGATGGGAGGGTCATCATGTCGATCGAAGTAATGCAGATCGTTTTTGACAGGGACGGGCGGATGTGGGTGACGTGCTGCGAAGGCTTCGTGAGGCATAGTCTTGACGGCACTGCACTCGTGAGGGTATTCTTCTAAGTCCATCGATCAACATTCATCAAAGTCTATCGATCGATGTACTCTGGATCGTATCGGTCGATGATCACGGGATGAAATCGATCGATAATAGTCGCGTACGAAGTCTCTCTCATCATCAGATCTTTGAATCTCTTCTACTACATCTTGCAAAATTCATCATCCAAGATGGCATTGAAGTTATTGTTATTGGCACCTGAATCTCTAGCTTCTCCACATGGGTGTTGAAAGCATCTAGCTTTGTGGTGAGGGTGTTGTAGACAGAGTCAATCTTTCCATTGAAGTCTGTCTTGAGTTTCTGCTGACTCTCAAGAACCTTGTCTAGCATCTCCTCCAGTTTACTGTCTTGGGTGGGTAGGTGTGGGTTTGAGTAGAATGAGTTCCCATAGCTTCTGTTGTTGTTGGGGTTGCTGCTGCTGAAGGTGTTGGGCTTCTGTGAACTCTGGTTGAAGTTGCTTCTATGGCCTGTGAAGTTTCTGTATCCTCCTTGGTTACCATATCTCTGAAAACCAGCTCCACTTTTCCAGTTCACATCTTCTTCTGTATAATCTTCACCTGCAGTGTCTGCATCCTCCACTGAAAAAATCTGCTTGTTTAGAAACTTCTAAACGGTATCCAGCCGTGCTTGCAATTCATTGATGTATTCCTTCCCAAGGAATGATGTAGCTTTTGTCTTCACAAAGTTCTTTGTGCTGTTGCTGTAAGCTAAGTTATCAATTAACTTCACAGCCTCTTGTGGATTCCTGGTGTTGAAGTTGCCGTCACTAGCTGTATCAACAGCCCTTTTATAATTCAAGGTGATGCCTCTGTAGAAAGTGCAAAGCAGTTGCACTTTGTTGAATCAGTGGTGTGGACAATCTCGTTGGTAGGACTTGAATCTGTTCCATGCATCTTTGAATGACTCTTCAGGATTCAGAGTGAATGTAGCAATCTTTCTTCTCCACTCTTCAGCGCGTGACTCATCAAAAAAGTTACAAAGGAATGCGTTTTTGATGTCGCTCCAGGTTGTGAGAGAACCTGGTGGTAGTTTCCTCAGCCACTGCAAAGCTTCTCCAGATAGAGAGTATTTGAAAAGCAAGCATAGAAGATAGTCTTGAGGGACTCCATTGGCTTTTATGACGGTTATGAGATCCTCGAACCTCTCCAGATGGTCCATAGGATGCTCATGGGACAACCCACAGAAGGGTATTTGTCCTACAAGTGTGTAGTTCTGCGGCTTAAGCTCGAAATCTCCTCTCTGAATAGCAGGAGGACGGATGGCTGATCGGTTGGAATAGAACTGATCCGGACGGTTGTACTCAACCAAAGTTCTAGCTTGGTTAGCCTCTTCTACAGGTTGAATGATGTCTGTAGGTGCAGTTTCTTGCTTAGGTATGATCTCCTTCTGAGCGTTCAGCTTCTGACCTGCTGCATTACGCAGGTGACCATCTTGATCACACAGGTCTCCATTCTCACCAGTAGTGAGAATAATAGGCGCTACCATGTCTCGCCGGTTAGTATCGATCGATATAAGATGAGGTGTATCGATCGATGTCGGATGAAAGGTATCGGTCGACGAAAGGTTGTTGATGTCGATCGATGTGACAGTGAGAGTATCGGTCGATGAAGAAGGTGTCTCGGTCGACTGTGGTAGGCGAGTATCAGTCGACAAAGAGGTGTTGATGTCGATCGATGCGGAACATAGGTCTTTGCGGATACTTTGTTCCAAACTGTTAGGGTCTTCTTAGTACACAAGTTGGTTGTTCTTATTGCTTCTAGTACTGCTGGGCATGTACCTACAAATGACAAGAAAAAAATTTTGTGTTAGAAGATGAATAAACAATAAAGATGACCTAGCCCTAATCAGATTAAATTTAATGGCTATCAAAGTTCCCCGGCAACGGCGCCTAATTTGATATCACTCAAATATTTAACCCTAAGGAGTGAATTACACTCTCAAATAAGAGGTTCAGTTGTAGTACTTAGGGATCGAATCCACAGGGAACTGAGGAACACAAAAGATGTAATCCGAAATTATTATGCTAGGTTGATTAAATTTAAAATAGTAAATTGCAGTTGTGAGCAATGATAAGTTGCTCAAGAGAATAGGTTTTGGTTTAAAACAATAAAAGAAAGCAGTTAGATTCAATGTTGTTATTCAGATAATCAGGATTATAATGCTACAAATGTTTTAGTAAGTTGCTTGCAAGATATATAATAACTTTGATTCTTAGACAGATCTAATAGCAGTCGCTATATAGACTTGTTCATTGATCTTACTGCCAGCAATATCGACTGATGTTTTGACAGCGATATCGGACGATATGGGTTGCCGTCGATCGATGACTCTATTTGAGTATCGATCGATATAGCTTAAGCTCGAATCGAAACTGTGTTCACCAAGATCATAGACCGGCTCTCGCACATCCCTAGAGGATCTAAGCTTATGCCAAATGATTTCAGGATAATGATTAACAAGTTCAATCATTCCATGATCATACTCTAGTTAGCTACTCTAGATTAAGCATTAGGGTTCATTTGGATAATGAATATCACAACTCAACATTCCATAGTTGGGACTAATCCCTCATAACTATTTGAACCCTAAATCTAACAAGTGAATCTACTCAGACATTGCTAAGTGATTCATAGCAGCAAGGTAATAATAGAAATTCATAAGAATAGAAGATTGAACTCTTGGTTCTTTGGAACAACAAATATCTTTGTGTGTTTCTTCTAAATCTAGAATTCTATAACCTTAGAGAATTAAGATGAAAAGAATACTTTATTGCTAGGTATAAAATAGTATAAAAAAAAGCACAAGAAAAGATAAAAGCATAAAAACAAACTTTACCAAAACACATAGGCAAAAATATAAATATGAGTTCCATTAGATTAAAAACTTGTCAGGGGCAATCTTTGTAATATTGGGAAAACTTGGGCTTCAAGTCGGCCAAGTAAAACTTGTTCTTCACACTTGATATCGATTGATGGAGTATCTCGACTTCATCTTTTATGGAAGCGTCATCGATCGATTACACATGATGTGTATCGATCGATATGTATCTCTGGATATTGACCTTGTTGTCTGATCTTCATAGTCATCTCGGAAAACTCTCCTTTAAGCTCCATAAGGGCACCTAAATCATCACTTTACTCCAAAATGCTCCTGAACCTGAAAAATACCTAATAGACTCCAAAACATATATAAATATTATAAAAACATATCAATATCATGGCTAAAAGTGGGTCAAAACCATGGTATATCAAAGAGAAAAAAGCAAGAAAACAAGTAGAGAAAGAGAGATCTTATTCGGTATTCAAAAAGGGGGCCACAATGTTGGTGTATGAACCCTAATCCTAGCCGCCTAGATCTAGTCTCCCAATCTCTAAAGTGTCGATCCCTTATTCTAGGGTTTGGGTTCCCCTTATATAGGTGTAGCTGTCGGCTTGCAATAGGTTAAACTCTTCCATATTGGCGAATATGGAAGAATTCCCTTAAGTGGATAACTTCCATTTTAGCAAAGGGCCGGCTTTTGGAGCAGGGGTCGGGCCCGGGGAACCTGCTTGCAGTGTCCGGGACTTGGGTCCCTTCGGAGCAGGGGTCTAGAGGCCGGTTCCCAGCCCGGAGGCTGGAGGAATCTGGTTCCTGTATATTTTTCCCAACAGTTTGCCCCTTATTCCTTGATTTCACTGATGGAATCAAGGGATAAAGTGTGTCTAGGTGGACCGTAGTCACTTTATCTCAGCAGATTCCTCTTATGTAAGGCATCGCCCTTGGCGCCCTATCTTCCAGATCCTCGTTTAGGCCGAAACCGTGTTTGGAGCCTGGAGTAAGTCACGTTTCCCTTGGTAAATGGTGTTTCGTCGATATCTTCAGGGCTTGAGCCTCTTGGAATCGATCAAGCAGGGTCGGGGCCTGTTATGATTTTCGGAAAAGGGATGAGGAAGTCCTAGCCGTTTGCGCTGATTTGATGACATCGTCTTGGTCCGCCGCTGTTTCCTCTTTGGCTGGAGTGTAAAAACAGGAAACTTCTTATTTTCTTTCCCTCCTCTTCTTCTCTTTTCAAATTTTCTGCTTTTATGAAGGAGAGTCCTTTACTTTTCTGGAGTCGCCTGAGAGTTTCCGTCCTAGGTGTATATTACTACCTCCTCTTGTTGAAAGATGTTACCCGAGATCTTAGGACGCCTTTCTTCCAGCCTTGAGAAGATGAACAATCAGGTCAATCTTTCGTTGTTCTCATCTTCCTGCGTTGGGAGACTTGTTAGGCCCCGTCGTGTCTCTTCGGATCAATTTTCTTCCGCGGTGACATCGCCCAGGGCTGATCTTGGAGCAGATCATGTGATGACGCCTCGGGCTCCTCAACGGCACAGACTATTTCGCCTCACTCATGAAGTAGATGGTGATGGTCCTCGTTCTAATATCGGGGAGGAAGATTTAGCCAGGATCCGTAAGAAATATTCGGTTTCTGACTTGGTGGAATTGAGATGTGCCCAAGAATTTGAACGCGCGTCGGACGGTGGCGTTGGTGAGATGGCCTTCTATGAGGCTTATTTGGAAGCCGGATTTAAGGGAAATGTTCCTTCCTTGGTAGCGGAAGTGTCATCTTATTTTGGCTTTTCCCCTTCGCAGCTGACTCCGTCGTCGTGGCGTACGTTGATTGCTATTCAGGTGCTAGGAGAACTTCATGATATCCCACTAGGGGTGCCTGAAGTCATGTATTCCTACAGCTTCGTCCCTTTGCGAAATAGAAGGGAGATGTACCAAATATGGTCCCGGGAAGGAGAGGCTTTAGTAAATGAACCTCCACGCGGCGGTCCGTGGCAGCTTTCCTTTCAATGATTCATGGGATAGGAGATACAAGTTCATGAAGCTTTATGTATCCCTTAATTACCCACTGTTTTGGCGCTCTGTTGGTTAGTTTCTAGTAGGTTTTGTGTGACTTTCTTCGTCGCCTCCTTACTTATGTTGTCCGATTTTGTAGATGTGGCGAGGCCTGTGGATTTTGCTGATGATGTTTCAGCTATGCTGTCTCTGAGCATCTTGAAGCGATTCCGATAGATCTCCTTCTTGGTGAGCTCGTCCGCCTTGCGTCACAGCCATTTCTGGGGTAAGGGGTCCCCTAGCTTTTTTGGCTTCTTGCGGTTCATGTCATTTACTTGGTTGTATTTTGGTTTCAGGTGAGGTTCCTAAAGCTTCTTTCCAGTGGGTATATGACGATTATCTCAGGGCCAAGAATAGAAGGAGACATCCTTTTACCATGCCCATACCGCGGGCAACTCCCGCAGGTCCTTCAACTGCTGTGTCTTCTAGTTTTCCTCCCCCGAGGTACCTTGGCGATGCTAGATTGACGAGTCGTCATGTTCCCTTATACGATGAATTTCTCTTCCTTCGCGCTCAACTCCAGGATATAGCCTCTCATCATGCTGTAGAGGTGCAATGAACTAGGGCATTCGCCCGCTGGGACGCACTAGTCGTTGGGATCTAGTAGGAGAGTATCGCCGGCTGCTGTCCCTTGGAGGAGGAGGAAGCCACGCGGAGGAATCCCTCAGGCATCCTTTTCAGGGGAGCTCTAGGCTCAGATTTTCTTGTTCCTACCTTTTGCTTTTTGTTTCTTTAGTATTATGTATTCCTTGTCGATGCTTTTGTCGCAAGGTGAAGTCTTTGTTTTCTTTCGGTCGTCTTTAATAATAATCTCTGCCATTCTTCTTGAAAATCTTGCGCTTTGCTTATATATTTTTGGCATGATTTCCTATCATCTTCTTTCAGGCGGTTGAGTAGTTCTAAGGGAGGACTCTTGGATCTTTCCTGAGAGGTGATAGAGAAACTAAGGGATTTTGAGGACTTCTTTTATCATTAGAGTCCTCACAAGGCTGTTTTTATAGGGACTCGGTGCTCATTCTTCAAGATGGGTGTCCTTGGGTTTTGCCCTGGATTTGAAGCTCATTGGGGGAGGCAAAGTGTAAGACTTGTGGTCTTCGATACTTAGGACCCGGGGGTCTCATAGGATTCTTCGCTTAGATTTTTGGGATCCTTGGTTGGACCCTACATTACTCATACATGGAGGCAGAAGCATCCTTCGTGGAAGTGGAAACTTGTAGCTCCAAATTGATGGGCTCGTCGCCTGGGGCCGGATATTCTGATTGAGTTTCAAAACTAAGTGTTTTAGCCCTTAAGGTTTAGGCCCTGCGATCTCTAGCTGGGCCCGGAGGCCGAAAGTGTAAAATTCAGAATTTTGAACACTGGGAACTTGGAAGTTCGTAGTTTAACCCCGAGGTTAAGTATTGGACTTTAAAAGTTCAAGTCGGTTGCTTGGGACCCTGGGGTCTTTGTTGTATTACAGGGGAATTTGCTCAGAACCCTGAGGTCTCCGAATAGATTTTAAGGTGCTTGACCTGGACCCGGAGGTGAGTAGGTAAGAGATGAAAAATTCGGGATTTTGAACATCTAGGACCTTGGGGTCGGACCCTGAGGTCGTTATCCTTGAGATCGTGTTCTGCCCCCCTTAGGTAGGCCACTACCGATCTTGGGTAAAAATTTAAAATTCGGAACTTTGAACATTTGGGGTCCAGAGGCTTGTTGTCATCGAGATCGTATTCTGCCCCCCTTAGGTGGGCCACTACCGATATCGGGTAAAAACGTAAAATTCAGAATTTTGAACATTTGGGGCCCGGAGGCTTGTTGTCATCGGGATCGTATTCTGCCCCCCTTAGGTTGGCCACCCACTACCGATCTCGGGTAAGGATTTGCATTCTGCCACTTGGGCCACTATCGATATCCTGTTATGCTGCACTATGCTTTATGCAGAAAGCCACTCTCAATCTTATATGTTTGTGCTGGGGTGGGTCTACTGGGAAGTAGTGACAACGTACCAGACTTGCTACCTTCCATTTCTGGATAAGCAGGATAGAAGTGCTCCTGGGGTTTTGTGCACCGTCTGTTCCCTTAAACCATGGGGCTGATCTCAGTACTCTGCAGTTATACGTCATGCCCCCTGCATCTCGTTTAGCTCGGGGCGTGTTTGATGCAGGGATTGATGCAGTAGTACATGTGGCCCCCTTGTAGATTACGGCTCGAGGCCTCTACGCAGGGGCTGAGGTATTGTCGACATTGTATTAAGGTTGATCAAGCATGTACCAATTCGCATACCCAAGTGTTTTATATGTGAAACATGTCACGTAGATGCAAGGTTTGCTAGGACCAAGGTGTCCCTTGGGGCCTGTCCCGCTTTGTGGTTTTTTATGAGTCATTTCAGGTAGATATAGGGTTTGCCAGGATCGAGGTGCCCCTAGGGGTCTGATCCAGCTAGTATGCCCCTTTTAAGTTCGTTGGAATTCCTATGACTCGTTTACTCGGAACTAAAATATGTTATATAAGCTTAGTCCGTACACGTTTATAGCATACATAGGAGCAGGAAACCAGTGTACTTAAAGTGTATAGATAGCTGGGTATCTGTAGAAAACCCGATCAGGAGATCTTATTAGAAATGGTAGAGCTTGAGGTGCAGGGCGTTCCAGCAGTTAGGTTGGACCTTCCCTTTTCTGTCTTGCAGCTTGTAGGCTGCTGCCTCCTTCACTCCAATTATCTTGTAGGGGCCTTCCCATCCAGAGGCCAGCGTCCCTGCATATTTGTCTTTAGTCTGGAAGGTTCTGGTCCTGACATTCTTGTTGTAGCTCCTGGCCACTTTCTGTTGATATGAACTGTTCCTTAGTCACGCTGTTTCTCTTTTCTCATCGAGTATGTCCAGGCTTAAAGTTAATAACTCGTTGTTTTCCTCCTGAGATATTGGTCTGGAGACAGTCGTCTAGACGTGTACCTCTGTAGGGATCACGGATTCCTTGACGTAGACCGTTGGAGTAGTCCGATAAGCCTAGAGGACTCTGTGTAGTTCTTCCGCCCAGCGCCCGTGGGCCTTCTCCAAGTGTTTTTTATCATGTTTACCATGGTCTTGTTTGTTGACTCGGCCTGGCCGTTTGATTGTGGGTGCCGCGGTGCGGAGAAAGAGAGTTTTATGTTCCACTCTTGGCAGAATTCTCTGAAGTCGTGGCTCGTGAACTAGGGCCTGCTGTCTGTGAAAATCTCTTTTGGCGTGCGGAAGCGGGTCATCACATTTGTCCATATGAACTTCTTTATTTTATATGTGGTGATCGTGGCCAGGGCCTCATCTTCTACCAATTTCGTGAAGTTGTCGGTTATCACGAGGAGGAACACTTTTTGCCCCGGTGACATTGGGAATTTCCGGATGATGTCCATGCCCCTACTTTCTGAAGGGCCAGGGGGAGCTTAGGGATTTTAGATTCCCTGGAGGGAGGTTGGAAATCGGCGCGTGGCTTTGGCACTGGTCGCAGGATCTGGCTTTTCTGAGGGCGTCACTGGCCATCATGAGCCAGTAATAGCCGTCTCTTCTGGCTCTAAGCACCAGGCTTCCTCCGCTGGAGTGAGAGACGCATTCTCCCTCATAGAGCTCTTCTAATATTCTGGCCGCTTCTCTTGGGGTGAGACATCGCAGGTATGGTCCTAAGAAGGATATTCGATACAATTTCCCTTCGGTGATGCAGTATCTCCCAGCAGTACTAGAAGCAACAAGAATAACCAACTTGTGTACTCAGAAGATCCTCACAGCTTGGAACGTAGCATCCGCAAAGACCTACGCTGCGCATCGATCGACATCAACACTTCTTTGGCGACCGATACTAGCCTACCACAGTCGACCGAGACACCTTCTTCGTCAACCGATACTCTCACCGCCACATTGATCGACATCAACAACCGTTCGTCGACCGATACCCTCCATCCGATATCGATCGATACACCTTATCTTACATCGATCGATACTAACCGGCGAGACATGGTAGCGCCTATTATTCTCACAACTGATGAGAATGGAGACCTGCGTGATCAAGATGGTCACCTGCGTAATGCAGCAGGTCAGAAGCTGAACGCTCAGAAGGAGATCATTCCTGAGAAAGAAACTGCACCTACAGACATCATTTAACCTGTAGAAGAGGCTAACCAAGCTAGAACTTTGGCTGACTACAACTGTCTAGATGATTTCTATTCCAACCGATCAGCCATCCGCCCTCCTGCTATTCAGAGAGGAGATTTCGAGCTTAAGCCGCAGTACAACACACTTGTAGGACAAATACCCTTCTGTTGGTTGTCCCATGAGCATCCTATGGACCATCTGGAGAGGTTTGAGGATCTCATAACCATCATCAAAGCCAATGGAGTCCCTCAAGACTATCTTCTCTGCAAGCTTTTCAAATACTCTCTATCTGGAGAAGTTTTGCAGTGGCTGAGGAAACCACCACCAGGTTCTCTCACCACCTGGAGCGACATCAAAAACGCATTCCTGCGTAACTTCTTTGATGAGTCACGCGCTGAAGTATGGAGAAGAAAGATTGCTACATTTACTTAGAATCCTGAAGAGTTATTCAAAGATGCATGGAACAGATTCAAGTCCTACCAACGAGATTCCCCACACCACGGATTTAACAAAGTGAAACTGCTTTGCACTTTCTACAGAGGCATCACCTTGGATTATCAAAGGGCTCTTGATACAGCAAGTGATGGCAACTTCAACAACAGGAATCCACAAGGGGCTGTGAAGTTAATTGATAACATAGCTTCCAGCAACAGCACAAAGAACTTTGTGAAGACAAAAGCTACATCATTCCTTGGAGAGGAATACATCAATGAAGTGCAAGCACAGCTGGATACCGTTCAGAAGTTACTAAACAAGCAGATTTGTTCAGTGGAGGATGCAGACACTGCAGCTGAAGACTATACAGAAGAACATGTGAACTGGATCAGTTGAGCTGCTTTTCAGAGATCTGCTAACCAAGGAGGATACAGATACTTCACAGGCCAGAGAAGCAACTTCAACCATAGCTCACAAAAGCCTAACACCTTCAGCAGCAGCAACCCCAACAACAACAGAAACTATAGGAACTCATTCAACTCCAACCCACACCACCCCACGCAAGATAGTAAACTGGAGGAGATGTTAGACAAGGTTCTTGAGAGTCAGCAGAAACTCCAAACGGACTTCAATGGAAATATTGATTCCGTCTACAACACCCTCACCACAAAGCTAGATGCTTTAAACACCCATGTGAAGAAGCTAGAGACTCAGGTGTTTCAGACAAGAGAAGCCCTAAAGAAGCAGGAGTTTGCCAACAACCATAACATCAATGCCATCCTGGATGATATTTTTGGCAAGAGGTAGTAGAAGAGATTCAAAGATCTGATGATGAGAGAGACTTCGTTCGCGACTATTATCGATCGATTTCATCCCGTGAACATCGAACGATACGATCCCATGTACATCGATCGATAGACTTTGATGAGTGTCGTTCGATGGACTTAGACGAGTACCCTCACGAGTGCAGTGCCGTCAAGACTATGCCTCACGAAGCTTTTGCAGCACGACACCCACATCCGCACGTCCCTGTCAAAATCGATCCGCATGACATCGATCGACATGATGACCCTCCCATCGATCGAAGGAAAACCTCGATATCGACCGACGCACTAAAGTCAGTGTCGCCTGATACACGGTACCCCAACGCCGAGTGCAACTTCCCAAGATAGATACTGCACGTATTGACGCACTCTATGAGCAGTATTACACTTCCAAAAGCCCTCAAAAAGCCATCATGGAGAGACCCACGGATATCTTTGAGTCCTTGGAGATAGAAAAGGAAAATCATGGAAGAGTTCTCAGAAAAAGGAAAGAGAAGATACCCAAGCCTTATAAAAGGGAAGCTAATGAGAAAGAATTGTCAAGCTTCAGAAAGAGAGTTCTAAGAATACCTAGAGAGAAACCTTTTTAAGAAGCCTACTTTTCACACAGATTGTGGATGTTTTTAGAGAGACCAAAGAGACAGAAGAAGATATCAAGAGAATGTTTCACCAAGTCAGAGACAGTTTAAAGAAGAATATCACACTAGAGAAGAAGAGCGATCCAGGGAAGTTCACAATACCATGTTCCATCAGAGGTGTTGAATTCCCTCGTGCCCTATGTGATACAGGATCTGGAGTTAGCATCCTACCCAAGCTTATGGCAGACCAGCTAGGTCTGAAGATAAAGCCTACTGAACAATCTTTCATCTTTGTGGATTGTTCTCAGCAGAATTCTAGAGGAATAGTTAAAAACCTTGAGGTACAGATTGGAGATGCCCTAATTCCTACTGACTTCCATGTCCTGGCCAACAAACTCAACTTCAAGACTTCTCTACTACTTGGAAGAGCCTTCTTAGCCACAGTTGGAGCTGTTTTTGACCTCAAATTCAACAAGCTCTGCCTAACTCTCATCAACCCTACCAAACCAATTCAGCAGTATCGTGAGATGGCAGTCTTCTATCCTTGACCTATACCAGCCAACCCGAGTCGACCGATGGATACACATGGTCATCGATCGATAAGGTATTCCAAAAGATCGAGGAAGAGTTTCCAGATGGCGATTTTAGCGCAGATGATTGGAAAAACGATCATTACATGCCAGAGCTAGCTAGCATCACTACTCAGGAGGAGTTTGATGACGATTATGAAGAGGAACGAGCCATAGAGTTTAGATTTCTTCGAGAAGATGAAGTAAGACTTCCTCTCCCATCTTTCATCTTCGGAGCATCAACCGAAAGAGACCCTACTCCATCGACCGATATGCCCCAACCCAGATCGCTCAAACGACATTTCGAATCAACTAGCGACAAACCCTACTGTGCACTAGTCTATGTCCCACATGAGCCACACGACGGAGATTACTCGATTGGAAGTTGGGCAAGCAGTTACCATGAGAGTTTTGAAGTGGATACAGCACCACTACCACTTGCGATCCGACCTGAAGCACACGTATCGACCGACACGGAGCACCAACCATCGATCGGCATGTTCCTCAATAGATCGACCGCTACACCTGTTCTACCATCGATCGACAACACCACTACACCATCCAAGGTAAAAACACATAAAATCGATTTGAAATTACTAACTCTGGATAAAGTTGGTATTTTCGGGATCCTGAAGACCATGCACGAGCACTAGATGGAAGAATCATTCCAATCTCCAAAGAAGACGTTGCAGACATCCTTCAGATGGCCAAAGGACCAGTCAGTCCCTACACACAACCACCCATCTACAAGAACGGTCAGAACCAGCAACAACCACTTCATGAGCAAGATGGTGCAGAATCCTTCATCTCAACTCAGCAAATCCATAATTTCAACGAGCATCGGTTGATACATGGCGACGTGCATCGATCGATTTACATCGCGAGTTTGGGAAGAGAGCTTTCAAACACGGAGTTCGTCGTGTCTTCTGGGAAAAGAAAGACGAATATGGTGTCTACGGAGATGAGAGTGGTTATGCAAGAAGCGTCGCTGGTGACATCATCCATGTTTACAAAGAAGATATTGAGAAGCTGCTAAATAGAGCCACACTGTTTGGACGCTCTTGGTTCTGTCTACCAGAGCATGCTGAACAGCTTACTAAAGGAGTTCCAGTTTGCAAGCTCTACACACAAGCAGAGGTCACATACATGCTGAATGAAAGAACTGGTGAACATAACTGGGAGATGGCACGATTGAGGTCTGAACATGAGAAAGCCATAGCATCACTTCAAGGAGAATTACAATGGAATCTGTCTGGCAATGACTTCGCTCGCAAGAAAGAGAAGCCCTACAAGAAGAGGTGAATGCCCTTCACAAAGAACTTGAATCTCAGAGACGGCCATCGACCGATACATACCCATCAGCATCGATCGACACGACCATCGACCAACCAATCGAGAGTCAACTACAAGAGCTATCGATCGATGATATACCCAGCACATCGATTGACACTCGCGCACCAAACTACTGTACCAGAGAAGAACTTGAAGAAATCACAAGGGAGATCTACAGATCTTTTGAAGCCTGTGAGGACGGAGAACATAGATCACTCGAAAAATTTTGGTTCCCGGTCCAGAGTGACGTTCAGGGATTGAAATGCACAACAGAGGACATTCAGATGGAGATCGAAAGCATCAAGAACCAGCTCGCGAGCCAACCTGCACAATCCACATCGATCGACGAGCCTCTGAACCCATCAATCGATGGACATCTATCCACATCGACCGATAGACCTACACCGAGATCGGTCGATACCTTCATTTCCCCTGTGCAAAACACCCAAAACTTCGACCTAATGCAGATGAGTACTAATCTAGAGCACACCTACAACAGTATTGGACAACATGACAGCAATTTAGCAAGCATTGAGGAATGGCTACAGAGAATCCACTATGAGGTCCATGGTTTGCAAGATAGTATGACCAGAAGTGAGAAAGCCACAAGAAGCTTTTTAACTTCATGGTTTGCAGAATCACAAGACAAGGAGGATACTTGTTTCCCAACAAGTACCTGCAACCCACCTCACTAGCCACCATACCTCCATTGTCAAGCTAAATGACTTTAACTAAGCGCTGAGTGGGAGGAGACCCACTGTTAGATATTTTCTTTCTTAGTTTTATTTTATTTTTACTTATTACTTTCGCTTTAATTTTTTTTAGGAACATAGCTACACAATCACTACCTCTATCGACCGATGAGACCCTGTCTGCATCGCCCGACATAACCCTATCCATAACGATCGATGGAAGTGACTCACCATCTATCGATACGAACATCGGTCAGGTATATCATTCACAATTTTGATATCAGTTATACATTTATTATCTCTTATGCTCTAACTCCGACTAGTTATACACTGAGGACAGTGTATGATTTAAGTCTGGGGGAGTGGAATTACTGATGCTACTTTACCCTTTTGATCTCTGTAAGAAGTTTTCAAAAATCGGTTTTATTGAGTCAAGAAAGGGACAAAAAGATTTCAAAAATTTTGCTTTTTATCTTACTACTCTTTAGCACTATTCTTAGAATTGTTGATTGCAGAAAGTACTATAGATGCTAAAGTGGATCACCGATCATCCTATGACAACACTTTTCATGATTGTTCGGAAGAACCAAAGCTGATTTCCAACTTAACATGACATCTATTTCTTATCTTGGGGCTTGGTATACAAGGGATCGGAATCCTCATGCAAGTCTGGAAGGCAAAAGTCTCAAAATTTTTGGTTTCTTTCCCTCCTTCCTTTGGCATCCCATAAAGAGAAAATAAAAGATTGAGATGATTTCCTGAGAGGCAGAGGGAGAGGTACATTACCTATGACCCCACTATTCTAAATCAAAGGAATGATCACACATTGTGGAAGCGAGGGAGAGGTAAATTACCTATGAGCCCACTATTCACCTACACTTTGTCAAAAAAAGCTATAAAAAGTAGAAATATCAATAAGATGAACACTAGTTGTTCATTGGGATTGATATAAAGGAAAAAAGTTTGGGATTCAGAGACGGGAGATAAAGAGAGAAAAGGAACCAGAATGAGAATGCCTGGAACTTGTTTGAGTTGAATCCAACTGTTCTTTGATATATACTCCCAAGGTAAAGCCTACACCTTTATTTTATGCATAAATTAAATCAGTAGAGGTGATAGTCAGACATGATTGTTTAAGTCGATTGGCTAGATGAATTTGGTTGCTAAGCTAGAATATGGTATAATGTACTTCTGTAGTTAATAATATGAGATGTGGCTTGCAACAAAGTAGAGGTGATGATTTTAAAGTTAATATTTTATTGAGTGCCTACTGTTTTTAAACTTCTTCCAAAAGACTAACTAATGGTTTGCTTGAGGACAAGCAAAATGTTAAGTCTGGGGGAGTTTATACACCATGATTTTGACCCACTTTTAGCCATGGTGTTGATATGTTTTTATAAGTTATATATATATTTTGGAGTCTATTATGTATGTTTTCAGGTCCAGGAGCATTTTGGAGTAAAGTGATGATTTAGGGACCTTATGGAGCTTAAAGGAGAGTTTTTCGAGATGACTATGAAGATCAGACAACAAGGATACATATCGATCGATACAAATCTTGTGTAATCGATCGATGACGCTTCTATAGAAGATGAAGTCGATATACTCCATCGATCGATGTACACCATGTACCATCGATCGATATCAAGCATGGAGAACAAGTCTGACTTGGCCGACTTGAAGCCCAAGTTTTCCCAATATTACAAGATTGCCCTTGACGAGTTTTTAACCTAATGGAACTCATATTTATAGTTATGCCTATGTGTTTTGGCAAAGGATGCTTTATGTTTTGAATGTTTTTAGTTTTCTTTTGCTTTTGATACTATTTTATACTTAGAAATAAAGTATTATTTTCATCTTTAATTCTCAAAGGTTATAAAATTCTAGATTTAGAAGAAACACACAAAGAGATTTGTTGTTCCAAAGAACCAAAAGTTCAATCTTCTAATCTTATGCATTTCTATTATTACCTTGCTGCTATGAATAACTTAGCTATGTCTGAGTAGATTCCTTTGTTAGATTTAGGGTTCAAATAGTTATGAGGGATTAGCCCCAACTATAGAATGTTGAGTTGTGATATTCATTATCCAAATGAACCCTAATGCTTAATCTAGAGTAGCTAAATAGAGTATGATCATGGTGTGATTTAACTTGTTAAAGCCTTATCCTGAAATCATTTGGCATAAGCTTAGATCCTCTAGGGATGTGCGAGAGCCGGTCTATGATCTTGGTGAACACAGTTTTGATTCAATCTTATGCTATATCAATCGATACTCCTGTATAGTTACTGATCGACGGCAACCCATATCGTCCGATATCGCTGTCAAAACATCGGTGATATTGCCGCCAATAAGATCAATGGATGAGTCTATTTAGCGACTGCTATTGGATCTGTCTAAGAATCGAAGTTCTTATATATCTTGCAAGCAACTTACTAAAACATTTGTAGCATTATAATCCTGATTATCTGAATAGCAACCTTGAATCTAATTACTTTCTTTTATTGTTTTAAACCAAAACCTATTCTCTTGAGGAACTTATCATTGCTCACAACTGCAATTTACTATTTTAAACTATTCAACCTTGCATAATCACTTAGGCTTACATCTTTTGTGTTCCTCAGTTCCCTGTGGATTCGATCCCTAACTACTACAACTGAACCTCTTATTTCGGAGAGTAATTCACTCCTTAGGGTTAAATATTTGAGTGATATCAATATTGTGAATTCTAGTTGAAGTTACTCCTCCGACCATTACCACTGAAGTTCATGATTCCAAACTGATTTTCAGACCTCTAAAATCTAATTCCTCCAATGTAATTCACATCTGCGAACTCTGAATCTATATCCTCTGCATCTTCAGCTGAGCAAACATGTCTCATAAGTACCTGGTTGACACTATCCAACTTAGCTTTTTCTTCATCCATTTGTTCCTTCCCAGGGAATGCTACAGATTTTCTCCTTTCAGAATCAGTGTTTTTGGTGCTGCTGTTGTTTGCTAGATTCTCAATAAGCCTCACAGCTTCTTCTAAATTCCTGGTGTTGAAACTCCCATCGCTTGCTGTATCAAGATCAATCTGATACTTCAAAGCGACTCCTCTAAAGTATATGCTGAGTATCTGCACCTTATTGAATCCATGGTGTGGACAGTCGCGCTGGAAGAACTTAAACCTAATCCATGAGTCTTTAAAAGACTCTCCAGCTTTCTGTGTAAAGGTAGCAATCTTGCTCCTCAGTTCTTCAGCTCGTGCCTCATCAAAGAAATTGCGTAGGAACACATTCTTGATGTCAGCTCAGGATGTAAAAGCTCCTAGTGGTAGCTGCTTAAGCCAATGTGCAGCATCTCCAGCCAGTGAGTACTTGAAGAGCTCACATAGTAGGTAGTCCTCAGGGATTCCCTTAACTCTAATAGAAATGAAATTAGATCCTCAAACATCTTCAGATGGTCCATAGGATGCTCATGTGGCAACCCACAGTAGGGTATATGTGCCACAAGTGTGTAGTACTGGTGCTTCAACTCGAAATTTTCCCTCTGGACGTCTGGAAGACGAATAGCTGACCTATTGGCGTAGTACTAGTCATGACGGTTGTAGTCTGCCAAGGTCTTGGGTCGAGTGGCCTCATCAGTATCAGTTTCAGGGATAACATTCCCTTGAGTATCTAGTTTCTGACATGTTTCATTATGCAGATGATCTTCCTGGTCATACATGTCTCCATTCTCGTTCGCGGTTAGTATCTGAGGCGCAACCATGTCTCACGGCTGAGTATCGATCAATGTACGAAGTGTGGTGTCGATCGATGTTGAGTGCTGAGAACCGTTCGACGAAGAGTTGTCGGTGTCGATCGATGTGAGAGCGAGGTTGGTTGTCATCTAAGTGTTGCTATCGATCAATGTGGAGCATAAGTCTTTGCGGATCGAACGTTCCAAGCTTGCTGGATCTTCTGAAAATAGCAGTTTTTTTTCTTTGTTGCTTCTGGTAATGCTATGCATGCATCTGAAAAATCAAGAAAATATTTTACTAGAACTATTAAACTAAATCTAAGGGCGATCAAAGCTCCCGGCAACACCGCCAAATTTGATACGTGCTCAAATTACCCTATGGAGCAACTTACTCTGTCAAATAAGAGATATATTGCAGTACATAGGAATCGAATCCACAAGGAGCTCAGTAACCACTTAAATCTAATCAAGCAATAAAACTAGGTGAATATAGATAGAAAATAACGCAGTAAAAAAGTAGACAGAAAATAGAAAATATTCTAATTGATCAAGACAATTACTCGACAAGAATGTAATGAGGGTTTTCTGAACTTAAATGGAAATGTGTTAGAGTTAGGGCTTTTATTAAGGTGTTCAAGATTATAATCCTATAGGTGCTAATTGGTTGTTTGTAAGGTATTAAAGAGCCTAACTATCTTAATTACAAATTTACTAAACTTTCACTCGATAAATAAGTCTATTGACTAGATTATTATTGACCCAAACAAGAATGTCCGATCAATAACAGTGTCGATCGATTATTCTAGCGGAATATACACTTTACTTGACGTCGATCGATTTCCAATGGGAATATCGATCGATGCGGCTAGTCAAGCTTTATACGCGAGTTAATCTACACTCACTATGAATTCCCTAGATCAATCGGTTGCCTTATCTCTAGTAAAAATCCTAGCTTAATCAAGATTATTAGAGTTATCTAAGGATGCTTAACTAACCTAACAATCCTAGATTCATGTTTCTAGTTAGCAAGTCTAGAACATAAGCATTAAGAACATCGTATTAATAAATACCACAATAAGCGATCCTATAGTTGGGGCTAATCCCACTAACATATTTAAACAAAAATTCTATTAAATGAATTACTCAGACATGGCTAAGCAATTCATAACAAAAGCAAAATAATAAAACTGCATAATTATAGATAGATAGAAAACAATGGTGTTCCAATCACAAATCTCTCTATTGATCTTCTCTCCCAAACTATATAATCCTAAAAAACTTTGCTGTAAAAAGAATACAAAAAGCTCTCCTTGCCTCTAACACTTTGGCAGAGTATATGAACTTAGGTTCTCGTCAGGGATAAAATCGTAATTTGGTGAAGTTTGGACTTTAAATCGACTATCTCGTGAATTGGTCTTCCGCACCTTCGGCATCAATCGATTATGCAGGATGCACATTGATCGACGTGAGTCACTCCGTGTCGACCTCGTCGTCTTGGTCAATTCCAAAATCGAGTGATTTCTCCAATTCTCTCTAAAATGCTCCAAGAACATAACTTTCGTCCAAAATACTCCTGAACCTATAAATATGCTTAAAAGCTTCTATAATATAATAAAAATTTATAAAAATAGCAATATACAATTACTAAAAGAGGTTATCAAATTGTGTACTTAGCATGAGCTCTTTACAAGGTTTGTATCATCCTAGTCCCCAATCCATGATGCAATAAATGAATTATGTAGACTCAATCTTATTGCAACTACATGCTTCTTTTTTTCTTTTTTTTTTGTATGCAAATAGCTATCTAAAAAATGCATGCTCATGACACAAAAACACATAAAATATCAGCAACTTGATACCTCCCCCACACTTAAATCACACATTCTATGTGTTGTTAAGTGGAGAGATATACCTAAAAGGAAAACTAAATGCAAGGGAAGATGGTATATACAAGGAAAGAGTGAAGGGGTACCTCTATTGAGCGTGAGAAGAGGCTGATGCCTTACCCTCAGAGTTGTCTTCCTCATCAGTTGAGACTAGTGAAGGAGACTTGTTGCCAGAAGTGGATGGTAGAGCTGGTGGGTTTCTCTTGGTGCGAAGAAGCTGCTCCTGGTACGTGGCACCAATGGATCAAGTAAGGGTTGAGGCTGAGGAGCAAAGATGTCTTCAGATTCTTATGCAGTGCAGCCAGCTACAGCCCCTCTAGTCAAGATATCAGTCACCTTCTTCATGAATTGAGCTGAAGCCTCAGCTTGCATCTTCACAGTCTTACTCAGTTCCTTGCACTTGTTTGTGAGCTTGAATATCGTTCTGTCTTGAGCTTTGTTCCACCTCTAAGGATTGCCAATATGGTCATGAACTTGGTGATGTGGACCAAGGGTTAAGGAACCAGGACGCTGATCAACGTTGTAACGAGGAGAGCCAAAGAGATGCTCGATGGCCCTGCTTGTTTGACCTTCATGAATGCAGCTGCCTTGTCTACTCTCTTTTGGCCATTGGTAAGGAAATGACCCTCACCAATATAAAAAATGATTGCTCCTGGAGGGTTCAAGTTGGTGAGGTTCCAATTTGGAAGAACCAATTCAACTGCTTTGTTAGACCTCAGGTAGGAATAGACACAAGCGCCTTTGAACCTTCCAGTGAAGTAGTGAGATTTCCTTAGGTAGTTTCCATCCATGAAGGCTGGGACTTCTGCATCATTTCCGAAACGGATTCCCTTGTGAGCAAGCAATGGTGTTATTAAGCCACAAGTACCAATCTGAGCCTCTAGATCCTTGTTTGTCCACGTCTAATTTTTGTAGTACATGAGGCGCCGCACAAAGAACCCCACCATACAAAGTCTTGGTAGAAGTCATTGGGGAAAAAAGGCAACTGAGGGGTAAGCATAGTCTCTGACAGCTTGGTGAAGAAGCTTCAGCTCGTCCCCAAAGATTGTTCCTACTTCCTTCCTTGGGAATATGATGTGTAAAAGCAACCTGTGGAGATAGCGCACCAAAGGATGTCTAGTGGAGGCGTTCTTGTCACAGTTGGCGCCCCTATCCTTGCCAGATAACACTTTCCAAGTCAAGGCTGTGATGTTGTTCCCCCTTTTTACGCTGGGAAGATTTGGAATGGATGGATCTTTCTGGTCTTGAAGACCAAGCACCTTTCCAATTTCCTTGAAGGTCATGGAGTTGACTCTCCCATCAATCTTAACTTTATCTTTCCCCAACCTTCCCCACATGCTTAGATGTTGGAAGGTTACCTCATATGATGCCAAGAATTGACATGAGACCTCTTTGAATGTAGGGTGAGCAATGGTGTAGAAGCTTGCCATGTTCATGTGTTCAAGCATGGACTTGATGTCTTCTTCAATCTTCAACTCCTTCATGATCACCTTATCAACAAATCTGGTTGGAGGCCAAGCAACACCATGCCTCAAGTGCTCTACCAGCTCATCTTCAGTAGGCTTCTTGCTTCTATCTCTCTTAGCATTGAATTTTTCCTTCTTGAGAGGACCTTGCTCATCTTCACTACTCCGCTCACTTTCCTCCATGGAAGAAGGCGCCTCACCATCATCATCATCACTCTCTTCAGCTACTCGCTTCTTGCCTTCTCTCTTAGCTTGTGCCCTGTTCTTAGCATAGCCAAATCTTGCTGCCTACGATCTTCCTCTGATTTAGGCATGGAGCCTAAGGTTTTTCCAAACTGAGCAGTATCTCTTTGTGCAGCCTCTGCTCTCTCCTTTTGAATCTTGGACTCATGTTTTCTCCCCATTGGTACTTAAAAAAAGTTCAAACTTTGGAAAAGAATAAGCAAAAGAAAGAAGAAAGCTTTTGAATGGGAGAAATTTGATTAAGCAAATGTGAGCTTAGTTCATGATCAGTAACCTAAGGCAAAGCTTTCTCAATGCAAACAAGTAGACAAGCAAGGACACAAGAGAGACATGAGTAAAGGGGGAGAATCTTCTCCATTTAAAAAAAAAAAACATTTTAACAAGATGAAATCACAATTAAGCAAAATTCAAGAGCAATTGAGGTCTAAATGGAGAAGACAACCTAACAAACCTTAAAACAACTTAACTAATCAAGCAAAGCCACAAACATCTTAATTAAGAAACTTTTTCAAAAACCCCCAATCTCATGAACCCAAATATCTCAAAATTCAAATTCAGCTCAAATTCATCATGAAATCAACTACCCATCATGATATATAGCTTTCCCTAGTCTATTGCACAAGAATATAGCAAGATAATGATCCAGTTTCAAGTTCAAATTTCTAGGGTTCCTAAGGGTTGCTGTTGGGGTCAATCAGTACGACGGAATCAATGACCAATACTTTCCGCAAAAATAAAAAATATGTTTTATAAAACACGAGAAGTTTTTCTATAAAATTCTAAAGACTTTCCGAACAAAGGAAATCCGCGAAAAACTTGGAGAATGTCATCTCGGAAAAACGAATGAAACAATCGCCGATTACACGATTGCCCAAGTTAAGCGAAAACCGCAAAATACCGCATCCGCAGTAAATCACGAGCAGGTTCGACCAAATCAGTTCAACGTACGACGAGCCGAACCAGCTGGTTCAACGTACGACAAGCTGGTGGTCACAAAAAAGCTCGCCGTACGGAGAGCTAATCGCCTCAAAGCAGCTCGCCGTACGGTGAGCTGAACCAACCCGGTTCGGCCCATCGTACGTCGAGCTGAACGTCCTTACCCTTGCTTCCCCGCATCCCTGACATAAGGAATACGTCCCTCGATTCGATCATGCTCTGAACCATGGTCGAAACATCTCTCGTTTCACCTCGATCCGTCTCACCATTCGAGTTTACCATAAAAATCGTAAAAATCTTCTTCGCTCGTAAGAATTCGAGAAGATCGTATTAAACGGCAACAACGATTAGACGGAAAATCGTACATTGTCAAACTATACGATTAACTCGAGAAATCTTATTGAAATAGATCGGCTGCTATATGAATCTCCGAAAACGCCTTTCACGGTTTGCGTCACCGATATCAAGCTACCCGATCCTGGAAAGCTTAGAGTGCCGACCTACGACGGGACGACCGATCCTAAAGCGCACCTGCAGGCCTTCCAGATCACCATGGGACGAGCCAAGCTCAAGGATCACGAAAAAGACGCGGGCTATTGCCATCTTTTCATCGAAAACCTAGAAGGAGCGGCGCTCGAGTGGTTCGCCAAGCTTAAGCGGAATTCGATCGTGAGTTTCCGCCAGCTTGCTTCCGAATTCATGAAGCATGACTCAATGTTTATAAATCGGGAAACTTCCGACGCCGACCTCTGGAGCTTATCCCAGAAGGAAGACGAACCTCTCCGCGACTTCATAAGCAAGTTCAAACTTATCATGGCTAGGGTTAGCGGAATAAGCGACAGAGCCGCCATCGATGCGCTCAGAAAATCGCTCTGGTTCAAGTCGAAGTTTTGATAGTGGATAACTCTCGAGAAGCCGCGGACGATCCAGGACGCGCTCCACAAAGCTACCGTTTACATAACCATCAAAGAGGAGACTAAAATCATGTCTTAGAAGCATAAGCCGGCGAGGTCGTCCACAAAGGACATCACGTCCGAGCAGAAGCCGAAAAAGAAAAACCCTCGTAACGACAAATTCGTCTGTGGGAACCGAAATTCACACTTGTCGATTTCCGTTAAATAAGGAAACTTAGGAAAACCCTAATTTTCCAGAGGAACCGGATCTCTGCGAAAGCCAACGACAAGTAACCAAATAAATGCGGAAAAATATGAAAAACATAATAAAACGAATTTATAAAGAAAGTCGATCTTATTTCCGATCCGCGTAAGAACGTTGCGATCATTACAAGGAATTACAAAAGCTTTGGCTGCAGGGGCCATCAGCGAGTCACAAACATAAAAACCTAGATCTAGTCGAGTCGCAGCTCGATAACGAAAAACGGAAAATGATAGGAAAAAAAGGTTTGAATGATTTCGGACTGAACCTTATGAAAGGCTGCCTACGTACCCCTTTCGGGGATCAAGTCGAACGTAGTTCAGTTGGTAGAGCTGGACCAGAGATCGAACTGCCTGGGCGAGTTCGTCTAGTAATTGAGCGCCAGTCATAGAAACCGAACTTGTCGAGAAAAAGCCTAAGTTTCTAAGTGCGGAANTGAAAGGCTGCCTACGTACCCCTTTCGGGGATCAAGTCGAACGTAGTTCAGTTGGTAGAGCTGGACCAGAGATCGAACTGCCTGGGCGAGTTCGTCTAGTAATTGAGCGCCAGTCATAGAAACCGAACTTGTCGAGAAAAAGCCTAAGTTTCTAAGTGCGGAAAATTCTAAGTCTAGAAAAGTTGTGAAAGTCTCAGATCAGAGCTCTGGATTTCGTCCCCCTCTTCTGCCCTACGCCTCTGGTTTATATACTCCTTGCCTTGACAGTTCGATCTTTCCATTTTGCCGGATTTGAGTATTCGGGAAATCTTCCATTTTTCTCGATCCTTCCTTTTCTTCCGCGGAAATCTTCTATTTATCTTCAAACTTGCCTTTATTTTCCTTCTACGAATAAACCGTCAAAACGTTATCAAATCTGCGGGTTAGATTCCATTGTAATCGCGAGATGGGTTTTTATCGCGTTTTAGGTCCTTCTTGACCGTTTTGCGATAAAAACCGTTTTCCGACTTTTTACGGGATCGTTTCCTGATCTGACGTCGTTTTTAATAAATTACTCGAGTTAATCGCAAGGTTTTATGATTTATTCGACTTTTTATTAAAAACACGTTTTTTACGACTTACTCGACGTTTTTTTTATTAAAAACACGTTTTTTACGACTTACTCGGCGTTTTTTATTAAAAAACGCGTTTTTATGATTTTAACGAGAAATCTCGAATAAATCATATAGTTTAGGCAATGTTCGGTGTTTTGTTTAACCGTTGCCGTTTTAGACGATTTCCTCGAGCGTTCTTTCCGAGAAAGCGAAGTTTTACGGTTTTTATCGTAAAACTCGAACGGTAAGTCGGATCGAGATGGAACAGGGGATGTTTTAGCCGTAGTTTAGAATGCGATCGTGTCGAAAGACGTAAGTTTTGAATCGGGGATGCGGGAGATCGAGGCGCGGGATATCCGAGAAGTTTTTAGTTCGCCCATCGGCGAACTAGTGGAGTGACTCTTAGTTCACCGATGGGCGAACTAGTTGAGTGACTCCTAGTTCGCCCATCGGCGAACTAAGCCGGGNAACTAGTGGAGTGTCCTTAGTTCGCCCATCGGCGAACTAAGCCGGGCCGGCTTAGTTCGCCGATGGGCGAACTAGTGGAGTTTCTCCTAGTTTGCCCACGGGCGAACTAAGAGTGACTAGTTCACGTTTTACGGCTGTTTCGGTTTTTTGCGGTTTCGTAAAACGATTCTTCGAGTTTTATAAAACGATTCTCGAGTTTTATAAAACGATTTTTCGAGTTTTATAAAACGATTCTCGAGTTTTATAAAATGATTCTTCGAGTTTTATAAAATGATTCTCGAGTTTTACAAAATGATTCTTCGAGTTTTATAAAACGATTCTTCGAGTTTTATAAAATGATTCTCGAGTTTTATAAAACGATTCTTCGAGTTTTATAAAACGATCTTCGAGTTTTATAAAACGGCTTCTCGAGTTTTATAAAACGGCTTCTCGAGTTCTATAAAACGATCTTCGAGTTTTTTAAAACTGCTTCTCGAGTTTTATAAAACGATCTTCGAGTTTTATAAAACAGCTTCTCGAGTTTTATAAAACGGCTTCTCGAGTTCTATAAAACGATCCTCGAGTTTTATAAAACGATCCTCGAGTTTTATAAAACGATCTTCGAGTTTTATAAAACGGTTCTCGAGTTTTACAAAATGATCCTCGAGTTTTATGAAACGATTCTCGAGATTTATAAAACGATTCTTTGAGTTTTATAAAATGATTCTCGAATTTTATAAAACGATCCTCGAGTTTTATAAAACGATTCTCGAGTTTTATAAAATGATCGTCGGGTTTTATAAAACGATTCTCGAGTTTTATAAAACGGTCCTCGAGTTTTATAAAACGATCCTCGAGTTTTATAAAACGATTCTTCGGGTTTTACAAAACGATTCCTTTTATATTTCTGCGGGAAGTTTCGGCCGTTGATTCCGTCGTACCGATTTTGACCCCAACAGTTAGCCCCCCAGCTCGTATGAATCTTGAGCCTTTAGCGTAAGGTTCTTGCGAGTGGTTAACCAGTTTTAGTTAAGTTATGCGGAATTAATGGTCGGAAAGGTCCGTTGAAAGTGATCTTTCCACTCTCCAGGGAGCGGAAAGCGTTTAAGATTAGGGCTGCGCCTTGTGAAGGCTGCCTACGTACCCTTTTGAGGGGATCAAGCCTTTCGTAGTTCGTTTCGGAGTTAAGGTTCGTATGACCTTTTTTCCCAGCAAGACCTTTACGGTCTAGTTATATGTTTATCGAGCATATTGATGTCGATGGCATCTTGACCTTTGCCGGCCTTGAGACTAGTCTCGTAGGCCGTTTGGTCTGGCCGAGCGTGGCCATTATAGTTTTCGGACTGGCCGTGTGCGGCTCTTAGTCCCTGCCACTTTTGCGGCTTTTTTAAAAATCAGTTTGCGTTTTTAAGAGCGTGTTTTTATTCGTATGAATGTAGCGGGAAGATTATGAGTTGATATTGAGGGAGGTCCGCGAGTTGTCGTCTCGCATTCTTTTTTCCCTTAGTGTATCGCCTTGTTCGTTTGCCCGTTTTAGGATGTTTAGTAAATCGAGTGAGCGTTTAGATATAGACGAAGAGACATGCCTTTAGGATCTCGATTCATGCCTTGAGACGTTAGCGACCAGTGTGCTGGGTTTAGGGCAAGACCTAGGTTTACTTTCGGATTGAGGCTATGCGATGACTAGTCGGCTTNCTTATACGATTCGTCTGGTTGGAACCGAGCATCTCACCGGGAACAATTTCTAAGTTGCCCGGAAGTGCTGACCAAAAGTTTGGATTTCTTTTATAGCGCTATTACCCTTGTGTCGGGTGTTCGAGAGCTATCTCTGCGAGATAACTTAAGTTTGTTTAGGACTGTTGCGAGTTTGTTGTGATCAGCAACAAACTTTTTAAGTGATAGATGTTTACGTTGTTTTGGCCTTCGCGAAGGATACGTACGTTAAAAAGTTTTGCGTAATTTTATAGTCGCGGACGTATTGTTAGGTCTTCCAAGAAAATGACTATATCGAGGAAAGTATTTGTGTTGAAAAACTAATCTTCGGGCGTCTGCGACGTCTCGCAGTGCTGAAAGTTGTTTTTTATTTTATATGCCGTGTTTCGTGTTTGGAACGTTTGCGGGCTCGAAGATGTTGCGCGGTGTTGCGAGGGTTTTGTCTTAACCCTGCTTTGCAGGAACACTTTGGTTCATTTGCGTATATTCGCAATTAAAACTAACATTCCTGTTTGGATGTTAGGTAGTTTTATGATTTGTGCTAGAGCAATTAGGACCGAGAGGTCCCGTAAGTTGTTTCCCCGAAACGAAAGGTTTTTTGTTACGGTACTTTGTGAAGTGTTGACCTTCCGAGATTCGTACGGCTTTAGGAGCACTGGTACGAGTGTTTTCTTATACATCGGATTTTGTAGGCAACTAGCTTCGGAACTAGAGTGAATCGCGAGAATACAGAACTTAGCCGATTTTCGACAAGTTTGCATTATCCGTTGTATGTATTGGCTTAGCGCGAAGGTTGTGTTCAGCCGGACAGCCAAGGTCGTATTTGGTAGAGGATTAGACCACGACACTTTCGTGCTATCCAAAAGGTCGAGTCGATTTGTAAACTTGGCATTGAACTGAAGCGTGATCGGACAATAGCCAAATAGCGTTTGTCGAGCTTGATATACAAAGTATGCCCGTGTTTATAGAAAACTTTTTTCCATTGTAGGTTTGATTTACTTTCCTTTGTATGGAAGNTTTGTATGGAAGTTGTTTCTTTTTTTACTCGAGGGAGACAGATCCTAAGAAGCTCGATGCAAAGCCCGTGCGGAGTCGTTTGCGGGGCGATCTCATTCTCGGATGTAAACGAGAGGAATGAGAGCGGATGCTCGTGAACCGATGGGCTAAAGAGTGAGATCTTTCAGATCGTGTCGCGAGGAGGCAAAGTTTAGATTGGTCGCCCAGTGACGGATCGTATAGCTTGGTTTTTGCTATAAGGAAAGTACTTTTCGCAAAACCTGTTACGTTTACTTTCGAGAGTTACTTTGTTATGACATGATCCTGACTATACGAAGGATTTCTCGCGTAAGCAACGGGCGATGAATTTAGTAAATCGATGCGACGCATTGGGTTAACAATGCTTCCGCAGATTTTTCGAGAAACCTTTCCGCTTAGTTTTTGATTCTTCGGTGATAGTTTTTTCGGAGTCACTCTTGGAGTTTTACCAAAAGTTATTTCACCGAGATCTAGTCCCAAAATGTTTTAGCGGGTTTCTCGGGCGGAATGAATCACATGATCAGCAATAGGATCAGTCAGCGAGAAGGGAGGACGTGTTTTCTATTGCTGCTTTGTGTTCTCGATCTTTCTTTCGCCGCAAATGTTCTTGACATTATTCCGTGACTCACTTGGTTTGACGGAAAATGAGATCAATGCTTTGATGCCTAAATATTTCGACTCTTATACTTGTTTTATCAAGTTTGAGAAGATCTTTATGACTTCGGCAAATAATCGAGTTTCGCTCTGAAGTTTCGCAGAGATTTTCTAACCGCATGATTGCGACGAGAGATGCTGTATATTCCTCGAGATTATTTCCCAGACAGTTTGGATCAGTCTTTAGCACTTAGACGGTTTTTATATTGTCGTTTTCTTTCGGGATGATTTCGACGAGGCGTTGCATCGTCCGAATATATTTCCGCTTATTTTAGAAAGTGTTTTCTTGATGCGAGGAAAAATGTTCGGCGAAAGAAGAAAGACGAGTTTCGTTTGAAGGATTTGGATGATCGACAATCCGGGTCGATTTAAAGACCATGGTGGATCGGAGATGACTATGAGTATGTCTGATTTACGAGAACCTCTAGGAGCGAGTCGGTTTTAAGACGACGTTAGCGTCTCTAGCTCCTTCTTTGTTTTAGGAAATGGGTACGTTTGAATGCGTGGCGATCGTTTCTCGGTTGTACGAGAGATTGGATCGGTTTGCGAGTTATGCCTGAATGGTTAGAGAACAACAAATCGAGATAGACAAAAATTGCTTACGACTTAGCATGCTAGACTATCTTCTAAATTCTAAGTTCTCTAGGTTTCTTGGCAGTTTACAAGACGTTTTCGTTTCTTACTTACGAGAAATTAGAAGTCTAATAAAATTTTCGAATCGGACATACCTTAGCTTCATCGATGATTTGGGGTCGTCTATTCTTCGTTCTTCGTCTTTTGACTTACCGGTCTTCGACGAATTACCAGCGAGAGTATCGGAGCGGGGAGAAGACTTAACCATCGGAGCTCGTGTTCTTGTTTCTTCGTACTGCTGGTTTTATTTGACCGACTAAGTGCGCTTTGTATATCAAAAAAAATCAATCACGTGTTTATGATTGGATGTTTTCGACTTAGCGTGGCAGAGTTTTGTAAAATCTGATTAGGTTTAGAGAGTTCAGATTTCTCGTATAGTTTAGGCAACTTTGGTGTTAAGTCAACCGTTGCCGTTTTAGACGATTGATTCGAACTTATATGAAGAAATAAGTCTTTGCGGTTTTATCGTAAAATCCCGATGGAAATTCTGGTTCGGACGAAACGAGAATCAGCGCGATCAAAACTTCGAGAGAACTCGAGGATTGGTTCAGCTCGACGTAAGGCAAGTCGGGCGAACCCTTTCAGCTCGTCGTGTGGCGATCTGGATTGCAAGAACCCTTGGGGCGAAGTCAGCGTGTCTTGGGCGAGCCAGGCGCTTGGGTCAGCTCGCTGTATGGCGAGCTAGCTAGCTCTATGTTCGGCGAGCTAAGACGCTTGGCGCGGGTGATCTCGATTCGTCGAGTTGACTTGTTTTCGTCGTAGAATCTCAACGGAAAGTCCGATTGAGACGAAACGAAAAGCGTCTCGATCAAGATTCGAGATGGAGATGTTTCGATCCATCGAGCTTGTCCAACTTGCCTAATGGTGAGTCGGCGAGCACAGTCCCGATTCATCNTCGGCGAGCTAAGACGCTTGGCGCGGGTGATCTCGATTCGTCGAGTTGACTTGTTTTCGTCGTAGAATCTCAACGGAAAGTCCGATTGAGACGAAACGAAAAGCGTCTCGATCAAGATTCGAGATGGAGATGTTTCGATCCATCGAGCTTGTCCAACTTGCCTAATGGTGAGTCGGCGAGCACAGTCCCGATTCATCAAACTATCTTGTTTTCGTGGTAAAACCTCAACGAAAACTTTGATTGAGACGAAACGAAAAACAGTGCGATTATTGTTTAGAGTACGGTCCGGCTCACCATAGCTATGAGTTGGATTGTGCGGACCCTCAGGAAAAATTCAGTGCCTTTGGGACGAGGTGGAAAGCCGGTCAGCTCACCAAGATGGCAAGCTAGGTTGCTTGGCCAACTCACCGTCTTTTCGGCTGGATAGTATTGCCCGATTCTGCGAGTAGCCTAAGGTTCTTCCGCGAGCAACCTAGGGTTTTGTCGCGAATAACCTAGGGTTTTTCCGCGAGTAACCTAGGGTTTTTCCGTGAACAACCTAGGGTTTTGCGAATAATCTACGGTTTTTCCGCGAGCAACCGAGGGTTTTGTCGCGAATAACCTAGGGTTTTTCCGCGAGTAACCTAGGGCTTTCTCCGCGAGTAACCTAGGGCTTTCTCCGCGAGTAACCTAGGGCTTTCTCCGTGAGTAACCTAGGGTTTTTTCGCGAACAACCTAGGGTTTTGCCGCGAATAACCTACGGTTTTTCCGCGAGTCACCTAAGGCTTTCTCCGCGAGTAACCTAGGGTTTTTCCGCGAACACCCTAGGGTTTTGCCGCGAATTTCCGCGAGCAACCTAGGGTTTTGTCGCGAATAACCTAGGGTTTTTCCGCGAGTAACCTAGGGCTTTCTCCGCGAGTAACCTAGGATTTATTTCGCGAGTAAGTTACGGTTTGTTCCGCGGTTTCTGGGAGAGCAAGTTTTATTTTTCCGAAAGGTTCTCGGAAAACGTCTTTTGCTTAACGCGTGAGATTTGTCCAACTCGGAAATAAGAAAAACACTATGGGGTTTGATAGATTTTATCGTTTCCCTTAGTGATCTGAGATAGAAATCGTGATCTTGTTTTGTTGCTCTTTCCGTGGTGAAGAGTCGCGATTAGGTTTTCGATTTTGTTGAGTACTACAGCGTTTGCGCGAGCGTTGGCTGTAGGAGCAGTCGCTGCTGGAGTTGTTTTACCAGCGTATTTTTGCGAGTTGCGACTTTGTCTTTCATACATCCAGACATCGTTTTGGTCAAGCGTTTTGCGGCTATGAGTAAGAGTAATCCGAGTCCCCCTCCTTCTAGCGCCAAACTGTGGGAACCAAAATTCACACTTGTCGATTTCCGTTAAATAAGGAAACTTAGGAAAACCCTAATTTTCCAGAGGAACCGGATCTCTGCGAAAGCCAACGACAAGTAACCAAATAAATGCGGAAAATATGAAAAACATAATAAAACGAATTTATAAAGAAAGTCGATCTTATTTCTGATCCGCGTAAGAACGTTGCGATCATTACAAGGAATTACAAAGGCTTTGTCCGCAGGGGCCATCAGCGAGTTACAAACATAAAACCCTAGATCTAGTCGAGTCGCAGCTCGATAACGAAAAACGGAAAAGATAGGAAAAAAAGGTTTGAATGATTTCGGACTGAACCTTATGAAAGGCTGCCTACGTACCCCTTTCGGGGATCAAGTCGAACGTAGTTCAGTTGGTATAGCTGGACCAGAGATCGAACTGCCTGGGCGAATTCGTCTAGTAATTGAGCACCAGTCATAGAAACCGAACTTGTCAAGAAAAAGCCTAAGTTTCTAAGTGCGGAAAATTCTAAGTCTAGAAAAGTTGTGAAAGTCTCAGATCAGAGCTCTGGATTTCGTCCCCCTCTTCTGCCCTACGCCTCTGGTTTATGTACTCCTTGCCTTGACGGTTCGATCTTTCCATTTTGCCGGATTTGTGTATTTCGGGAATCTTCCATTTTTCTCGATCCTTCCGTTTCTTCCGCGGAAATCTTCTATTTATCTTCAAACTTGCCTTTATTTTCCTTCTGCGAATAAACCATCAAAACGTTATCAAATCTGCGGGTTAGATTCCATTGAAATCGTGAGATGGGGTTTTATCGCGTTTTAGGTCCTTCCGGACCGTTTTGCGAGAAAAACCGTTTTTCGACTTTTTACGGGATCGTTTCCTGATCTGACGTCGTTTTTGATAAATTACTATAGTTAATCGCAAGGTTTTACGATCTACTCGACTTTTTATTAAAAACACGTTTTTTACGACTTACTCGGCGTTTTTTTATTAAAAACACGTTTTTTACGACTTACTCGACGTTTTTTATTAAAAAACGCGTTTTTATGATTTTAACGAGAAATCTCGAATAAATCGTATAGTTTAGGCAATGTTCGGTGTTTCGTTTAACCGTTGCCGTTTTAGACGATCTCCTCGAGTTCTTTCCGAGAAAGCGAAGTTTTACGGTTTTTATCGTAAAACTCGAACGGTAAGTCGGATCGAGATGGAACGGGAGATGTTTTAGCCGTAGTTTAGAATGCGATCGTGTCGAAAGACGTAAGTTTTGAATCGGGGATGCGGGAGATCGAGGCGCGGGATATCCGAGAAGTTTTTAGTTCGCCCATCGGCGAACTAAGCCGGTGGGCAAACTAGTTGAGTGACTCCTAGTTCGCCCATCGGCGAGCTAAGCCTGGCCGGCTTAGTTCGCCGATGGGCGAACTAGTGGAGTGTCCTTAGTTAGCCCATCGGCGAACTAAGCCGGGCCAGCTTAGTTTGCCGATGGGCGAACTAGTGGAGTGTCCTTAGTTAGCCCATCGGCGAACTAAGCCGGGCCAGCTTAGTTTGCCGATGGGCGAACTAGTGGAGTGTCTCCTAGTTCGCGTTTTACGGCTGTTTTGGTTTTTTGCGGTTTCGTAAAACGATTCTTCGAGTTTAATAAAACGATTCTTCGAGTTTTATAAAACGATTCTCGAGTTTTATAAAACGATTTTTCGAGTTTTATAAAACGATTCTCGAGTTTTATAAAATGATTCTTCGAGTTTTATAAAATGATTCTCGAGTTTTACAAAACGATTCATCGAGTTTTATAAAACGATTCTTCGAGTTTTTTAAAACGATTCTCGAGTTTTATCAAACGGTTCTTCGAGTTTTATAAAACGATCTTCGAGTTTTATAAAACGGCTTCTCAAGTTTTATAAAACGATCTTCGAGTTTTAGAAAACGGCTTCTCGAGTTCTATAAAAAGATCTTCGAGTTTTATAAAATGGCTTCTCGAGTTTTATAGAACAATCTTCGAGTTTTATAAAACAGCTTCTCGAGTTTTATAAAACGGCTTCTCGAGTTCTATAAAACGATCCTCGAGTTTTATAAAACGATCCTCGAGTTTTATAAAACGATCTTCGAGTTTTATAAAACGATTCTTTGAGTTTTATAAAACGATTCTCGAATTTTATAAAACGATCCTCGAGTTTTATAAAACGATTCTCGAGTTTTATAATATGATCCTCGGGTTTTATTAAACGATTCTCGAGTTTTTTAAAACGGTCCTCGAGTTTTATAAAACGATCCTCGAGTTTTATAAAACGATTCTTCGGGTTTTACAAAACGATTCCTTTTATATTTCTGCGGGAAGTTTTGGCCGTTGATTCCGTCGTACCGATTTTGACCCCAACATCGTCCATCACGAGGGACATGATCTCCAAGGGGCGCACAACTACGCCATCAATTCCGGATCGGAACAAGGCGAACTACGGGGAACACATGGTCAAGGAATCCAAATCACGGCGAAAATTCCGTCTGCGATCTCCACCAAACTCACGGGCACTCTACCGTGAACTGCAAGGTTCTCGTTGCCAGACTGGCAGCAAAATTTCTAATCGCCTCAAAGGAGCTCGCCGTACGGCGAGCAGAACTAACCCGGTTCGGCTCGTCATACGTCGAGCTGACCGTCCTGAGCCTTGCTTCCCCGCATCCCTGACATAAGGCATACGTCCTTCGATTCGATCATGATATGAACCATGGTCGAAACGTCTCTCGTTTCACCTCGATCCGTCTCACCAATCGAGTTTACGATGAAAATTATAAAAAACTTCTTATCTCGTAAGAATTCAAGAAGATCGTATAAAACGGCAACGATTAGACGGAACATCGTACATTTTCAAACTATACGATTTACTCGAGAAATCTTATAGAAACGGCATCGTATCAGGAAATGATCTCGTCTATAACCTAAAACAGTTTTCATCGCAAAACGGCTCGGAAAGTCCTAAAACGCGGTAAAAGCCCACTCGCGACTTTAAACCAAGTCCAGCCCAAAGACACAATGACGGTTTGACGATTAATTCGCAAAAAGAAGATAAATGTCAAGTTTGAAGATAAATAGAAGATTTCCGCAGAAGAAAATGGAAAGATCGAGATAAATGGAAGATTCTCAACTTGAATCTGGGCGAAAAGGAAGGCCAAGGTCAAAGCAGAGGACGATTTTCAGAGCTTTCAACACAAAAACTTAGCATTTAGGAAACTTTCCATTTTTGTTATGGAGCTGCGTCTCAACTAGGGTTTTAGTCTTAGATTTCTAGAACTAGGAATCTCTCTGACAGCTCACGCAGCTAAGGCTTACTATTGTTTTACTGTTCTTACGCGAATTCGGAAATAAGACTCCTTCTTGCTCTCAATCTCGTTTTTGTTATATTTTACTTATTCTCGTCGTTTAGTTGATTGCTTGTGTGCGGTTCCGCAGATACTCGGGTCCTCTGGGAAGTTAGGGTTTTCTCTAAATTCCTAAATTTACGTAAAATCGACAGGGGTGAATTTCGGTTCCCACAGTTGCCGAAATGAACTTACAGAAATCATACATTGCTTTGGATGAAAAGAAATGGTAAAATGATTTAAGAAAATAGAAAAAAAGGGTGAAAATTTGATCTAGAAAAAAAAAGGGGAGGATTTGGTGGAGATGTGAGTGAGATATGGTGTTGTTGGTGTTTGGAGGCTAAAAAGATATTTAGATTTTGGAGGAAGATGAGGGAGAGAGGGAGAGAGGCTCGATTTTAGGTCTTATGGTGCGAACTGGGTTGGGTTTGGGTGTGGGTCGTCGGGTCTGGGAGAGAAAAAAGGAATAAAGAACATACTTGGGCAAGGCGGGACGACGCACGGATCTTAGGCATGTTTGGCGCGGGCTGGGTTGATTCGGGACTTACCCACGAAAAGCAACCCACGTGTTTCTCCTTCTCCGCATCCTTAAGCTTTACCACATGGGTAGCTCGTCCCGCACAACTCTCCCCGTGCAGTTCCTCGACCATCAGTTCGTTCACAGCCCACGCAGGTTCTCCATCCCGGTGCGTTCCGCTCGCGCAATTTTTTCTCTTCTTACGACCATTTTTACGCACAGGTTGTCCATCTCTGTGTGTTCCACCCGTGCATATTTTTTCTCCATCATCATTTGTTTTCTTCTCCACCCATGTAACCAAGCTCTTTTGACCATATTTACTCCACTTCAACTAAATGTTTTGAAAAATAAATCTTAATGCAATATTTACAAGGATAGAAATGGGACTTCCTCCCAACTTGTTTAAGTCTCTAGCTTGACTTTGCTTCTTTTTAGACTAAGCTAGGGTATGATCAGAAAGTGGAACTGAGATTCCACCTTCCTCTGGTGTTGTAGCCATGTAAAGCTTGACTCTTTGTCCATTGACTGTGAAATCTTTTCCATTCATATCCCATAGCACTATTACTCCATATGGCCACACTTCCTTGATCTTGAAAGGTCCGGACCATCTTGACTTGAGTTTCTCGGGAAACAACTTCAGCTTAGAGTTGTAGAGAAGAACCTGATCTTCAGCTTTGAACTCTCTCTTCAAGATGTGCTGGTCATGAAAAGCTTTGATATTTTCCTTGTAAATCCTTGAGTTCTCAAAAGCATCCATCCTTATCTTATCAAGCTCATTTAGTTGAAAAAGTCTCTTCTCCTTGGCACTCTTGATATCAAAGTTTAGCAACTTCACAGCCCACAATGCCTTGTACTCAAGCTCAACTAGTAAGTGGAATGCTTTCCCATACACGAGGTTGAAAGGTGTGGTGCCCAAAGGAGTCTTGTAAACTGTCCTATAAGTCCAAAGTGCATCATCTAGCTTGTCAATCTTCTCCAAGATGTCCTTTATCTCCCTGTTGGAAACCTCAACTTGCCCACTTATTTGAGGGTGATAAGGCTTTTCCACCTTGTGCTTCACTCCTTTCTTCTTGAGAAGACCTTCAAACAGCTTGTTGATGAAGTGTAATTTCCATCACTTATGACAACCCTAGGAACTCCAAATCCTGGAAAGATGGTGCTCTTAAAAATCCTGACCACAACTCTAGAATCATTGGTGGGACTTGCTACAGTTTCTACCCACTTAGAGATATAGTCAACAGCTACAAAGATGTACATATTTCCATAAGATTATGGAAATGGCCCGATGAAGTCAATACCCCATACATCAAACACGTCCACTTCAAGGATTGGGTTTTGAGGCATTTCATTCCTCTTGGTTATGTTTCCCCTTCTTTGGCAGGAATCACACCTTGAAACAAATTCTTGTGTGTCTTTAAACATATGTTGCCACCAAAATCCAGTTTGTAGAACCTTAGCTACAGTTTTGAAAGTAGAAAAGTGACCTCTATAAGATTATCCATGACAATGTGTAAGAATCCCATTACCCTCCTTTTCAGCTACTCTTCTATAAAGTTGATCTCTACAAGTATGTAAAAGTAAGGATCATCCCAACAGTATCTCTTCACATCCTTGTATAACTTCTTCTTGGCATAGCCTACACGATCCAATGGCTCCTTTCCAATAGCTAAATTAATTCACCAGGTCAGCATACCAAGGTTCTTTCTCATTAACTGCTTTGATTTTTTCAAGCCTTCTCTCGGTCTCACAAACTGCCATTGTAATAACCCTCACAAGCCAATGCATTTTCGGTCGAGAAAAAGTCCGTTCGACCATTTTGGAATTGGTACCAGAATTAAAAATAAAAAATCAACCCACTTAATTAACTTCTCGACAGGACTGTCTTGTGATCGAAAGACCTTCCCTTGATAGTCTGGTCGAGTATTAATTATTATGTTCGAGTTTTATTCAAGCTGGACGAGTTTATCCTTGAGTAGGACAAGAGTTAATGGACAAAAACATATTTGCTCAAAGACTGTTATGAAATATCAACCAGCTTCTATATTGTTTTGACCCGTCATGTACTTCACTATCTCAGATCTGTGATCAGTAATCAAGTCACATGTAATGCACCTACTAGTCTTCTTGCCTTCTTATTAAAGGTAACATGAGAGTCATGAGCTGCCTACTTGCTAGCTTAGCAAAAAATAAAATAAAAAATAAAAAGAAAATCATGTGGCTGGAAAAACTTTCTTCAAAGGAGAGAAAGAGTGAGTAGCTTGGCGCTGTGACTTCTGAAGCAGGACGCCAGCTGCCTCCTCTTAGCTAACCTTAGTAATGAGCTAAACCCTCAGGTGAAGTAACCACAGCTATTATTTAACCCCTTCTCCAGCTGCTTTGGTCGTTTGGTTGCTGAAACAAAGACAGAAAATTTCAGAGATAAAAACAGTGAGAAAGGAGAGAAAAGTGAGAGAAAAATCAGAGAAAATTAGATAAGACCTTGGACGACTCTCTTCCATCCTCTAGCTTATTTCCTCTCTGTGTATAAGATCAGAAGTCCAGCCGGAAGCATACCTTGGAGAGAAGAATCAACTGAGTTCATCCACCGGTTTAGATTTTGGTTCAGTGGACGTTCTGAGTCAGAAGTAAAGTGGAGTGTGATTAGCTTGAGCTCATGCCTAGTCTTCCTTAGCCAATCTCAATTATTTAAAGGTGAGTCTAGATAGATGAATGATGATTATGAAAGAGTGTTCCTTAATTTAATTACTGAATATGATTGATTGATTAGCAAAGTATCGTAACCTATAATTTTGGTCAGGTGTTTACATATGGAAAAACTAAAGAATAATTATGAAATATTATTTGAAGTTTATCTTGAGCCTTAGTACTTGTTCTCGAGTACTAATATATAAGTATATAATTAAGCATATGAGTAAGAATCATGTGAAGTCTTATCACATTCACTCTCCCGAAATTACCGTATTACCGTGAATTGTTCCTGCGATATGGAACAAGGTCACGAAGACACGATGATGGGGTCGCACCCTGGAGGCCTTGTAAATTCATGCAGCGTTAGATATTTGATTTCGAAAGATCTGATGGATAATATAGTTATATTTATTTTCCCTTTAGGCCCGGTTAGCCTTCGTGGTTCTCCGAGTTTAGTATATATATATATATATATATATATTATGCATGAGTGAATGGCAGGTGACACGGAAGTGATGTTTAAGATAAGATTAACATTGATCGAATGATAGGCCTTATATATATATATATATATATATATATATATATATATAGTTATGGAATATATTTCCATTACATACAAATGGAGTTCATTGTTCGGGATATTATTAATCTGTGTTGGGGTATGGGATTAGACTCACTGAGTAAACTACTTACTCATAACTCATTTGTGATGCAGGTAACCAGTAGGTGGGAGACCTTTACTATAGGACGGGATGGAACGGCTTCAGCCAGCGGTAGATTTATTATCCTTGCAAAGTCGTTTCATATATCTTATGTATAATGTTTGTTAATCGAAAACCTCGAGGTTAATATTTAACATTTTGTAAGATGCTTTTGAAAGAATATTATATAATCTATAAAGAATGTTTCTTTAAGTACGGGTTCCATATGATATTAGTCCTTGTCTGGACGAACCAACTATTGGGTATTACTCGGTCGGGTTGTAAAGCCTTGGGTTGTACCTAATAGGATATGTGTACTTAGGAAATTGTCTTAAGGTACTTGGATTTATTCCGGGAACTTTGAGTTAATCGTTTATGTGCACATTGTTGCTTCTTTTGTTTGGTTTAAGGTACTAGTGATTGGCTGTACCTGTTCTTGTTTGATTGTTGCACAGCCAGTTGAGTCAACTTGTACTTTGACCAGATCGGGGGTATCACAAAGGTGGTATCAGAGCATGGTTATACGATGCTTGAATGGGACTTGTTTTAAACGTTTTTCGAGCCAAAATGAGTCGCAAGGATAATTAGGATGTGCTGGCTGGTTCCTTCATCTTAGGATAGATAGTCATGGGTAATTACCTTACTGTTATCTTTCATACCAGATTCACCATGACAAGCTCGATGAGATGGAGCGTACTTACTGATTCTGATCCCGTCAAGCTTGGGTTTTCTACCGCCATGCTCAGATTTGGTATTGTCATGCTTTCCTGCTGTGCTTTCGAGTTCCAGTATGAATACCGATATTTCAGAGATATATGTGGGACAGAGTCAACACATCAAATACATCACCGGCCCATTTGTTATCGATGTCAAGGTGGTGTTATTGCAACAATCTGGCTTAGGCGATCAAACAGCACACGATCACCAAGATGCACTTATTCTTCTGGCTGCCACTACAGGAAATGTGAGTATTAATAGCATCAGATTATAGCTTTTTGACATTTCTGCTATCGTATACCAATACTTATTTTTTTAATAGTGTTTGTCAGTTTTAAAACGCTATGTTATTATCGCGGGAAAATAAGAAAATTTAGCCGCCTTAATTTACACCGGATTGATGAGAAGCGGCGTCGTTTGGAGATCCGAGATCTGGATTCCGGGGAGGAAAACGTAAGGTCCGTCTTTCCATCTCTCCATCTCTCTCAATCTCGAGTACTTGCTTGAGCTTTCTCCATCTCTCTCGATCTTGATCTCTCTCCATCTTTCTCAATCTTGAGCTTGTTCTCCATCACAATCCCTCTATCCATCTCAAGCTCGCTCTTCTCCTCCGACGCAGACCACCACGAGCTATCTCCGACAAACCCATCTCAACCCATCTCCGAAGTCTCTCTCTCTGTGAGGTAAATGTTTCTCTGATTTATGTGTGTGATTTGGTCAGACATTTACTTGTTTTATTCTTTCTTTAGAACTAGACACTAGTTTGGTTGGTGGTCTCTAGGAAATTGCAAAAGAAACAGAAACTTTTACTTATTGTTTGGCTTGCTTGCTTGCTTAAAGTCTCTGTTCTTCATGAGTTCTATAGAGCCACAAAGAAACTGAATGAAATCTATGTTCTTGCACTTTTATGTGTTGTTCGGTATCTTTTCTTGCTTCCCCTTGTTCAGTGATTTTTATAGGTCCTACTTAAAGTTAATCTACTTGGATAGGGAAATAAGAGATCATGTTATCAACTAAGGATCTTGTTAATGGTTCTCAAGCTGATATCGTCCTCAAGGGAGTGGTATGTTTCTTGCACTTTTAGTTGTTTCGTTAGTGTATTAACATATTTGTGATGTTTAAATGCTTGAACAAGTTTGCTTCACCTTTGGTCAAAACTTCTAGGTTCTTGTTTCCTCACATGAAAGTTGTCTTATGTAAACAATTGATTGATGGCTTGGTCTTGTCTATTTTGCTCATGAAGAACAATTGACTAAAGTTTTTGTCATTGCTATGTCCTTGCTGTGTTCTTACATCTAGTGGCGGTTTCAACTATGGATAAAGCTGTGTTGTGTTACATTATTGTGTCTTCTCTTTTGATTGTTTGGTCTGTGTAATTCAATTACTGTGAAGTTCTATGTACCATACTCTTAGTTTATAGTTATGGTCTCTTACTCTGCAGGAAACCTTCTGACTTCACGAAACTGGCGGTCACAGATGCTGAAAGTCCTCATCTTGGGGAGATTACTTGTGTTTAGTTGTAGGTAAAATCTCTCAACCATCTCTTGCCGAAGTTTTTGTGTGGCCTTTACTCAAATCCCTTCATTTTGTCTACTTCATGTTGTTTTTCTTGGTAATGTGAACCAGCTTTGAGAGATATGCACACAGGCTCCAAAGGTGGAGTTGGGACAAGTAAGTTTCTGAGAAGCAGTGTTGAGAGTGGTTGTGGACTGGTAATGGGTCTACAAAATAACAAGAAGAAAGAAGGATCCAGAATTCACCGAGTACATCTCTTGTTCGTCTTTAAGTTTCAGATGACACATCATTCTCCAAGAACAGCTTGCTAATTTCTAAGTCTGGCCGGAAGTCATACCTCCCATGATGATGATTATGTGTGTGTTTACGAGTTGGTCCTTATGGAAAGAGACATGGTAAAACTGGAAAGCGTTAGAAAAAAAATGAATCTACGAGTTGGTTCTTATGGTGATGATTATGTTTGTGTTTCAGCTCATAGTTTGCTAACATAGTTTCTTGTTGCAAGTTCGATGTAGGTATCAAATATCGGGGGAATGGACATACAATGAAGCTCATAAACTATTTAAAGAGCTTGATTTCTTAACCGATAAAGTCCCTAGACTTAGAAATCTTAGCAAATGCTTTGGTGTATGTGTATTTCGGATAATAGATGAATAATGTATGTTTTATAAATTTAATGAAGTATAAATTTTTATTTACAGATCAAATTGCCATTATAAAAACAAAATCTAACACCAATAATAAATTAGAGAAAACAAAAGTAATTCTAAACCCTATACAAGCCCTAAACCCTAAATACATACCTTAAACCCTATATCATGTTGAAATAATATTTCTTTTTATTATTAAATTTCAAATCTTAAAAAAAATATTTTTTTTTTAGATATTTGAAATATTTAATCAAAACCTCAAACCCTAAATATAAACCTATATGTATCATACCACAAATTAATCGTACATCCCAAACTCTACCTATTTAGTGTACTTCAAACCCTAAACCCTAAACTTAACCGCAAACCTTAAATCATAATTTAAACTTTAAACCCTAAACCCTTCGAACCCTAATCTCCAGACCTCTAATATATACCTAAAGTACATAGAGCATTTTAAACTTAAATTATATATTTTCAAAAAAAAAAAAATATATATAACAATTTAACTCATAACTTTCAAATACAAAACTATAAATCTAATACCATAAACTACATATTTCTTAACACCAAAGCCTATATCATAAACACTAATCCTTTCATTCTAATAATCTAACTACTTGATTGGAATCTATTCCTTATACAAGATTATAACTTTATACTTTTAAAAAAAATTATACTCTGAATTTTAACTTAACAGAATTCTATTTCATAAAATTGTAAACCATATAATTATATAACCTAAGCCTATTACATTATGTTACTTATAACTAACAAGTTTTTAAATTTGAACTTTAAAGTATAAATTAAAACATCTATTTTTTATATCAAACATGTATTTAAAGAAAAAATTATAAATCAAAACTCATCACAAAATATTGAACAATAGAGAATCTTGTTTGTTTTAAAACACAACAATAGGGAAACAAAGTTAAAAACAAAAACGAAAAATACTTACTTACTAATTCAATCCGTGTGAACAAGAAAAAAAAGAAATCTATTGGCTATTATATTCTTCACGCGGATCAGCATGTCAACCGTTAGATTGAATTAAAACAACGGATGAGATTTGTTTTCTTTTCTGTCACTTTCCCCATCTTCTACGGGTTCCTCTCCCATATGCTCTCTCTCTCTCTCTCTCTTTCTCTCTCAAACAAAGAACAAAGAACAACGAGAGTCAAGAAGGATGAATCTGAAGTTTTTTAAGAACAAAGAGATTCAACGAGGCTCTGTTTTTCCTGTGTGTTTTTATTTACTTGGGACAAAGTTCTTGTATGCTTCAGTTTCATACATTTGCTTATCAGATCCGTCTTCGCCACCGTTATTTGCTTATCTCAGATAGTAACACGATAAATCAGTTGAGAACCGTTAATTTCGTTTCCTTCTGGTAACTAATTTGAGTTGCTATCAAGTTCATAGCTGATTTGAGTAGCTAATTTTTTTACAGATCCATGGAGCAGGGAAGGAGAAGAAGTGGTGTTACAGAGCATTCTCTGGGTTCGTATCTCCCTCTCTCCCTCTCTCTCTATCTATCTGTGTGTGTGTGTTCTGATTCCGGTTTTGATTTTCTGTTCTCAGTTCTCTATCAACAATGGTGGTCTCGGCGCCAACAATGGTGGTCTCGACGTCTCAGTGGTAGCTTAGCGCGGTGGAGGAAGCTGATAACCTTTATTGTGGTGTTCTTGGCTGGTGGTCTCAGCCTCAAAGATGAAGAAACTGAAGGAGCTGAAGTTGAAGGCAAAAAGTTTAGACGTAGGATTTTTTTTTTTAGGTTAGCCTTTAGGTTTACATTTCTAAGCCGTGTTATGTAACCGGAATTTATTTGTAAACCGGAATTTATTTGTAAACCATAATTAAATTATTAAATAAAATTTGATTTTTAATTATAAATTAATTGGTCTATTTAATTTAATCATTATCTAATTTTTGATTTAATTACTTTTGGTGGTTTCTGTTATTGTAACCTATTTTTGCTATCTTTGTATAACAAACTGCTATAGGTAATTTCAGATAATGAGGTTTAATAACAATTATAAGAAGTTATTATAGGATTTAACAATTGCATAGTCAATGACGCTATCATTGTTTACTTAACTATAGCATATGTAAGATCCGCTATCGAACGTGCCGGACCTATTATAACGGGCGCTGTGAGAGCGTTTAAGGGA